>JAQFJA010000013.1:6262417-6296007 GCA_029874485.1 Naso brachycentron | reverse complement strand
TTAATATTGGTGCATATTGGAGATTATATGCGAGACTGATATGTCTGCAATAGGTCGATATTGGCTGATAATATCGGCGGACCACCGATATTGATCGGGCGCTAGTTGAGAGCTTTTCAGTAACAAGTATCTTACCTCTATTATTTTACGCAAGTCAGGTCATTAAAATGATGTAATGACAGTTCAAATTTTCTTTGCTCATGCTCTCATTTCAGCATTTGCCATTGATGAGCAGCACCTATGATCAGTTATCATAGTAGGAACTTGCAAACCGCACCGCACGCGTTCTAATGATTACCTCGCTCATACTGCAAAGACCCCCAGAAATGAAAGCATTCACTCTATCAAACACATGCAGCAGTGATTTGAGATGATATCTGCGCAAGTAGGACAAAAATGTCTTTGGTCGGGGATGACGGCTACACATGTATTCATGTGGGAGTGATTAGAGGACGAGCTCTTGTTTAATTCTGTTTTGATTGCTAAGGGAGTAATTGCATTGTGCTTTTTTTCCTCCTTCTCTTTTTGTAAGCCAGCAATTGCTTACAGATGTTGTTGTCGGGTCAGAATGGAAGACAGACTAGTTTTTCAGGGGGTTGGGAAAAAAAACAAACAAAGCGCACAGTGTTTGTCTGAAGTTTACCCCTTACCACTTCCCCCTCGCCTTCCCTCCTTGGGGAGTTGGTAAAAATCAGCCCCCCCTTCCTTTCTCTTGTAGTTTCAGCAGCACTCCTCTGTTTGCATTATAGCTGACTCTCCTGCTGGCCTTTGTGTCCATGCATGTTTATAGGGTGGAGGACAATTAAATAGTACAGTTGGGTAATTAGCTGGTCTTTATTGGAAAGAAAATGTTAGTCAGACTAAATATTTCCAGTAATTATCCATGAATTATGGAGTCTAAGTAAAGGCTTCGTATTGGAGTAAATGAAGCTGTCCTGTACTTTGTGTAAATGAGCGGTTATTGTGCATCACCGTGCTGTCTCCAAAATCAGAGACCTCTATGACCTAGATAGAGTTGAGTTTGTAGACGGCCTCTGAGGTGCTGAACTGAGCAGCATGTCTGCAAGACTGTTGGCTGAACCGCTTCTAAACCCACAGACAGTATTAACTTGAACCACCTTTATTCTTTGAAAGAAAAATTGCCCGGCACCATGATATTCCCAAAAGGGCCTTCAAACAACCCTTGTTTTTTTAGGACTGTGAACGTTTCTCTCTCTGTGGTATCCCCTTAAGGTTTCTCCTTTCTCTGTGGAAAGACTGCTAGAGTAGGATTATCAGTGTATCCACAAGCTGCCTTTACTTCTATTCTGAGATATAAAACGGAGGCAGGATGTCCTGCCTCGCTATGTTTATAGAGTTGTTGCTTTTTTGACAAGAAGTCAGAAGTTTAGTGTGACAGAGTTGAAAATAAGGTAAGCAAAATTTTTTTTGTTTTGAATATTTAAGCAAAGTTAGTTGAAAAGGAGATCAGCCCAGTGAAAAGCACATCAGAGCCCAGCAGGTTTTAGTTAAGATGACTGAGGGTGAGCCGGTGGATTGACCCGCGGTCTGCTCTGGGCATCATGAAAAGGGGGGATTGGATCTGAAGTGTTCCTCACGAGGTTCTCAGTACTGCAGTCTTTTCTTGAGGCACTCTTTTGTTAAAATGTTCAACTTAAATCAACTAGAAGAAATGCTTTATTTTTAAACTTCATGCACAAATCTAACCAACAATTTCCTCCAGTTTTACAAGCAGAGACATGTAATAAAATGTCTACTGTGTTCTTCTCCGCCAGTTATCCTGTCTCCATGAGGTGTTAAGGAATGAACAATCGCCATGGAAACCCAGTCCCAGGCCAGTTCAGCAGCTGAGAAGAAGAAGAGGGTGGAGACCATTGTGACGACCAAGGGCTCATCGGCACGCAATGACATCAGCGAGAAGGCGGTGGCCTCCAGCACCACCTCAAATGGTACGCTACAATTCTAACTGCATGCTCAACCGCTGTGGTTAATCTGTCGTTTTGTAGGTTTTGGAGAGATTGGTTCAGGTTGGTACCCTTGATTTCTTTAGCTACCTAACTCGCAGCAACATGTAGCTTAACCCTGGACATGTTTTGTGTTTCCACTGCAGACAGAACTTTTAAATTTAGGTGGGGTTGTTACTGCTGCTCAGGGGCTAAACCCTTTTAGTTTTCCAACAGTTTGGAAACCACTGATGAAATGTTTATGGGTCTTGAGAAGCTGCAAAAACATTCAAGACTACTGCATTTGATTAGCCATCAACTAGGTCATTAATCACTCTAGATATATTGTATTTCTTCACCCAATAACAATGATTGATTCTGGCAAAAAGCTGTTAAGTACTGTCAGTTAAGTCCTTGTAAACATGCGTTTGAATCACAAGTTTCATCCTTTCTACCCTAAATTTAGCTAAAATCAAAGAGGCTTTATCTCAGGTCTCTAAGAAAGCTCTCAAACAGAGGTGTTGCTACTAAACATCACCTGTTATCACTCAACATAGCAAGTGTTGGGGCCACTGAACCACTTAGGGGCCCATTCATATGCTTATGCTTCTAATTTCTTGCTTATGTTCTAATTTCTATAAAACAGACTCCCTTTAAAGCTGGGGTAGGCCACATTTGGAAATCAAGCTAGCATGAGACGTCTAAGGAAGCAACTCCACTGCACCCGACCATCCCTGTTTATGCTCTGGCTTGTGTTTTATTTTGTTTGTTGACACTCTATTAAGGCCAGTTAAACAAAAGATTCACGAGACTAAATGGATGCAGCGAAAGTTGCAGTTAAACTGCTCCGCCTTAGCTCGACTCAAGTTGACTGATGGTGTCGCCTGCAACTCAGCTTTTCAAGTCGTCAGAGGCCCGTTTAGAATGTAAGCCACGCCACTTGTTTCAACAGCCAATCAACTCGTAGTGTCATCATCTGTTGTCACTAAGAAGCGTAGCGTAAAACAGCCAAGTGCCCTTCACTATCTTCATTTTCTAAAGCCTGCATACAGCCTGCATACAGAGCCAAGAAGAGGTTTGGAAGTCTAGTGTTCTTTCAGACCACCTGAATTACAAAATGCTGAAAGGTTATTAATTGTGAAACTTTTGCCCACTGACACTAAAAATAAACTGCCTAGCCCAGCTTTAACACGATGTTAAGAATTAGACATGCACAGATCCTCGCTTCTGTTACATATGTTTACTTTATTGGCTATTCTTGTGGTTCCCAGTGAGTCACATTCAACCCTCACTGGTAGCAAAACTTTGGCATGTTTACATTGCAGTGTCTTCAACACATGCTATTAAAAGTGAAGCAGAGCTTAAAGTTCACTCAGCCTGTTGCCATTGAGCTTTTCATTCTCAATTCAGATGCTGGAATGAATATTATATGCCGTTTTTTTTTGGCTAGAGCATTATGCTAAAGTCATAACAAAACCAAAGTTGAGATCACCATGGCTTAAGCTGCAGCTGTGCTCATTAGCAGCGCGAGGATTTGGAGGTTTTTGGGTGTGGAGGGTTGGCTGTAGTAGCTCGTGGCCTAAGTTTTCTGTCACCCCCCCCTACTTGACTCTGCTGATGTCAGGTTCAACCAACCCAAGTGTGAACACAAGACAAACAATCCAGGGAAGAGTAGATCCATCGCTGCGTCTTGCTCCCCATATGGGAGTTATCACAGGAAGTGGGTAAGGTAATGCATCCTGAAGCATCTTGGGAACGCTCTGACTCTTAGTCATTCCCAGATGGCCAGCACTGTTTTATTAATGAAAGGGGCAGAAAGGGAAACAAAGTTTGTTGTGGAAAAAGCATGGATCCAATTTGGTTCCGTGATTGGGGATTTTTCTTGGTAATGTGCTGGTAATTACAGCTCTTAACAGCATGAAGTTTGTCTCGCAAACCTAGCTGAGAATTCTCCAACGCTGACTCAGTCACGTCAGAAGATTCAAGCAATGTTGCACTCCCTAAAATACAGTAGTCTCATAATTCACTAGGGAGGGATGATACTTATCTGCAGAGAAAAGGTCCCTTTTAGATCCCAATCTCTCTCTCGGAATCAGAAGATAGCTTACACATTCTTTGTGCCGTTATAATTACAGCACATTCCCAAGTCGCCCCCAGAACTCATAACCTCTTATCAGGAGTAACCCTACACTCGCCTCAACTTTAACCCCCGTAGCCCCTGCCCGACCGCCTCCATCCAAACAAAAGGTAATTGTGAGCAGCTGTGGAACCCCAGCGACTGGTTCTTCTTAGGAAGGCCCAGCGAAATATTTCCCCCCGTCAAGCAGGGTAGCAGCCCCTGATCTGAGCGTGGCGGAAACCCCGTGGTGTGCCTGGCAACAGCCTGCTATGATAAGTTGTGAAAAGTGGAGAAGAAGTACGGGAGCAGGTGGAGAGCACACTATGATGTTTGGCTTGGTCTCTGCAACATTATTCTTAGATTGGGATCAGCTTGCAAACAGGTATTGATCAGGTCTTGTTGTTGATCAGCTGTGTAGCTAGCTACACTTTGAGCTCTAAAATCTACAGAGATAATTTTCCCTCTCCACTCTGTCTTCCTCTCTTGTCTCTGTCTGCAAGTTTTGTCTGAGTTGAGCAAGCCGGAGTAATTATTGAGTCCTGGTCGAGCGTTCCCACATGGTTGGCTAAATGGTGGCTTCATCCTGTGTGCCATTCATCTCTGTGCCCCCTCCTCTCGCACTGACAGCTCAAAAGAGCCGACTGTGCCACAACAATGCTGTGATTGGTGCTCTTTAGGAGGGGGTTCAGAAAGAGGGGGGCTGCTCTCCCCTCCCACCCTCATCATTCGGCAGGCAGGTGGACCACAAAGTCCCCTGATTCTTTTGTTGGGTCCTGGGCTAAGGAAAAAAAAAAGATGTCCGAGCTCCTTGCCTGAATAAATCCTGTCGTCATGGGATAATTTGCTGATAAAAAAAGAGAGAAAATGGGGGGGAGGGGGCTAAAGGATTGGTTGTTTAAAGGAGAAAAATAAGGGGAAAAAGTTTCTGGTTGGTTGAACTTTTATGATATTGGTGCTGCTGAAATGAGGAAAGAGAGGGAGTTAGTGTAAGTAGTGGGATGGGAATTAGAAAGTGGGGAGGAGAACAAGTGGGCATAGTTTGGAAAATTGTCACCAAATGCTGTTTTGACATGACAGAGCCTCTGTGAAGTGATTTAGCTGGGACCTTTTAATGGTCATGCTTAAAAAGGGCAAGAGCAAGGGTCTCGAGGCAAACAACTTAAGCCTTAAAGGGCAACAAATGTGAGCCTTTCGTGTAGGTTAGTGGAGAAATCCCTAAGCAAATGGAGAGCGTGGCTAAAGTGTTTAGAAAGAGGAAAAAAAAGAGCACTCGACTGCTTTGAAAAGAAAAATCTCCTGACGGGAAGAGAGGGAAGAGTGATACAGAGAGCCGGGGAGAGATAGTGGAAGAGTGAGGGGCCACCTTCTTTTTAGGCAGCCATTTAAATGATCAACAGTAAATAGAGGGGAATGTCATCTGACAGAAATAAAGTTCCCGTTAACAGCGGGGATGGAAAGTAATTTACAGATACGCTGTCCCCGCCATCTTTGTGCCTCCCAGATAAGGTTTCATTTCAGAAACGGATAGGAGACATTTTCACTTACGGGCCCCCATTCTGGGACACCTGTGATAACAGCTTGTGGACCCCTAATTGAAAATGGGTTTCAAAATGGATTTTCACTTTTCTTCCTCCCTCCTCTCTTCCCCCTCCGCTCCCCTCCCTCCCTCATGACTAACCCCCCCTCCTCCGCCCCCGTCAACACCCATCTCCACTCCTTTTTTCCCTGGCGTTGCCTTGTCGTTGGCGGAGGGAGCCGATATTGGAAGGACAGGGAGGGAGAAGGGAGGAAAGGAGGAAGGGAAGGAGGGAGGCAAGGGGGGGAATATGGAGCGTTGGGAGCAGATCATCCCTCAGCCCGTGTCACAGCTATGACAGCTGCATGATCCGTCTTATTAATGAAATCATTGATCACTTGATGGGACTCATAATCAACTGTTTCTCCGCTGTGTCCTGCCCCATCTCCTCCTCCTCCTCCTCCTCCGCATGCCGCCACCTCTGCTTTCCACTTTTTTATCCCTGTTTTATCCCCCTTAAAAGATGATCCAGTTCGGCAATCTGGTCTTTCTTTGTGTTTGTGATTTATAAATACATTTAAAATTAACAAGAACCCCCAGACAGTGCCTGATGATAAATCCTGCGAGTAATTTAACATCGAGAATTCCAAAAATGCATCAACTTTTATTCTTAAATTTGTCTTTTTTGTCAGAGGATATTAGTTCTTTTAAGAGATGCACTTTGCAGTTTGCACAAGGTGATCTGTGTCATCTGTGTTTTTGCTCTATGTATTTATTTCATGGGGACCAGCGGAAGAAGCATGGGCCCCTCTGTGTTACTCTACTCTGGGCTCTGCCTGTGGGGGCTAATGAGAGAGGACTGATGGAGGGATAAGGGACCTCATGGGAGCTCTGGCTGGCCCACGGGTCAAACAGCACAATGGAGGAGGCGTTATAGAGCCTGACACACAACCCCACAAAGGAAAACTGGCTTTTAGTGTCAAAAGAGCTCTATATGGTACATCAATAAAACATAAACTACATAAAATGTGAAGATAGTTGAAGAAATGCAGAAGAAAATGCATTTTTCTTTTACCATTGCTGCTCTCATGACAGCATTTCATGAAGTTTTTAGCTATCAAATATAAAATCTACCTGTAGATTCGGGTTTGTAGAGTCACTGATCCCATGTGCACACACAGCGGATATGCACTGCCTTCACTGGTGAGCCATAGCTATTTCATGGACCTCTGCACCGAAGGCAATTTCCTGCAGCAGCAGGGGGACAGGCTTTGGCAGAGCCACCTCACAGGGGCCTGAGGCGCAGGATTAGCTTAGCCTCGCTGCTACTCAGGGCGGAGGGGAACCTCAGCTGCCGGCCCAGTCAAGCCGGGCCTGGCCTCTCTCATCTGGCTCGCTTCCACGTGCGCAGCTCTGGCTGCTGGAGCTCAACTGCTTCATCACTGCCGGAAGATGCATATAAGCTTTCGCCTCAAGACTTTGCATGCTGTGGAGATGCGGCCAGAATTTAGCTGTAGTGGAATTGCATCTTTGTTTTTTTTGTGTGTTGTTTTTGGTAAGTGATCATCCTGCTTGTTTGCCCTAAAGGGCGTAGCAAGAAATATAGTTTTGAATCTCAAAGAAAACCTCAAAAGTAGCCCTC
This sequence comes from Naso brachycentron, assembly GCA_029874485.1. Classification (NCBI taxonomy): domain Eukaryota; kingdom Metazoa; phylum Chordata; class Actinopteri; order Acanthuriformes; family Acanthuridae; genus Naso; species Naso brachycentron. The sequence goes on along the minus strand of JAQFJA010000013.1, from coordinate 6,288,787 downwards.
AAAGGAAATTCCAGTTTATTAAACTTGGGTCTTGTATTTGTAATTTGTTCCCATTATTTTTATTAGTTATGATAACATTGGGCTCACCAAAGAGATTATTGTGATCTGGGAACCTTTAAAGTCAGACAAGGCAAGAAACATGAGCAGTCAGCCAGTCACACAAGTATTTGGTTATTTATTTAATGGTTATTTAAGAGACTTTTTTTGGATGTACAAAACCCAAAGTGAGTAACCTTTCATGTCAGTAATACTCCTTTGTTGAACAATAAAACTGGACTGAGGCATAAGAGCAGCAGGTCAAAGCTGAACCAGGAATTCAGTCTGTAAACTGTAATCAATGCTTGCAACAGACGTTTCGACTGTATCTGTGGCTTTTGGGTTTTCTTCCAAATTAAGCTGAAAGTTTATTAAAAGCTTGTGTGATTGTTTTCCTTCTTTGGATTGAATTTAATGCTTCTGCATTCCCAGATCCTGGCAGTTAACTTGGTGAGTGCAGTGATATTGTTTCCAATTAGAGATGATGGCCAGAACTATAAAAAGTTGATTTTCCTTTCGACTTGCCACCAGTTATAGACAGCAAGCTCAACTTTGACATCTCAGTCATAGATTTTTAATTCTAACAGGTTTTGATAACTCACGCTGACCATCACAATGGCTCCTTAGAAGAACTTGAGATCATTTTCGCTGACCCGCTGAGAGCCAGAATGGCCCGGGAGTCAGAGGTCACGCGGGTCAGAGACAAGCCTGTGAACCGACGACCAGCCTCACAAAGACAAATCAGCCTGCCCTGTGTGAGAGGATCCATCGACCCTGCTGCAGCCCAGCGGCACCACGGCCCTGCCGGATGTTGCTCCTCTCAGAGAGGGACGACCAAGGGCCCCATAAACTCATAAACCCATAAAGTAGGGAAACAGTAGTTGATTATTCTACCATTCTGTCCATTTGTCGATAGGTTTCTGTGGCCTCCTTCCTGCAGAGAGGAACAAAGCAGGAGTGTCCTGACCCTGCCAGGAGGATTTATTGTGGTGTGTTCTTGTCCACGTCCAGTCTATTTTGTCCGCTTGCTCACGCCTCCTTACCGCAGTCGGGTTCTTGTTGAATGGGACTTAAGATGAAGTAGCAACTAGTGTCCTCGCCACCAGGGTTGGAGTTTATATGAAAGAATGACTCTGCATGAAAAAGGACAGATCCTACTGTTGAGCTTATTTTTTGCCTGCAGTATATTATTTTATTCATGAATATACTATGATATGTATGTTAAAGGAGTAATGTATAACATTTTTGCATTAAAATGTTTGTGATATGTTTTGTGGAATTCAACAGTGTTCAAATTGAGAGAAATCCACCAATTTGTTCAAGCTAAAGCCACGTTTGATTAATATACCTAACAGAGATGTCAAATCTCTTTTTACCTGCTCTATTTGCTAAAACTTTCTAGAAATAAACAAGATAATGCATCAGACAGTGAGGAAGGAAGTCGATAAAAAGTCACAAAACGGAACGGGAAGGAAACTCTTGCACATTTTATCGTCTATGAACATTTCTACCTGAGTCAGTTAGATAAATGGCCATTAGTAATAGTGACTGCTTAAAATGAAATAAACAAATCCCATGATTCCATGCTACTGCATGATGCCATCAGACTACATCTTTGTTACTGTTTTGATTAAGAGACCTCTAGTGGCAAAAATTAAATATTTTGTATTTTAGGCATTTTCTTTTTATATATTTTTTTAGTTGGCTGCATGCTATATGAGTGGTGAGAACTTCAGAAAGAATCTATACCTTATCTTGTTTGTCTTTTACACTCTTTCCCCATCAATTATAATTTTTCTCACATGATGGTGTATGGGCACCTGTTTTTGAATTGGTAAATCAATATAGTTTGTTTAAAAAAAAGTAATTGACATAGATAAAAACATTTGAAAACAATATTTTTGGGCATTGTAGTTTTTGTGTGAATGCAGCAGGTTCTTTGTTTTGGCATCAGAAACTTTTTTTTTTTTTTTGTCTGAAAGCATCCTGTGTGTTTTTAGGCCACTTTCCACTCACTGCTCAAAACTCACTGGATTAAAACAAGACATGCTTTGAGAGAGCAAAAGGCCCTACACCCCCTAATCTCTCTCCCCTGACCTCCACACCCTCTGGGCCTTGACTCTCACCCTTCTCCATGCTCCCCCTCCCCTTTCCCCGCCCAATTCTCTCCCTCGCAGTGCGAAAGAGGAGCTAGGATCAAAGGCCATAAACCATGGCAGTGATTTCTGGTGATTGATTAGAAGCAGAGGTTGAGAAGCAGCAGCGCTCTCCCCTCCATTCTTCCCACCCTCCGGTGCTGCGTACGCATTCTCCCAGGGCTCTCGTAAATAGCTCAGGCTTCAAGTGTGAAAAGAGTTGCCGCGATTGGCAGACAGAGCCCAGAAACACATCCGTGCCGGGGCGGCTTGGCCAGTTTTTCTGCCTCTTCCTCCTGGATGGCAGGGGAGTGTCAGTTGATAAGAACCATTTGTTGTCTTGCTCGGATCTGGGGAGGGACAGCGTAATCCCCTCGCCCTGGTCTGCTTGCAGAGCTGGAGGAAAAGAGCAGAGGAGAGGAGGAGGAATTGATTTTCAGAGCGAGGGCATGCGGAGAATTGAACTCAGATGTGTAGCAGAGACAGAGTTTGAAAGAAACATTGGACTTGCGGGGAAACGTGTCTGTAGCTTACAGCACAAGGGCCATGCAATTTGAACTTGAGCAAGTCCTCCTAATGTTAATCAATTGCATAGCTGTCTTTCACCCCCCCAACACACACACACACACAGACACTTCCTCCCCCTCCTCTTGTCCCGACTCAGCCAGGAGGCCTCTTGACAAACAAGTGGTCCTGTAAAGACATTTTAATAGGCCATGCCCATTCAGAGGCATTGAGATTAATGCTTGAACCTTATTGCATGCTTTTGCACAGAGGCACAAATACACATGCACCTCTCTGCGTCTTTCCCTACCCTGCCTGATCTCACCTGGAGCTGTGAGCCTAATGATGTTCGGAGTGTGGGCCTCGCAGCGACAGCTTCAGTCCCGCGGAGATGTGTCTCATGTCAGACTTTGCGCCAGACAGACTCCAATAAGGAAAGGGGGCGGCGGGGTGGGGTGGGTGTTCTCCAACACAACTGGAGCAAAGCCAAAACTAAAAGTGCAATTCTCTGAAGGTTTTGTTTTTCCTCTGTGGTATTTACCAAGTGATTGAGCGCATTTTTGAGTGTCATGGAGTATCTCATTACGCTTTTAAAAGCTTTTCATCCGTCCACATGCTTTAAGATATGTACACATGCATTGCATACTGCAGATACTCATTCACACAGGCACGTAATCTCTCATTTTCTCTCACTCTCCTCGGCGGCTCCAAACTGTACACACACTCGATGCAGCTGGAGGATGGGCCATCATTATTAACTGTTTGGCGACCTCATGACTTCATCTTAGCTGCTGTCAAAGGCAGCCCACATTATGTCTCCGCTCGGCTCAATGGGCTCTTTGTTCTGGCTTGGCTCTGGAGCAGCTCAGCATGGGGCTGCGTGAGTCCAACAGTCCCACTGCGGCTCTGGAGGGAGGGAGAGGGATGGATGGAGGGAGGGAGCTAGTGGAGATTTGGGAAAGACATGGGAACTGGGAGAAGACCTGGGAAAATGAGGGATGAGATCAGGAAATCAGAAGCGAGTAACAAGAGATTAGCAGGGAAAAAGACTAAATGAGATACAGCAGGTGAGATGTGGAGAGGCAAACGAGAGGAAATGAATGATGGAGAGGGAAGGAAATGCTACAGGTGAATCCTCAAATGGCCAGCACCAGTCAAGTCTTTTACTATGGTAATTTTAAATGCTACTCCACTTCCATTTCACTGATTCATTCCAATATGAACACCGGATTATGGAGGCAGCCAATCTGAGCTGCACCAGCCATCCTCGTGTGGAATGTGGGATTAATGGCAATGTAATGCAGAGATTAGAGAAAGAGGCGAGAATGGAGAAAGAGAAGAGGATTCGACTACTTGGAGTGACAGGAGAGGTCAAACACGAGGAGAGTTCGTTACAAAGAGGGGACAGAGAGACGGCGAGAGACACAGGGAGACTGAGTGTTAAAGCAGGAGAGACTAAAAGGGTGAGAACAAGAAAATGATTTGGAAAGCCACATAATATGTGACTAGATAGAGGAAGGTTTTCTTTGTACAACTTTTATCCAGCTGGACTACCTGGTGGGATCAAAAGCTTTGTCTACTTTGCACAAAGTGTGGCATAGCAATTTGCATGTAGCAGGTGCAAGCAATAACTTTCAGTGTAAATTGTAATAAATTGTTAAACTAATATTCCCCAATACTTGTCAAAATAGAAACTTGAGATTCTCTCGGATTATGTATTTTTACTGTCAGTTATGTATAATAAATGCTTTAAAGGAACCTTGCCTCCACAGTTGGATACAGTGTTTTTACCAATAATGTTCTAATCAAAACTGCACATCAAACATACAGTCATATTGGAAATGTTTAGAAGCATTTCCTGTGTGTAAATTGGAAATCTGTACATTTTTCCACCTCAAGATCCAGTGACATTGCAGGAACAAGCATGTGCAGATGACCGATCAAATTAAAGACGTTTTCACTTGGAGCGAGTGAACCAATCACAAGACCCTGCTGTTGATTTTTTTGAACCTGTGAGTTGTTTATGGGTTGCCGCAAAAGCATTTGTTGTCTTGCAAGCAACTCTTTGCCCACCATTTTTCTGAAAATAATTAAGTAATATCTCCAACATGTTCACGTACGTCAGGCCTCGCCCCATTGTCCTCCTTGTTGCTGAATGTTGTCGCAAGTCTGAAAAGTGAAAATCATTGGCATGTCTGAAAGGTTATTTCGGGAATTTACCTGGAACTATATGCAAAAAGAAAATGAAGGATCAGATTTTTTTCAAAGTAGCTGTTTGTTCTTTGACCTCATGATTTTCCAAATTAACATACTGACAGTTATGTATTAATGAAGTTAATAAATAGTATTTGTACCTCAAATACCTCCTCTTTCTAGTCAACACTACAGTGTACACTTAGTGATGAGTAGAGTCTAATGTGTGACATACAAAAAGATTTTTCTGCCAAGTCAAATTCCATCATCCAAACCTGACTCTTCAACACCCTCTTGTCCTTTTTATTGCACTAGTGAGTCGCTTATCATATCACACAGAAAGTCTGGTGCCTTTTTCTTCCTCCGACTCACCTCCAACCTCCAACCTCGTCTCAGCAGACTGTAGTTAAGTCTGTTTGGCCAACAGAGCAGATCCTCTAATCTGCAGAGCTTTCCCTGCCTGCTGCAGACACTGTAATGATGGGTTCCAGGTCTCACCTGTTCTTTAAGAGGGGGAGGGGTGAATTACACCCTGTTTATTAAGTGGGCGCTCCCGTTTATATCCCACGCTGGGGGCGGGTAAAGGGTCAGGTCTGGGGTTATGTACCAAACGTGTCCCAACCATCAGCCGTGATGATGATGGGATGTTGGAAGGTGAATGATGAAAGGGTTCTTTGTGTGCTTATTTTGCTCGTAGGTCTTGATTGAAAAAAAAAAAAAAGTGGAAAATGAACTAATGTTATTTTAGATAATTATTGTGTCAAGCTGTGGGCAAAAAGTTGATTCAGTTAGCATTGGTGTTTTTTTTTTTTTAGCACCTGGTGATTTCATGTGTGTGCAGAACAGCCTCTCATTGTGGGTGCAGTGTGAGTAGTCAGTTGAGTTGTGTTATTTTTATGGCGTTTGGCTTGTACTTTGGAATTCTGATTGTCATGCTCTCTGGTAAAAAGACCTTATGTCCAAATGTGACGGGTTAGAAACTGTAAGCATTACCAGCTGCACCATCAAAGGCCCAGGCATGCTGTTCATTTAACCCAAATCCGTCACACTCATGTGTAGCCTCTAATTCAACCTGTAATGTAGACATTCAGCAGAAGGCATTAGACTGAAACTAATGTAGAGTTATGAATGCAAATTAACTCCCTGCACCTCACTACCTGTTGTAGTTCAAGGTTACTGACTAAATGAATGTTTGACTGGGGTGCTATTGGAAAACAATGTAGATTTTTAATAAATAAAGTCAATTTTTTGCTCTTTATCCCTTTGTGTAACATCGGACTTTTAGGGGATAGATCTGAAAATGACAACACGGATGGGTATAACAATTAAATAAGCCTGATCAGGGACTTTGTGGTAAAAAGTTAAGAGGCCGGCTTTGCAGCACTGCATCTATTCACCTGAGAAACAGTTGTCTCTCATTGCATGCCCCCACAGCACTTTATTAATGATGGAGAAATGCCAGCCATCAATTATTTTACCGCTATTGATGGAAAACAATTGTGGTTTGTTTTGCATTTCTTAAAACCAGTCAATAAACCAACCATAGCTCTAAACCTAACAAATCATCTTGGACAGTGCTCAGGCCATGATGCTGCTTGCAAAATAGTAACACGCTGAAAGTGAGAAGGGAGGAGAGTCCTGACCGAAATAATTGGCCAGTAGCAGGTTTATACCCACAGTCTACATCCAGTAAATCTTTAATGACCCGAGTGACATAATTATTTAATCACAGAAGCCTTACTCCAAAACAGTTCAGCGTTGTGCAAAATGTATAATAAGCCAGAATGCGATTATTTGCAGAAAAAGTATTAGTATTGTAAACAGTTTACAGTGTGTCTGAGCTCATGCAGTAAAATCCTTTATACAGTCATGTCTTTCACAAAGTAGTGACCCTTGCTGTGTCCTTGCTTGTGAATGCCTGAGCCATCAAGGATGCCTCTAATACCAATCATGATACTATCACCTGTTACCAATGAGGTGTTTTACCTGTGGAATATTCTGAACAGGTTTGTTTTTGAGTTTATGCAACTTTCCCACTTTCCCATTTTAAAACATGTCGCTGGCTTGAAATTCAAGCTAAATATCAGTTTCCAAAAATCAGTGAGTTGATAACAGTTGATAACATTAAATATATTGTTTTTGCATTGTTTTCAATTGATTGATTGCATTCTGTCTTGTGTTACACAGTGCCTCAACTTTTTTGGAATCTAATTTGTAATTCAGTTGAAACAGAAACAGAAAAATGTATTAACGAGAACAGCTCCTTTGAAAAATCAACAGGTGATCCAACAGCAGAACATAAGTTTAACCAGAGACGTTTCCTAAAAGGACCTGGAAATGTTACTCTGGTTTCCACACTTAAATGGTGTTTTTAAAAATGAGCCTGCCTGATGAGGACATAGAGTAAGTGTTGTTCAAACATGGCTCCTGAAACAGCTTCACCTCTGTTTACTGTGCTGCAGAGCAGGTGCAAGAATAGATCAGCAGCAACTGACCAGACAGACAGATCCAAACATCCACACACCTAATCAACACTTAGACAGGGGAGAGAGCGAGCGAGAGAGAGAGTTCACTCTGGACTTAGACGCTCACCAGTCATTGATAAAGTGCTTAGCAGCAGGAAAATTAATGAATCCGGCCTGACTGGGAGAGGGGGTTTTTGGGGTTGAACGGGAGGGAGAGAGGAGGAGGAGGAGGGCTGCTAGGGGTGTGTGGGGAGTAATCCTGTTCCAGCTAAATGGCTGATCCCTCTCATTCCTTAGATATCAAATGTCAAGAGTTAAATTAGCCTGCTAGCCTTAGATAGGAGTTAACATGCTTTTAAATGGGGCGGTGCGCGGCGATTCCTGCCCCCTCTGGGATGGCGGGCAGGTGCCTTTGAAGTGTCTAATTATCCAGCTCCTAGTAAGTGCCGGCTAACTATCTTAATGGGGGCCTCTATGCCTCAATGCAATGCACACTTAACAAACTTAAATACATGCTGCAGAATGTGCGAATGTGCATTTTTACACATGCAAAGAACACAACACTGCACTAAGTAAGTAGGGAACCAACTAACTAATAAAAATGTAAGTGAAAGAACTTTATATTATCGTACACTGTAAGGTGGAAAACATCCACAGTGGCATTCTGGATCGTTTTGTGAAGTGCTTGAAATTACTGCACTATTTTTTTCTGTTTTATCCCAACTGTTGGCTCTGTGTTTCTTTGCTTTGGCTGGATATCCATTTCTCTTGGCGAGCTGGTCCTAATCTGAGTGCCACAGACTTGGTCCGGATCACTCTGGTGTCAGAAGTGGGATTCCAATGCTGGGGCCCAGTGGAAAGCTGGCCCAGTCTGGTCTGGTGGGCATGGGGCCCAGATTCACCCAAAAAGACCCACTTTCCCAAATGGACATAATTCTGCCCTCGTCTGCCCCGGCAAACAATCATCCTATATTGTTACAGAGGACAGTATAAATAACTAACAGGTTATGGCTGTTCATAGCTGGCTTGTGACTATCTGAAGTAATGCTAATACAGTGTATAAGCCAATCAGACTGCTAAATGGCATTTTTTGCTTTGAAGCCTTGATCAAATGCATCTTTCTGTGTTTGATTCCTCAAAGAATGCAGGCCAAGGTGCCCTTTGAGTGAAAAACCTTAAAAGCCATAACTATCCATGGTCAAAAACGCATCAGTGTGCTTTTTAGAGTCGGGGCTTTCAGCTCTCTCACTGCAATGCTCATTGCTCCCTCACAATGTGGCCCTGATGAAACGGTAGTGGGGTTTCGGTCGCTCTATGGTGGGCCTGTGCCCCTAATGGGTGAATAAGGGGTAGCTCTGGGCAGGCGGAGGCTTGGCACGACACACCCCTGCTGTGAGGCTGATTTGAGGTGAGTGAAGGGAAGATGGAAGGCGCCAAGCAGACTTTGATTTGCCCCTCCCCAGCCCCAGGGCCTGTAGGCTGAAACTGTGAGATGCCGAGCTCTGGGTGCGTCCCAGCAGACCCCTGGCGGCAGAGAGAGGCTGGGACTGTGCCGTGGAGTAGGGGGGGTTAGGGCGTGGGCTGCTGAGAGCCAAATTGAGATGTGGGAGTCATCAAATTTGCCTGGATGAATATTGAAGAGGGCACTGCTGATGCTGTGTGGGAAATCAGCAGCTGACAATCAACTGCTCACTGTGAGAGGGAACATCCTGACCTGCCCTTGCCTCTCTCTGCAATTCGTCCAAACATCAGTCACACACTGGTGGTTAAATAATGTACCACTATGGATTTACTCTGCGCTCATGTTTGATTCTGTCTCTGCGAAGTTAAAGAGAGTGAACTTTATGTTTGCTGAAGTTCTCCAGGGCTCTGACAAATATTTTGACTGGGGACTGCTAACCATCCTGCCTGCAGAGCGAAGGGTAATGACCTGATTCTGCCTTCTGACATTTATATAATTTGTTTGTCAAAGAGTTTTTCGAATGTCACCTTTTTTAGGCAGATGCAGGCAACCCTGTTAGGACTTAGCAACCCTCACATAATGCAGGCCTGAACTCACCCAGTTCCTCGTGGCACTGAGCCCGTTAGCCAAGAAGTTGATCAGAAAAATACCTCACACAATTGCAGTAATCCCCTGTGCTCTTGTTGTGTTGGGTTCGGTGGAGTTTGAGCAGCCTCTCTCTCTCTCTCTCTCTCTCTCTCTCTCTCTCTATCGTCTTTCAGCCTGCACTAATCGTCAAAGATTCCCCCTGTCTATAGCGCCAATGCCAGGGCCGGTGAATCAGGTACATAAGCCTAAGCCGCTTGGAGAGGTGCTCTTATTAAACTCCAGCCAGCTGCTGGAATTTTTCTTCCCCCTCTTATTGTTAATTGGGGAGTCTTGAGTCTTTCCCGGGAGTTGATTTGCAAGAGAAAGAAAAAAAGGAGCAAGAGATTATTGCACAGGAGGAGTGGAGCTTTGAAGAAATGTTTTGTGATTTCACTGTATATCCTCCTCTCCTTCTCCTCCTTGTTCACTCTCCATGTGCTCCCCAGCCAAAAACCTGTTTGTGCCACTGACAACAGAGCTTTGAGAAGTTCGAAGGTGGAACGCAGCATATGTCTGGCTTTGGCTCAGAGGTACAACAACACCTCCTCTGATGTTTAGGCTTTTAGGAAAGGCAGTAATGGTGGTGGGGGAGTTGTAATGTGATGTGCAGTGGCCCTTTGTGCACCCGTGAAACATACATGCCCCAGCTTTAGAGACTCTGACTGGCTGAATTCAGGCTGGAGGGCAAATCAGATGCTTGAGAGTCAAGGACAGATTGGCATGTGGAGGAACAGCAATCCTTGTTCTTAACCTCTGCCTCTAGAAAATACCTTCAAAAACAACAAGCCAAGGGTTTTGTTTCACTTTTCATTTCTTTGAATCGGCTGGGCACTCTTAACTTAAGCCCCCCCTTGTCCCAGAGCCCAACTCTCAGAAGATTTGGCCCCGCTCCTTTCCTCATTATCTCTTTTAAAATTTCATTTTGTCATTGCATCCACACTCGCTTTTATGCCGGCCATATTAAAGGCCGTGCATAGGGTTTTCTCTGAAGGTATTCGTACCAGTTTTACAATAGAGACCCCAGACAAGGGGGAAAAAGGGAGAAACCTGGGCTTTAGGATTTAATGAGTGGCTTGCTGGGGGTGAAAGAAGGATAGAAAGCAAGTGAGGGAGAGCAAGAGCAAGTGCATTTGTAGAGAGTTAGAGAGAGAGGAGAAAGAGGAGTAAGGGTGGAAGAATGCAGGAATGGAGCACCAGGTACCATAATAGTGGCAGAGAAAGCTCCTGAAATACTAGAGCCGGGGCGTGTGCTCTGATCAGGACGGCAGTGAGCACAATTACCTTCTTTTCAAATCCTTCAGTGACACTGCGGGAGGAAGGAGGACTTTGAAACTTGAAAGGCAGGAGCTCGCTTTCAACCTCAAACGCGAGCAGGAAAGGGCTCTGAAATTTGTTCAGTGCTCCCCATCCACCATTAGCTTGTTTCTTCCTCTCGCCTCCAGGCATTTAAGCGCTTTTTGAAAAGATGTTAAGAAATTCAATCACCATAGAGAGAGAGAGCGGGATAGTTCTTTTTTTTCCTGTTTTTTTGAGAGGCATGCTTTCCTCTGGTCCACAGAGGACCAGCCTGCTGCTTTTGTATTGGGCTGAATAGACCTGCAAACTGGTAGAAGACTGGATGTGGCAACCATGGGAAAAGAGAGGGAAATAAAAGAGGAATAAAAAATGAGGGAGGGAAAAAGGGAATGGGTCTGTTGGGCGGATGGTCCGAGTGAGAGAAGCGTTACAGGGTTGAACTTTTCAAAGTTGCATGTGTTTACCTGCGTCTGCTCTGTCTTCATTAGCCCGTTTTTTGACAGATAGCTGACATGGTATAAGGATACAAAAGTTTCAACCTGCAGGTATGAACAGCACAGAAGAGAATCCTCAGACTGAGACCAGACTAGAGACTTTCCCTTCCACCAGTACAAGGAGTCAATTGACCCTTGTGCTGCTGTGTGTTTGTTTAACCATTTAAGGTGCTATAAACTGAAGTAATGAAGCCCCTTAAGGTGGTATATGGTAGAATGATGAACCCCCTTGTGAGCTTTCCTTGGTGACTGGAGGGGGTTGCTGGAACTGTGACACTGCTGTGATTGAACTATTAGTCGCTTGACCTCCCTTGGAGGAGAGTCATATCTGAATAGCAGTGGGGGTCACAGGAGAAAAGAGGGGAAAAAAAGAAGAACAAGAAAAATGGGAAAGAAAGTGACAAGAAAAACTAAAATTAGATTTAAAGAAATTCTAAAAAACCACAAAAATGTTACATTTAATGTTTATTGTGTGTGATATCAATGTTTCGAAGTACCTCAAAATGATTTAATTCGAATTACGTGCATATAAGTTGAATTTATCATTAGGACAAGGACATGATGGCCATGGTGTGACAGCTACTAGGCAACAGACCGCCGTTCAAGACCCCCTCTCATTTTCTGAATAGCCAAGCTGCTAATTTTTAGAGAGATGTCCAGACATTATCTAGCCATGTTTAAGTTGACTGTTTTTAAACCAAAACATAATGTTTTCCAATCCTTAAGCAAGCTTTTTTGGGCCTAAACCTTACCAGACCTTATCTACAGTGTTGTCACAACATGAAAGTGAAAACTGAAATATAAGATACCAAAATATGAGAAGTATAAAGTTTCACTTTATCCGTGGTTTGCAGATAGTACCCATTGGCCTAACTTATCTAAGTGATAAGTGATGAATGTATTTATAAACCCTCAAATATCTGAAAAAGAGCTCATAAATATGGAGGCCGTTTTTACTTTCACAGATGAAATGCCAGCTTTTCTGGATGTTAAGAACTGAGAGTACACAGTGCTACACACAGCTACATGCTCTACCCGTAGCAGTGCTCGCTCCCAGCATAGTTTACAGTCTCGACTTCTTTCAATCCATGTCGGGAGATGAACCCAATTCCAAAATCCCTTTATGTTAATATTGCGCTTTGCAAGAGCAGACCTATTAATCCAGCTTTAACCGTATAAGTGCCATTATTCCCTTAATAAGATCACTGGCTGTGCAGTATAGGATTAAATACTTATATCATAACTGACACTGTCATTTCCTGCGGATGAGAGTGGCTTGCTTCTCTGGCTGTCAGTTCCGCGTTAAGAATCCTTGAATCTGCTGCCAGTGCTGCGCTGATGCACGGATGGCCCAAACGCCGGTAATGGATGTGGGAGAGTGAGGGGAATAAAAGCGGGACCCGTGGGTTGCTACCCTGCTCTCTCTTCGCCTCTCTCAATCTCATTCCCTCTTTCAGTTTCTCTCTCTTAACCTCCCCCTTTCTGATCGCTTCTCTTCTTCTGTGAAGTGGCGCAGCATTATGGCGGTCCTCTTCAGCGCTTAAGGTAGGGCTCTTTAATCTGGCCCCTCTCCTCTGTTCTTAATTGGCAGTTGGATGCTGCTGAGTTGCACTGCATAGTGGGGGGAGCCCTGCACTGTCAGGCTGTTAATAGTACAAAACCTCTGGCGCCAGCACAGAAGCGTTTTGCCAGGTTCTCAGCGAGACACATTAATGCAAGAAAGAGCATTGAAGGCTACTGATGACCAACACCCTCAATGTTAAAATCATAACTGCATATAAATGGATTGAACATGAAGCCCATTCACAGCAGAAGCTTATAAAGTAGACTAAATTGGACTTAAATGCAAGAACTTGATTTGACAGCTCTGGGCTGAAAGTTTCGAAGGTCTCACTCTGCCAAATGATCTTACTAAAGACCAAAAAATGTAAAACATTTTCAGGCAACTTATCCTCACCACTCAATACGTTTACATAATGTTAGGAAAAATCAATTTATTGCCTTAGTCCAACTAAAACAACTTTTAAAATAAATGTAAAGATGTTAGTCTGACTGAAATGGTAGTATGGCGAATTTTTCAGTCAGACTAACACACCAAGGTAATGTGTTTGGGCATTGATTAACATCCATTTAAACACTTCAGTCGGCCCCAAACTGGCATGACGTGGAGGTCAAGCAGCATAAATTCTTAGAAGAAAGCTGAAAAGAAAACAAGAATGCCAAAAGCGCAAGAATAGGGTGCGTATCATTTGTACAAAAAGTAAAGCGTAAAGGTTGTACGAAATGTACAGCGCTGTAAAGTCCGTGCTTCCGCCGTTGGGACATGGGATTCCCTAGCTGCTTGTTAGGTATGTGACGTAGTAGGTCAGAAGAAGGTCCAATAGCAACCAGCGGAAAGGGGGCACACTGCCACCTGCTGTAGCGTCGTCCGACGTACTTCTGTCAGTAAATTGATTCTCTTCTGATTCTTGTAGACTGGGACAAGGACAGTAGTCCAATTAAATGGTATAATCGCGCTACAACCATAGCTCAACTTAACTGTGCATGTAAACACACTGACTTTGAAAGGCTGTTCAGTTTCTAAGTTAGTCTAAGTAGTATGGTACTACAGAAAATAATAACAGGTCAGAAGGCAAGCTGACCCTTGTACATGTCAGTTTAGAGGTCAGGTCAAAGGTCAAGGGTTGTGTCTTCCTGCTGGAGCTCAGCCCTTGAACTCAACTCCACATATATCCTCTCTACACAGCATGCCAGGGGACCTAGACCCCTACTCCTCTTAATTTTGTCCTCAGAGACTGAGAAAGATTGAGAAGAGAGAGAGAGAGAGAGAGAGAGAGAGAGAGAGTGGGGAAAAGAGCAAACATGAAGGAAGGTGGAGTTGATACAACCCATGACGGTTGTTAATGGGCAGCTTGGAATGCAGACGGAAAGCCTGCAACGCCTCTTCCATGGAAATCCATTTCTTTACAAAAAGAACAAACGTAGCTTAATTTAAGAACAGACTTTTGCCTCGACTTTTCAAAATGAAAAGGTTTGGATTTTTTCATCCATGGTGTCCATTTGCTCAAACACTCTCTGCCTCTGAACTCCCACATATGGCTCTTTGGAAGGCCAACTCTGGCAGATTTACACCCATAATGCCCTGTAGGATTTAGGTGTGCAAGCCTAAACTCCAGCTCCTCCCTTTACCAGCGCCTCCTACGTGAACTGACTTCCTCACCATAAATGCTCAGAACATGCGTGTGTGCACCTGTGTGTGTGAGAGAGTTGATGTGCGCATGAAATATGGGAGGGAGAGAAATTCTCACATCTGTTCCCATTCTTATATCTGCTTGTAATAAATCAGCAGCTCATTGTTTTCCTCCTCCAAACTTTTAACATCACTCTTTCTCTGTTTCCCCTCACAGAAGACGAGAGTTCAGGCACGCCGTACCATCGTGAGAGGCGTAATGCCATCAGCTCCCAGGCCCCGACACCGGCGGACAGGAGCATAAGTGAGGAGCCCTCCACCTCCACAGAAGAACGCCCCTCTCTGCTCAAGAAGGAGCTGCATGGTTCCCTGCCCCACCTGTCTGACCATGCCCTGCCGTATCGAGGCACTTTGTTCGCGATGGACCCCCGCAATGGCTACCTTGACTCACACTATCGTAAGTCCACTAGCCACAGTGAAACACTTGAAGAATTTGTAAAAAGTAAAGAAACTACACAGTTCAAGGACGCGTTTTTAGCTCTCCAAACACTAAGGCCAAGTTTGTCTCTTTACTGTAGGTGAGAGGCAGGACTGCCAGATGCTTGATTAAGTCTGACAGATTAGCCTCTCTCTCTTGTGCTCACACACACACGCACACACATCTGTGAACACATGCACGCACACTTGTCTTGTTTTGTGCCTGGGAAGTTAGTATGGGGAACGGCCAGCGTAGCTTCTTAATTCCCTCATTAGGGGCCTGTCTGAACACAGTACTCCGCTTTCTCTCATCAACACACACTTCAAAGCCCCAAAGCAGCGCCGAGTCAAACCTCACCACCCCCAACTCTGCCTCTCTCTCTCTTCCTCTCTCTCTCTCTGTGGGACTCAGAGACTGTGTGAGAGAGAGACTAACGGAGATGAAGCCTGAGAGATTGAGGTGAAGGGAGAGCTGTGGCTTGAGTGAGATACTGAAGATAATTTGAAAAAAAAGAAGGTGAGATAGACAGTACTAGTTAGATGAAAGTGAAGCTGTGTGTGTATGTGGAAAGAGGGAACAGGAGATAGATGATTGGGGAGTAAGAGGCTGATTAGGAGGTTAATTCAGTGGCCACTGTAGCCAGGACTTAGCCTGCAGACAAGGATTTGATGTGATGGCTTGTTTAGTTTGGTTAAATTGGCTCTGAATTGGGGCAGACAGAGTGGGACAGAGGGATTTTAATCCAGTGGCGGTAATGAAAAGTCCAGTGGACCCCAACCTTATACTGTAACTCTATTTATTCAGCCACTTCATTAGCTGCTGCTGTCTTGCACTCAGGTGCCAGAGAGTCACCAAGGTGCCTCTTTACGGGAAAGGTTACTTAAAACCAGGCAATGGTGCTGTGGACAGGATCCTCGAGGGCAGAACATTACTGCCCATTACATCCTGACCTAACTCAGCAACACTGCCACTTCTCATTTTATGTGTGTGTGTGTGTGTGTGTGTGTGCGCGCATGTGTGTGTGTGTGTGTGTGAGAAGGAGCTCTGGAGGTTCCAGACCAGTGAAGCCTTGGGGTTGGAGAGGGGAGATGGGGGGTGGCGCTCTGAGGCTTGGGGTCATGTGGAAAAGTCACAGTCTGAAATGGAGAGTTCAAAAGCAGCAGGAAAAGTCAAAAGGGCCGTAGAGCTTCAGGAGGCTTTCTTTTTGTATTGGGACTCAAGAGGCTGGAAGACTGCAATCATGTAAGGCAGAAGGGAGAACAGAGATGCTTGCTGGGAAGTTGTGGGACTGAGATGAGAGAATGAAATTCTATTCTCCCTCTATGCTGCTTTTTAAAAATTTTAGTAGTTTTTATTGTTGGTGTAGACAACAATTTGTTAATAAACATAAACAAATCACCAATCGTAGGTGGTTTTAAAGGTCTCCAGGTGAGAAAAAGGTGGTAAAATCTTGCAGTTTGCATAATCTAGTTAAAATTTGTAAGCACTTAAAGATTACATCATTGTTTAACCATATGACAAAGAAGAGAGACAGTAATGACAACTGGTCAGAGTTATTATAATAATGTTTAAGGTTTGTTGACTGATTCACAATGTCAAATCCTGCACTGAGTAAACATGCAAGAAAACATTCCACCCTAAAAGTTGCTGGTAGGGTCCTTGCCAGCCTACTTAGCTCAGTGGGTAGAGGAGGCCCCCCATGTACAGAGGCTAGGTCCTCACTGCAGTGACCCTGGGTTCAATTCCACCCTGCAGCCCTTTGCTGAATGTCATTGCCTCTCTCCCCCATTTCCTGTCCAATCCATCTTTTAAAAAATGAAAGATAAAAAAAAGCTTTGTAGCTGTAGCTTTGTAGCTTTTGAACAGCACAGTGAATTAAATACATTTTCTTCAGTCTATAGCTAACTAACATTAACAAGATGAAACTTGCAGCAAAATATCCCTTCATGAATCAAGCTTGCCTGTTAAACGTGGCCCTCTTGTGCTGTATCCACCATGCCCGCCAGATATAAAAGCTTGCTTAGCTTCATTTTCATAGACGAGCCTGATCTCTGCATGCACTGCAACTTTTCCTCACAATGGGTGTTGCAAAACCTTTAGAAAACAGACATGATAGCAACATCAAGTTTGGTCATAGGTGTGCTGTACATCATCAGATAGAACTGCACCTCTCTGCAATATTTAGATAGTCCTAATTGTTCATTTTTTACACAGAAAACGTTGCCAGTTTTGGTCACTTAAAGAATTGCTACCTTATTCTTTTAGATATTATTGTGAATTAAACATGTTAAGGTTAGCAGCAGCTGGCTACACAAACAAGCAATTGACTGATGTTACCTAAAGCTCTATCAATGTGTAAAAAGACATCTTATTTTGTTTTCTGGACAAAATGATTCATTAATCAATGAAAAATGGTTAGAATAATCAATTATTGAAGCATTTAATTAGTTACAGCTCTACTGTTGGCACTTGTTTAAGAATTTCTACCAAAAAGTTAGGAGAAAAAGAGATATAATGGCAATAAAGACAGCCCCCCTTCAAATTTCAACCTTAAAAAGAGTCTGAATGGCTTCTAGTGTTATTCATTGATGCTTTTTCTGTCAATCCACTGATCCTGCCTCTGCTGAGGAAGACTTATGATCTGAGATGAGAGCATAGCTGTGTAAAATACCTCCTCCTGGCCCCAGGTGTTAAGGACATGGGGGTGTCCCTCAAGGCGGCGGTCCCATTCTGTCTGATTGAACCCAGCGCCAGAGCTCAATCCCCATGAGCTCTGCTGGTCTGAGGGTCAGCAGAACGAAAGGGTTCCCCTGAAACCTCCCCATCCCCTCCCTCCCTCCCTCAGCTGCTTTGAACCGGGAGCCTGTAGAGTCTGTCGCCACTCCTGCACCACAAGGTGTGAAAAGCCACGGGCTCCTGTTCTGGTTTCTGCTTCCATACCCATGTGAGCACACACACACATGTGAGCACACACACACACTCTCTCAAAGCCCTTACTCCACTAGTGGTAGTCCTGCTCGATGAGGGCTTTGTCACCTCCTAAATTCATCCCAGGTGTGTGCATGTGTGTGTATGTTTGTGATGGAGAGGGGGCCCTAAGCCTTTGTGCTGTGCTTGCAGAGCGTGCCATGCCACGCAGCAGACAGCCAGGTAAATCCGATTACTCTTACCGCCGGAGTGTGTCAGTGCTTAATGTGCCTAAATGCGACGGCACCTGCAGCCTTCACACACCTGGTCGCTGGGTCATTAACGGGCTGGTGAAGCTCGAGGAGGCGTGGGAGTAGAGCAACATGGAGAGACAGCGAGGATGGGGGGGTTTATCTCCAGGGGTCTGTGCTCCGGGTAAATCTCTGCTATTCACCCAGACTTGTGATCTCCCACTCCTCTTCCATCCATGGCCTAAGACTGTGTTTACTCTGGTTTTTACACCCACTTCAGCGCAGAAAAGAGGAGGCACTAAGGAAACATTGCCCCTATTGTTAGCATTAGTTAATCGTGATGATGCCTGAGTCTTAGCCGCTTTTCTTGGGCAAACACGGGATAAGAGTCCACATCCTTCTTACCACAACACTAATACATGGGGCTTTGCTGTGGGATAAGAAGAAAGGATTGAGATGAGGATTAATGAGGGAGAAGTCTTTCTTTTTTTTAAGATGGTAATTGTGCAAAAGTGTGAATGGGATGCGCGACGCAGACAACCGTTTACATTGTGCGCTGATTAGCCGGTCAGTGGTCCTGCGGCAACAGTGAGCCCACTTGCTGGCGAAGCATCTCTGCTTCCTCTGAGGGGATCTTCTTCTTTAAAGTGTCTCCTTCTTAAACATCGCCCTTCTTTGCCAGACTGAACACATCCATGGAGGGACTCTAAGTACATGGCTTTCAATGGCTTTCTTGCAAATGTTAAAACTGCACTGAAACATCCCAGAATGGAAGGCAACTTGAGGAAAGTTAATTGGCCAAGCTTTACAGACAGTGAAAGTGTTTTGTTGCCTAAGTGCTATAAGTTTTATGGCTGAACTGTGTCTGTGATACAGTGGGTCATTAATAGAAATAGCAGGCACATTAGGTGTGTCTCCAGGCTGTGACGTCTGCATTAAGTTCAGTAGTCTTGGGTTAGCTCTTTCAAAAATCTAGCCTGGA
This sequence comes from Naso brachycentron, assembly GCA_029874485.1. Classification (NCBI taxonomy): domain Eukaryota; kingdom Metazoa; phylum Chordata; class Actinopteri; order Acanthuriformes; family Acanthuridae; genus Naso; species Naso brachycentron. The sequence continues at coordinate 6,269,767 of JAQFJA010000013.1, read as the reverse complement.
TCTGGCAGCCAGGGCTTAATCCTTACACCAAAGCCTTGCTGTCCTCGACTGATCTCAGAAACCCAGCCTGCTAGAGGCAGTGGAGGTATGGATCTCTTGGCTGGATGATTCCCTCACTTGTACCACAGTAACCCCCCTCTCTTAGGATGGACAAAAGTGAATGCTACCTGGATCATACAGACCCTGTTTTCTAGGAAAGCTAGCGTGAAGACTGAGCCACGGCGCAAAACCCGTCCCTGGATTTTATGATGTGGTGGGGGCGGCCGCTGTCCAGTCAAAGGGGTTAAACTCTAAACTGCTGTGTCGAGCTGATCTCAGATCTACTGGGCCGTAACACGCCAGCCGCTGCCCTGGTGTCAGTCTGTCTGCTGCAATATCAAAATGCAGCTGACCAATGAACTGAATGAGCTAGCTGTCACCGAACTGAACGTGGTCTGCACATCAATGGCCCTGGACTCTCTATCGATAATTACCGTTCTTGGTCTTTCAGTTCATATGTACTGCACAGAGCCTTTCCATTTATCTTAAAGCAAGAAACAGCTATCATAGCATGTGTGTGTGTAAAGGTGGAAAAAACTCTTCTGAACTTGCACTCAAACAAACTTCTGGCCTCTTGTTGGTTTAAACGTGACAACTGCTGGCTGGGATACAGGTTCAAACATCCTCCCCCCAAAGAACTGGGGAGTACAGGGGAGAGCCTGGGGTGAGAAGACACGTGCCTCTTTCAAGGGTAAGAGTTTGTCTTTGTGATTGTTTCAATATTGGCTTTTTGAGCGCGGTGGCACAGTGTAGTCCCCCAGCGGCATGCCGGCACAGAGAAGCCTGGGGCACACTGCAGGCGATGAAGAGGGATCCCTTCCATCCACCTCCTTTCATCAAGAAAGAACAACATGGGCCTGTGCTCTGCTGTGGCCCCTTGGTCCAGCGCACCAGGGATAATCAGATGATCCCCTTTTATACAGCTTATTAGAGGCATCTCATGCTGTAAGATGGGCCATATTCTCACATGCATGTGCCCCTTTGTAGCGCTTGATGATTTAAGGGGGTTAAGCAGAGTTTGAAGTGCTTCAAGAATGCACTTTCATACCGTCTTAAGGTCATGTGGTGTTCGTACCACAAAGCTAATGCCTGTGAATGGACTATCTGCGAATAATGGCAGTTCTTATTAACAATGACAAGATTAAATGTGAAGGGGGCTAAGAAGAATTAAGAAGAATCTTACAGCGAACTTAAGATGTTCAAAAAAAAGAACACTCAGCATTTCTTCGTATCATTGTCACAACAGCTGTCAGAGTGTTTTACTGCATTTCAAATGAGATTGGTTAATCAGTCCACCAGCAGAGGCAAGGCTGAACAATAGCACTTTGCTGATGTTGTGAAGGCTTAAAATGAAGATTTGGTGAATGCAAAAGAAGAATCAACTGCAGCAAACCACTGGTAACAATAACATTAAGCATTATACTATAAAGACAACAAGACTAGATGCTCATGGGGCTTCTCCTTGGCTAGCTGGTTGAGCGTTTTCGCTCCTCCTTAAGTTACCCTGTAGTCTCCAGCAGGATAATCACTTCTGTTTGCTCAGGAAGAATCAGAATTATTTCATGTTTGTTTCCTCTGTCTCCAAATCTCATTGCTCCTTTTTGCATTTGCACTCCTCTCACATAGAGGCAAAGATAAGCGCCCTTATCCCTTCAACAAACAACCCGTATCTTGCTCACGTCTCTGGAGGGTCGCAAGTATACATTGTTCTAGACGAAGATGAGGCTGATGAACACAGTATAATTAAAATGTAGCAGCCTGGTGAAATGTAAGATATCACTGTAGCAAAGAGGAAGGGAGTCAGAGCAGAGTCTGAGGGTATAAGTGAGACAGAGGGGTAAGAAAAAGAGAGAAGAGCCAGATAGAGTGGAGAAGGAGGAGGAGGAGGTGTAACAAAGCAGAAAATGAAGAGAGACATAAAAGAATGGGAGCTCAAGGAGGTCAGGCCCATCACAGGCTTTAGTGTTGCCTTTAAAGATGCCTGGGACAGGTGGCAGCTCCAGACAATCTCGCACCACAGAGCAGCATCCTCTCAGGAGGAGATAAGGGATTCCTCCATCCAGGCACCATCCTCCTCCCACCTCTCCTTCACTCACACTCTCCACCTCCCTCACACCCACCCCCCTTCCCTCTCTTTCTGTCTTGGGGTTCTCCCAGACGGGCTGCTTTGATGTGGCTCAGTGTGAGCGGGCAGCTGTAGGCCACGGGGCTGCGGCAGTGCTGCTGGGCCACTGGGCTGGTGGACCGTTGGGAGCTGACTCGAGCGCGGCTCAATCAGTGGGGCTCTCCGGTGCCCGGCACTTTCAGGTCTCATTAAAGCGCTCCGGCAGGGTTAATCCTCTTTAAGGTTTACATGGGCCCCAGTTTGTCTCTCTGCCCAGGCTGAGGGAACCCCTAGGCGCCACCTGCGTGACAAAGACTCAAATCACTGTGACACAAGTTCCCTCCGTCTGTTGCCTCACTCCTCCAGTCCCGTTGCATGTTCTCCTCTTTCTCTATGGCTCTCACTTGCCTTCCCCTGTGCATTCTGCCTCTTCTTTACTTCCTGTCTCTTGATAGTACCTACCCTGGTTGTAAGTCTTTTAGGATTATTTGGGTGAATCTGTTGACAGGGGTGCAGTAAATGGATTACAACTTTGTCCTTGTTTAGGGATGCTGTGAGGAAGGAAAGGGGAGAGATCGGGAGGATGTGCTTTGAATAATGAGAGAGGGAGAGAAACTGAGATAGGCCGAGAGCAGGATTAACTGAAAGAATTAGGAAGACGATGCAACAGTGAAAGAGAGGGTGAAAGAGAGGCTAAGGTGAAAGCAACGCAAAGGGCACAGAGAGTGGAAAGGAGAGAGAATCAGAGAGTTCCAGATGTTGTTGCAAGTGTCAACCCCTGTCTGGTCCTGCAGCAGCCATTTGTTGGATTGCTGTGATACAGAGCTTTGTCTTTGATAATGAAGCCATTTTCCTCTGTAGCCTAAATGATGGCCACGTGCCTCCAGAGGCCTGTGCACAGACTTCAATATCTGTCGATAAAAACTACAGGAAAAGATTTACAGTACAGGAGGAATTACAATTTAACTGCAAAAATTTAATAAGGACTACACTGATGTTAAATGTTAAGCTTGTAAACTTAGAATGATATATTTATGAGTATTTTTGAAAGGATACATACGTTTTTTTGTATCGAGTTGTGACCTTCGAGGCAGTCACTGGTTTCACTTAATTTTAAAACACAAACTACTGGGACACCCTGGTAGCTCAGTTGGTGGAGCGTGTGCCCCATATACAGAGGCTGCGTCCTCGCTGCAGTGGCCACAGGTTCAATTCCACCCTGTGGCCCTATGCTGCATGTTATTTCCTCTCTCCCTCCCTCCCCCATTTCTTCACCAGTCCTTCAGCTGTCCTATCAATAAAGGCCCCAAATCCCAAAATATCTTAAAAAATCCCCAAAACATATAAAATCAGCTCACAGACATGTACTATTTGCTTAAACAGATCATCAAAAACATTCTATTTTCAATTAGGAGCTCAGTAGTTGCTCAAATTTTTTACCATTCACAGTTGGCTCTCAAAATGCAACTATTTAAATGCAAGAAACAAGTCCTTTTTTTTCAACATCCGTGAAACTGCACTCAATAATTACTTTTAACAAAGTGAACTAAAGTACTGTTGGTTTGGCCTTTCTCCTTCTAATCTTGGATGTCGGAATGCCCTTGAATGCATCACTGAGGAAGATCTTAAACTTGGCCTCATTCTTTTAACCGCATCACCATGCGATAATACATAATTTTGACATAAAAATAAAGGTCACAAAGTACTCACTGTGATAAATTACCACTCAGAACCAACATTTAAGTCTCTGCACATTGACTTTCGTGGCACACTGACTAAACTGAGAACCATGGCTACCTGGAAATGTAATTTTGTGACAAATTTACATTAAAATGACCGGCTTTGGTCAGTGGCCTCTCGGCAAGATTCAAAATTGAGAATCTGTCCAGTTTCCCCAAACAGCATCCATCTCGTGTGTTATTATAATGCAGGTGTATCAGCCTCACAGTTGCTATCATACAGACACATGCAGTTTTAGTATTTCGTACATCGGGGCCCAGGGAGACGCTGTGACAGGTGGAGGTCAGCCTGTCACAGAGCAGCCTGATACAGCCGGGGCATTCATGAACAATGTCGCTGATATCACCTTGGCTTATATATACATGTTGCAGTAAGCCTGAATAAGTTATCATACATTTTCCATGACACAAACTTTTAAAAAACAGAATGTAATGTGGAGGTGACTTTTGATTTCTTCTGTGACTCAATTCCTAAATAATGATCTAAAAAAGACTGAACCCTATAGAGGTCTTGTATTTGAGTTGCATAAATCACAAAGGGGAGTTAAAGAAAAACAAATGTAGCAAAGTCCTGGTGAGTTAACCTGAGGTTTAAATCAACTCCCTTCTCTCTGAGAGGTATCGTCGTTGGGAGAGAAGGAGATAGACAGATGTGAGAGATAAAGAGAGAGAAGGGGGAAAGAGGTGTAGCGCAGTGTTCCTGCTACTAAACTGCTGTGTAAATCTCTTCCCCGCTGGGTGGGGGAGAGGAGGCTGGAGGGTGGGGTAGGGTAAAAAGGGTGCTGGAGCGGGGGGGAGGGCCGACGCATAGCGCTTTGTTCTGCTCCCCAGCTTATCCCAATCTGGGGAAATTCACCAAATGTAGGAGATAGACTGGCGCTCCGCAGAGGCCTTGTGAAATAACCTTCACTCCCTGATCCACACTGGAATACAGGGAGGAAGGGAGGAAAAATGGGGCATAGCTGGGGTTGGATGGTGCTGGGGGCCCCTGGAAGAGTGGTGTGCGTGCTTAGCTCCACTCTGTAGCAAGGCAAGGGTCCTAGTGCTGGCGTGCAATTTGTTAAGATTGACTCGGCTTGGTAAATGTCTTGCAGATGCTGGAGTTCCATTAAGATATTTGGTCCACCTTTGCAGAAGGGTGGAGGTAACTGCAAGCTACTCGGAGCACAGCCTTCATCTCAATCATCATTATGCTGTTTGCTAAAATCAAGGTTCATTTCTCTGCATTATTTCAGATAAATGCCCTGCTAACAGGGAATACTTCGGTGAAAATTTTAAGGTAATCGTTGCATGTCACATATATAATGTATGAGCAGAGTGACCCCGTGGGTTGAATAAAACATAACTTGGTAAATATTGGCACAAAGAGATAACCTGCTTGAACATTAAATCCCAAAGCAAATATGCAAAGACTTGTAGAACCACGAAGAGAAAGGCCGGGCATTGACCGACTTGTTCAGTCTAGACAAACAAATTACTTCTGACAGCGAGTAGCGATGGAATGTATACTGGAACAGAGAGCGTGTTGCGCACATATCTGACGTTTCTCTCTTCAGCGATTGCTCTCTCTCCTCTGTTCTGCTCTGTTCTGTTCTGTTGCCATGTTAATTAGGTTTACCCACAGAGAGGCTGTTTGTGTTTAAAAGGTGTGAGAGCAATTGAGCGAGAGAGACGGGGAAAGGGAGAACAGAGGAGAGCACAGCGGAAGAGGGAAAAAAATCTATTGATTTACAGAGGAAGGGCAGAGTGTGATCTGCCATCCTTCCATATATGATGAATGGCAGCGAGACTGGCAAGGCAAAACTTAGCATTCTTCTGTTATTTATTTAACCTCTCTGTCTGCTTTCTTCTCCCTTTTACTCACTGTTGCGCTTTGCTTAATAAAGGCTCTCTCTGTTCTCGTGCCCAAGTATCGCGTACAGTATAGAGGGCTCTGCACAGCAAGAACATTAGGCTAATTTATACAGCGGTAATTAGGCCATTAGACCTGAAACAATCTGGGAGCCATAATTAAGCAAAGCGCTCCAAAAGTCAACAGCAACTCCCATTGAGCTTAGCTAAACAGTCACCGGAAGTGTTATTTACATGTCCAAACAGCTTGAGGTCCCAGTGTAAGCAAACACGATGAGAGACGGGGTGTAAAGGGATTGATCACAGGGAGAATTCGCCGGCCTCCAAACTGCCTCCACTTATAATCTGCATGGGGCGTCTCCATCTCTTTCTCTCCCCAGCCTGATAATTGCACGGAGGCTCAGTATCACATGTTTGAAGAAAAGATGTTTTAGAAGAGTTAAGCACACAAAGTCAGAGAGTTCATACTGTAACACTCATTTGCCAAAAGAAGAGTTGCCTTAAGCGGAGATGATGCAAACTTTTGGAGTCATTTTAAATAAAGTGCAACAAATTTCATTTTATTTTGTAATGATGAATCGATTGATTTCCTTTTTTGAAATTGTTTACATTTGGTTAAAAAAAAAAAAATCTGTTTTGAACAGAAGTAAAATTAAAATTCTTAACTAATTAAATTCTCAACTTATGACATCAAAGGCTAAATCACACTAATATATTTTCGTTTTACATATAGCTCTTAATTATTACCATGTTTAAGCTTGGTGTCCATCAAATTCTGGGTTTTTAGAACCCCTGAAATGAACACTTTTGGAAATCTGCCGGCCCTGTTTTAGGCCTAGTCCACACGTACACAGATATTTTTAAAAACAGGGTTTTTCCTCCTTCATCAATAAAAACAAAAATTTTGTCCACACAAGCACTTACTTAAATAAATCTCCATCCACATAAAATCTCAAAAACATGCTGTTAAGCATTGTTAGAGTAAGCCAGACCAACAGGCGGCGACATGAACCTGAACAAAGTTTGGCCTTGTTCAGGCTGCAGGCAAATCATTTTGTTTCTGAAATCAGACATTTAAGACCAAGTGTTCGCAGTGCCATTTGCAAGTGATCAGATCTGATTTGTTGCGTCCAGACATCACTCCTCGGTACTGACCTATTTGCATGGGTTACTGTGGTAACAACTTCGGTATCAGTGCGTGTGTTGGTAAGGCAGCTTTACAACGTGGAAGTACGCCGATTGGAAAAATGTTGGTACATCATCTTGCTATCCAAACACTTGCGTTGTCAAGTCGTGGTGCTGAACTCTGCCACACCAGACAGACTCAGCTACGTAACAGACAGATAAATATTACAATGCTCTGTGCTGCAGTCATGGCGGCAGTGACTGTTAGGAGCATATCTTCCTTGAGTCATTTGATGATGAGAGATGGTCTGCAAATTTTATAATGTGCCGCCAGACATTCGCAAGTATCTGTGGCTGTCTAGCCAAGCCTCTAGTGTACCTGAATGATCATGTGATATGCATTTTCTGACTGTTTCTGACATGTTAGTCTGGTTGGAGATTATTTCTGACATAATGCTTATCTGATATGAGTAAATGTTTTAAAAAAATCGA
>JAQFJA010000013.1:6251488-6262317 GCA_029874485.1 Naso brachycentron | reverse complement strand
GAAATGCTACGCTAAGGGCCAGACTATAGCTATACTGATTCCGGGTATGAGGTTGAGCAATTGCAAGATGATAAAAAAAACCCCAAATATTTATGTCTTTGGGTTTATTAAGATTATTCACATGAAAAAGTATGAGAGGGGAAAATGACTTTATCGTGGAACTGCTCACAACTCGTAGACATAAGCAAAGTATGCTGATGTTCATTTTAAGGGGTCATTAGGTGCAAGAAGTGGGTAAAAAGCAACACTAACAAAGTAAACCGAGAACTTCCTTTTTTTTGTGCGTGTTTATTTGCCCTGTGAAGTCATGTACGTGTGCTTGTTTTCCCTCCAGGAAAGGAGCGACATAAGTTGCACACACATGCGCTCGTGAACACTCAAACAGACAAAGTGTAGAGCATCTTTCACACACTCTGCGAAGTGTTGCAGAGTTATGGTGTAACTGCAGGCCTCGCTGCAAACGAGCGTGCCTGAGCAGTGAGATCATGAGCGGGGAGAGAGGTGGCATAATGAAATCTGGCAGACACAGCCCCGGCACAGGCTTCATATGTTCCACATTAGCAATTCACAAACCTCTGGAGCAGGCCCCAGCAGCCCTTTTCTCACTCCGCCTTAGTCGCTTATGACAATCTGTCACTGGCTCTTTGTGCTCTCGCAGCGGAGCGTCAATGAGAAGTGCAGTGTTTATGGAAGAGTGTTTCGTCCTCGGCTGCGGGTGACACTCTGTTAAAGTAGAGTCAGTGAACCCTCACCAGAGGAGAGGAGGAGCCCAGGTTTAGCAGTCAAGACAATAAACTCACAATGCTGAGTTGACAACAAAAGAGAAGGAATAGAAATTGTTTGTGTATTATCAAAACCCGAATCTAAATTGTGAGTGACAGCTCAGATTCTCCTAAAGTATCACATCACATTTGTTCCAAAGCACAGCCAAGATCCTTTGTGGCAAAACTTCCATTATGAAAGGAGATTAACCAATAAGGATATTGCAAATGATGAGCTTTAGGCTTTATCCTCCCCTTGTCCTCCCCCTTCTTTTGAAATTATTCAAGTGTCCAATAAAGGACAAGGCAATTACCATCCTCTTTTTAATGAAGGGGAAGCTGGCTTTTGGTCCTGAGCACGGTGTGTTTGTACTGATTTAGAATTAATGAGCCTGGTCAAAGTTTGCCTCTAATTGCCCTTTCATTAAGACCCATTTGTAATCATGTCTTAATGACCTCCATCTCGTCTGGAAAAAGAATTAAATAAAGGAAAAATTTAAACCAAAAATGAAAACTGCTGCTCAAAAAAGTTGCACTGGAGTCATTTAAATGTTCAAGATGACTTTCTCTAAAAGCTAAAGAAAGCTTTAAAAATGTTATCTGTCCTCTATGTCAAAAGATGCATCCAAAAAAAGGTTTTCAAACTATGATAACCAGTGTTCCTGGATTCCTGACTTTTAGCATTTGATTAGTTGAGATGACTTTTTTAATCCCTCTCTCTCTCTGCAAGCTGTGGTTTACCATAAACAACCGGGACAAAACCGTCGTGATTACACTTTGCTCAGGCATGCCGGAGCTGCTGTGGTGTGTGGCTGCAGTGGGAAGGTAAAAAGTGTGACACGTGCGTTGGCCTCCTATGTGCCTTCCAGCTGTATTCTGTATTAGACGATGAGAATACCCCTGAATATCCAGAAGAGCAGGGGCAATTTAGTCCCGGAGTAAACAGTAAGGAGTCCCTGCAGGAAACACTGGAGATGGATTGCAGGATGGAGTCTCTCCCCCTCTCTCATTTGCCCTCTGTTCTTTGCGACTGTATACATTCCCTCCAGTGACACGGGGCCGTTTGCCTTGCTAATGGAGAGCTGTGCTGGCGTAAAAGAGGTGGCAGGCTCTATTTAGATAGGGCCATGGTAAAGTAAACTTCTGACTTGGATTTAAATAAACCTCAGCGGAACGGTTTGCCATGCGGCAAAGTCTTTGGCCACAGTGAGAGGAGGGAGGGAAGAAAAGAGTGATGAAGGAGAATGACTAAAGGGTCCAGTCTAGGCGCAGGGCCGTGCTGAGTGAGGAGCTCCAGAGACATAAACATAGAGGGGTTCTGGGTAATTCAATGAGGAGTGGCGGATGTGGGAATGTAGGTGTGTGTTTGCGGAAAGGGGTGGAGTCTTTAAAATGATTTCACAGTTTGTAATCTCTTCATGGTTGCCCAACAGGACAGAGGTCTGTATAAAGTTCCTGCAATGTGGGCAGGGATCAGTAAGATTAGAGAACATGAAGCTTGTACTCCCATCGAGCTCGAACGCAGTGCATAGACCCCAGTAAACCTGAAGGTTCGTTTCCGACTCTGACAGCCGAGGGCCGACAGCCTCTGAGTGGAGCTGTGGAGAGTAAACAAAGCAGATTCTGCCCTTGTCTAGCCCATCCTTCCATCCCAGCATCCCCTCATCCCTGCCTCCCTCAGCAGCTCTGGAATCAGCCGAGGTGAGCCAAGCCAAAACTGAGTCATCAGGAGGAAACTATCAAACAGACAGAGACGGAGTGGTCAGATGCTTGCCAGAGCTGTATGGAGGAGGCTTTTAACACTTATCTCTGCTCTTGTGAAAACAGAATGAAAACCCACGTTTGCCCTCCAGAAGTTTGCCTAAGTTTGTCTTTTTACTGGTTGAGCACATTGTGGAACAAGCAAATGTTTGACATTTTTCCTTGAAAAATCTCTTGATTACCCAATAGTTGGCCACTACTTGCCCTTAGATCAATTAATCAGTTAATTTACAAACCTTTGCAGCACTAATTTTGACTCAGTCCTAGATTTAAGAGTTTCTTTGCATCATTTCACTAAATTCCTCAATTGAAAAATCAGTCAACCCCTCTAGACTTTACCTTCCTCAACAGTCAATTTCTTCTGCTCAAAAAAATCTGTACTCGACAACTGAAGTCTACATTTGGAAGTAATTTCTTCCAAGCAAGGGATGGAAATCTGAAAAAAGTAGCTAGTAGTAGTAGTAAATTGAGGCATCAGCACAGAAAAACAAGGTGTCACCTGTCACAGGCATGTCTGCCTCTTTGTTACAGGTGTGTGCATCTATTCAGAAAACATTAGGGGTTGCTGTCTTTATGCACGTCATGGTTACCTCAGGGATGGGACTTAAGTGTGATGACTTGCGAGAAGTCGTGTGAAAACGATAATGGAGGCTCCGAAACAGATTAGCATAAATGCTGCTGTAGGATAAGTTAAATCAAAACTGGAAATTTCTCTTGTTAAATAATAGCAAAGAATGACACTGAAAAATGAAATCACTCTTCATTTGACCTGCTTCAGCAGTTTAATTTACCACTAGCTTTGCTGCTAGCACTTTCTTATCATTCGTTGATCTGATTGGTTGAAGTTAGCTCACTATAGGTGGTGATAAACAAGGCCTGTATTTTTTAAAAAGGGCTGTCCTTTTCCAAACAGTTTCCAAGGACGACTTCCCAGATGGTTTTGTGTAATAAAACCATCTGGCGAGTCAGGTTACATCGTAGTGTGCCGGTGTTTTAGACTTAAAGGGGCACTCCAACAATTCAACACGTCAAAGTAAATTCGCTCGTCACAGGGAGTAATACATATGCAGCCTGTGAAAACAGCTGTATAATGTCCTCTGTGGCTCTGGAGAGAGCTCTCGAAAGTTTCTGAAAAAATTGGTCAAATTAAACTATAAGTAACATCTGCTGACATCTATGTTTGAACCTGGAAACCCATATCAGGGACAAAAAGTCCAAGTATCTTGGCCTCTGCTGCCTCTGCTTTTTATTTGTCTCTCTCTTTTGCAAGTCCTCCAACTTTATTAAGGGGCAACTTTCACTTTTATCCTGTAGGATTACAAACAACATCAAACTGATCCCCTCTGAATTGCAGCACTGTTAGCTTAAGCTGGCAATGATCTTCTCTGTGAATGGATGAGTGATGAAGTAAGAGGACCTGAGAGGTGCTGGGGGATCAACACCTGCTGGGTCGCCTGGCGTCTGGCATGGACCAACACTTGTAGAGCTGTCGGGCACCCCACTGTTTGGCCATCTGCCCTCTTGGCACAAGCTTCTAAATGTTTACAAGCAAAAACACATAGCTAGCAGCCTCCGAGAGGCTGCTGCGTGAAGGTATGCAGATGTTGACACATGCTTTGCCTCAGGGTGGTGATACACTACTTGGCACTGATCTCCGTAACAGCAGTAAAATGACATGTGTTCTGGAAAATGAGATGTGATAACAAGTGATTAATTTGTTGCAGCGCGGACACAGAAAAGTTATCGTGTGTGTGTGTGAGTCATCTGCTATTCCTGCCTTTCTGTGCAAGTTTTAACCCATTTCAGTTTCACAACTCGAGCCCCAGGTAGGCAGCATTTGAGCTAAATTCAAACTCATGGTTTGCTTGTTGCGACTCGTCCAACAATGGATGCACAGTTGCAACACAAAAATTCCAGCACGAGTTTTAAAGATTATGTTGTGGCGTGCAGTTAAGTTCAGAAGATGAGTGCGTCTGGTGGCAGCCCAACAGTTTCAATTTCAGGGGTAAAAATAGAGAAAGGCTTGGAAGCTGATATTATGCAAATGTTTAAATGTTTTATCCGGAGGGGAAAAACCAGAACTCTCTTGATTCTCTCTGGCAGTTGTGACAAAATGCTCAAACAGAAAAAGGATGTTTTTGTTCTAATTTTGCACATTTCATTGGTTGTACTTAAACATTATCCTTTGTACAAACCATATTATGCTTGATAGCATTTGGCTGCTTTTCTTACAGTTATTTATCGCTGCTTCTTTTGAGTTGTTTCAGCCTTGAGACTTCCTCGGTGAGGATTCTGGAGCAGTGCCGCTTTTAGTTCAGTGAATTTAATGAGGTCTAATTTGGGTGGGTCTGCTCAAAGATAGCCATCATCCACTGCCTTTCATTATAGCTGCTATTTAGATGAGCTGATGAGGGGATGAATTCACATGACAATAGGTTGCAGAGGAAGCTACAGTCTCTTGTAAAGAAAGAATCATGTTTAATATATTTTTTCTCTCTCTTCCTGTCATTCTTTTCAGCTGCACCACAGTTCTTCCCCACCTTCCATCCTCCTGTGCCAATCGACGACAGACATACCCAAGGGCGTTACATCTACGAGCCTTCCCCTGTGCCCCCTCTACATGTGTAAGTCCCTCAAACTGGTCACACACTCACACACCAAAATGCTCCTGATCACACGCGAATACGCGATAAATTCAGCTGCATTGCAGGCATCATTGGTGAGCTCCCCGCTCCTAATGGCGATACGAATCAAGCTCCTAAACTTCCTTCCGCCCGTGGGCTTGGAGCATCGAGCTCATGGGTGCCGCGCGCTTCTCTTTGCCTCTCAGGATCAAAGGCCACAGCCCCGTACGCGCGCAACATGATCCGCATGTCAGAGACACGCAAATGAACATGTGTCAGAGACATGGAAAATGAGAGCATGGCGAGGGGAGCCTGGGAGCGTGCGAGTCTCATAAGAGCAGTGATCAAGCCTTGTCAAGAGAAGGAAGCAATTCCTCTGCTGACATCTACCCGTCTCTGACAGACACAGATGGGCTCCCGACACACCAGCTGCATGCAACTATCCAATCACATGCACGCATAGGCTATCAAATATGAAGTGAGGTAAAAACATGGTGTCATGCCTCGTAAGAGAGGGCGGTAAGTATTTATAAGCAGGGGAACTCTTATTACAGTAGTCTCGTATTTCCCTCGAGTGCTTCTGATGGTGCTGGCCAGGTCAGCAGAGAACTTCAAAGCATTCACTTGCACACAAATTACTGTTTCTTCCTTCACTTTTTGTCATCCTATTCCACTCTTTCTGTCTCTTTTACTCCCTCTATCATTAGTATTCTTGGCGTCCAAACAGTGAGCACCACAAGGAGATGCTTCATCGTCCTTGCAACGCTTGTTTCCTTCCCGCAGACACGAAGGAAGCGATCACAGCGCGACGAGGACAAATTGGATGGGGCAGCTACTTGGGCCGCATTATGTTTGATATTCTTCATCATTATCAACTCCCCCCTTCTCCTCCTCAGGAGTCATATCTCTCCCTTGCTGATGTGCCACTAAGCGTAATGAATTTTTTATGTCCCCCTCCTCCGCCTCCCCACCTCCGGCCCACCCTACCTCTCAACCCCTCATCTCCTGCTCAGGGGCTGCAGCAGGGGGGAAAAAAAAAAGGGGGCGAGAGAGGCGAGGAAATAAAAAAGGGAGGTGATTGATGCCCCGTGTCACTGCAAACAAAATGGCAAATATAATTTAGCATTTAGCTTATGCGGAGATAATGGGGCGAACACGCGCTGGCAACACAGGCTCGAACAAACAGCCCGGCTTGTTATCCGTCAAGAGTGCTTTGGTACGATCTGGAGTGCAGGTTGGGGAAGGGGAGGAAAGAAAGGAGGAGGGGGTGGAGGGACAACACAGAGCCGGGGAATTGAATTAAGGGGGAGAAGTTACGCCAGTGTCTTCAGTCACTCTGTCCGGACAGGAGTTATCTGTGCGCTTGGTTTGCTGTCAGAGAAGACACGGCTGTGCTCTGCCACACTACTTATGGCCTATTTATCCAAGCCATTAAGCATAGAGCTGTTTAATATGACATGCTTTGCTGAGGGAAACTATTTGTCATTATTATAAGACAGCTGTTTAGTGGCCTGCCGTATTTAAATCAAGTCTAACTCACTGTCAAACACGTTTCCTCTGAACCTACGTGGGTTTCATGCAGAAATGATCTCGACCACTTTTGAGTCTTTGCACGGGGAAGCAACAATATTACCTGCTTGATTAAAAAAGCAGCACGAAATTCCTCAGTGGGGAAAACTGTCTGTCAGTTGCTGTATTACATCTGGGTCCAACCACCTGATGGCAAATTAGAGTTAATTACACTTCCAGGTTTCTGTTTTGTGCGACTTTTAGCTGCAGCCCAACTTTAGGACTGCAGATCTGTAGCCAAAAAGTAAATCTCTCCGAGGATTTGAGAGTGATGCATTCTGCTCAGTAATGTTGCTTGTAGTGAGCCGGAGCAAATAGAGGCAGTCAACGTATGGCTGTCGCTTCAGGGAAATGGAAGGAGGCGGCTTATGGAGAAATATTGAATTGTTTTAAGACAAGTTCTCCTCGGTGAGCAGAATTAATCGTTATTAGCCCTCTCAAAGATATGCCTAAGTACACAGGGACTATTATTGCAGTACTTCCCCATGCAGCCTCTCATTACGGCCTGTAATTACAGCTGGGTCGGCCCTGCGGCAGTTCCATCAATCCAGCCAGCCTCCCCCCACCATGCGTGCAAGCTAGTCACCACTGGGCACCCGTGGCCGGAGAAAAACACCGCAAACGCCCAGCAGCTTGTTTCCTCTCAGCCACAGTGACACATCCACCATCCATATGTGGCAAATGAACAGAATCATATCCTATTACTGTGAAGGGCCTAATTGAAACATGTTTATTTATGGCCCCAGTTTTCAGACGGGGGCGCCGGTGTTCGCAGCGCACCTAACGGGCTCCAGCGTTATGAGGCGGCAGAATTAAATTAAAAGCTCATAAAATGAAATATGCTCCGTATTAGCTGTTTGACACTTAATTTGCCTTCAAATGAGCAGAGGAAATCACAAATTAACTGTCCTTTGTTTTTTCCCTCTTTACCTCGCCTCCTCTATTAGGCAAGGGAGAGCGCAATTACAGACAGAGGCTAATCGTTTAGTTTATGAATTCTTGTGGGGAAGGTACCAGAGTGCCATTCAATATTAAAGCCTCGGGTCAGGAGGAGGGGTGGGGGTCCCCTCTTGTGGGTGCTTGCTTTGCTGAGGAGCTCGTGTGTTCACATGGAAGAAGGGAAAAATTTTCAACAACCTCAGTCTGAAACGAAACCAAAAGCAAATAACAAGCCTCCTCTGAGTTTCCTTAAGCCAAGCCTTAATGTCCTGCACTGATCCAAGACCATCAACAGTCTTTCCTGTCCTGAAGTTAGTGTTTTTTGACCTGCAGCCTTACCAGGAACAGAGAGAGAACCCTTCCTGCTCCAGAGAAGATGCTTCCTGGTTAAATAAACACATTGATGGTTGAGGGGCAGCCACTCCATGGGAGCTCTGGTCCCCTCTGCCACCACCATTGTGCGCGACTGGCTTAATGGGAGTTAGGGAGGGAGGCCGGGGCCAAGAGAAGAGACTGCTCCTTTCATTCGAGCTTTATTGCCCGACCGCGGTACACAGCAAAACAAAACAGCCCTCTCATGCGGCTCAGCGTCGGCTCTTGGTCACCCGGAGACCGATCAGAACAAACAGAGGTATTCGTCACAAGTCAATTATCAGCGTCGGAGTTTACTCTGGAGTCCTGGGCCCTCGTGCTGTGAATGGGGCCACTAAAACAACAAAACATTTGCAATTGACTTACAACCTTTTGCGCGGTTACCGTGTGGATTTAGGAATTAGTCAAAAAAGTTGGAGTTCATTTAGGAGTTTATTAAGTTGTAAAGCAAAAAGAATGCCTTGAGATTGGACTTTTTTGGTTATTTTTTGAGTTTGACGGTGTAGTTGTGATAAAAATTCATACGTTTTTAGGGAAAGAAATCATAGCATGACAAATGTTTTTGTTGAATCACCTTTATTTGTGAACCAAGGTTTTAAATTCTGAATTAGAAACTACAAAATTAAAATTTAAATCATCTTCAGATGTAAAATAAACATTTTTCATACTAAAACACAGACTGTTATCTTATGTGCAGTGATTTTCTTCAAGTCTGAAATGCACTGATCACAAAGACTGCTCTGTTTTCATAACTGCATTGAAGATGTGTCATTAGATTTAGAGAAATGCAACAATCTGAAGCTCAAAGATGCCAAAAAGAAGTTTGATTTTAAAGAAAACTTCTCAGTGTGACTCATGAATAAAGTCATGGAGTGTGTTTTCTGTCAGTGTGGAGGCAGAGTGCAGGTGGGGGATGTGAGGGTGTGTTTCTGTCTTTCCCAGCCTGTGCGGTTATTTCATTCAGGAGTATGTTTGTTCAGCTGCGGGCCCGGCCTGACTGGAAGGCTCTCTGAAAGGTACTAGGAGAGAGCTGCGGCATGTCTCTGTCATCGCACAGCAACTTCAGCCCTGAAATGATGATTCAGGAAGGAGTTAATTCACTGCGTGAGCTGTTGCTTTAGAAGCCTCGTTTTATGTAAAGATTATAAAGAGTAAATCACCTTGTTAACCTCCAAATTCAAATTTTATTCTCTGTAGGCACCTGAGATTTGCACCGATTTCACACTGTTTCCGTTTCTCACAAGCTTCCGCCTCGCTGTCCTGCTGTTGGCGGCGAGTGTATATAAATTTTTTTAAGATGTGTGCTGTGTTGTTTTGTTATTTACATAAACTGTTGTCAGAGCGCCCAATCTGGGCATAGAGGAGCGGCGTGTTGCTTAGCATAAAGACCATGGTCTTATCTCAACACCTCCTTCCAGATGGGAGGCAGAGCATTGCAATACACACACACACGTGCAGACACACACACACACACACACACACACACACACACACACACATAATGCAAAACAATAGAAAGACAAAAGGATCTAGTGTAGCTTTTATAGAAGCTGGAGGAAAATGTTAAAGTGTGCAGCCTCGTTTATTCATGGTGTGATCGCGTCTGACTTTGCTGTGTCAAGTTGTTGTTTCTGTTTCAGACGAGACTTCAGCACCATTTTTTACTAAATTTGTCTATATTTTTCATCAAACATGCACAGTAGCTGGATTTGTTCTTACATATATGTAGTTTTGCAATGCAAATGTTATGTGCAACAAGATTCTCCTTAGTGAAAAACACTAAAAAGCGCAGCCTGTGTGACTATTTTGCTGTTAATATTCACATTTGAATACCGTCTAGACTAAAACAGAATGCAAAGTGGAGCCATCAATTACATTTAGAATAAATTGTGATTTCATAATCTCATCTGATCATTTCTGTCCAGATATGGCCACTGTCAGCGAGAAGCAGGGCGAGAGAGACGAAGGCCACTTTTTCATCCTCCTCTCCAACTGTCCAAAACCCATTCTGTGTGACTTCATAGGTCACCCCCTCTCTGGTGCAGTCACTGGTTTCCTCTCCCTCCCTCCCTCCTGTCTCCCACCTCCCTCCTCCTCCCTCCCCTCTTTAATACTTTCTCTATGGAGTAAGTCGGGGGGACAGGCAGTCACGCAGTCGCTGGCTTCATGATTAATGGTGTTTATTCTTGACAGAAGGCTCCTTTATTTATCTGCATTGCAGTTTCACTGATACTATCAGTCACCTGAATGAAAAATATTCAGTCATACCAATTTTGCAGTATAATTGAGTAGAGTCACTTCCTTTCAGTTTTTTTCCCCCCTCGCCTCTCCTCTCCCACTCTATCTGGCAGCCTTATCATCGCCACAGTAATTTTCGCGCTGCGTTGTTTGATATGGAGAGGCTGGCTTTAGCCGCATTTGACATAAAGCCTCTTCAATTTTCACTGGAGAAAAAAAGGGGGGAAGAAAGAAAGTTGTGCACCACTCTGTGAAAATGTGCGAAGAAGGAAAAGTACCCCCCCCTCTCCTTTTTTTTTCTGAGGCAATTTCAGGATTTAGAGAGAAAGGAGATAAATGCCTAAGCAGAAATGTGGGCAGATTGAA
This sequence comes from Naso brachycentron, assembly GCA_029874485.1. Lineage (NCBI taxonomy): Eukaryota > Metazoa > Chordata > Actinopteri > Acanthuriformes > Acanthuridae > Naso > Naso brachycentron. The sequence continues at coordinate 6,251,687 of JAQFJA010000013.1, read as the reverse complement.
GTTACAGTATATCTATTTTTTTTGTAATACACCAGTTTTAGAAGCCTAAATGGGCAGTGTAGTCTTTTTTTCTGTTCAGCCGGTGCACAGGGCCATGATATTTTGAAGGCACCTGTGTATTTTGAGAATGATGGATCCAGCAGGTTGAAGGGAAAGAGAGAAAAAAAAAAGAGTTTGGCACAGCAGATATTTGACAAGG
>JAQFJA010000013.1:6236813-6247882 GCA_029874485.1 Naso brachycentron | reverse complement strand
AGATAGATGTGCTTCCTCCCTGTTTTCAAAAGTTTAACACTTCAACACCCAGGAGTCCCCTCCTGTCTTCTCTGTAGCCCGGGGCATGCCAGAGGAAGTAAAAACACTCACCGAGAGCAGCTCTAATTCCACCTGTGTTCACTTTGAGAGAAAAGCAGCTATCAAGTAATTTGCAGCAAGTTGAGATGAAGAAGGAATGCTCCATGCAAAATGATTGTTCTGTTCGTAAAAAGACTAAATCAAACATGGGAAAGGACCAAAAGGGAACAAGAAAACCTTTTTTTTTGTTCTCATGTTTGTTCCCTGATTCGAGCGCCCTTGAAATTACAGGAAAAAAGGCAGCCTCATTTTGTGTAATTTCACTTTCATGTTTTCATTTTCTTGCTATATTCTCTGTTGATTTGTTTGGGGAGACATGCTTATCTCAATGGCTGAAATTGCATTTAATTGCAGTGTGGAAAAACGCTTCTCGACAAACCCGTGCAGCGTGGCAAAGCCAAACATAAACTTTTTAAAACAACCATTGTGTTTAGTCGTAATTTGGAACCAGAGCAAGCACTGAAAAGATGTGATTCTGTCGGTTCTTGATAAAGCAGTGGAGCGCTCGAGGAGCTTTGATTTAAAACAAGAAGCATTTTTTGAGAGTGACACACCTTCAGCGTGTTCCTGAGTTCACACAGCTGGCAGTTATAACCAGTTTCTGTGACACCTGGACCCGTTTGTTATGACTTGAGCTTGTCACACTCAATGGCTCCAGTTGATAAACACTTGCTATCAGTCCAGTGGCGTGGAAGTGATACGTGCCTGCAGGGACGTGCTGGTTTCTGGAAGGACAAGTGTGCATGTGTGCTCTTTGTGCTGCTTATATGTAGCTAATGAGAGTGTGACTGAAACACACAGGGGGAGGAGACTGAGGAGCTGAAGGAGAGTGCTGAGTATTCAACTGGACAGTGTGTGTGTGAAGTGACTGTGCAGTGTATGGGAATGTCTGGCACGCCTCCAGAGGTGTTCCCACAGAGAGGGAATCCTGCTTGATGTGACCATGAATAGAGAGCCGTCCCACCCTCGAACCCACCCAGGCCTTTGATGTCAGGGGGTCACACAGAGCCCTCGCAGCCCTGGGGGGGCATAGTTACCCTGAATGCCCGGCAACCTCGCCGTGCCACGCCAGGCCCAGTCTGCTCTGCCAGACTAGAAGACAAAAAGTTGAGAGAAGGAAATTCACAAACATGGGCAACAAACGCAAACAAGAAAAAGCTAAAGGGCGAGTTCCCGGCCGTCATTAACCGCTGAAATTTTCTGTTTGAGTTAATTTTGTTCTTGTAGATTTTAAAGTCATTTTAAGTTGAACTTTTTTCAATCAGTGCTAACAGATTTGAGGGTTAGGGTCAGTAGGGTTAAGTAAAAATTCCAGGACATTACAGAAAAGCCAAAAGGCTCCTTGAACTAAAGACATTTAAAATGGTGCATTTACAGTCACGCCTAAATGAGTTGCAATGTAGTCACAGAGCCTAAACATGTAGCTGTTGTAGGGATGAAGAAAATCATCAGATACTTTCTTAATTTGTCCCTTGTGGCAACAAAAGCAACTAGGAAATGTGGTAAAATGTTACAGAAGCAACAGATTGCAATTAAATTGCGCATTACGTTTCTCATTGTAACAAAAAAGTAATCTAACACTGGTGACAGAATTTATTGAGAAACAAATCAAAGAGAGTCAAAGGCTAAAGATAGCCGGTTTCTTAACGTTACTGGCAGGCAGAAGTGTGAAACATTTATGACATGACAGTTATATGTTGGCATTTCAAAATCCTTTTTTCACCGGCTGCATCACTTCATGTATCCACTTGGATTATTTTTTTAAAAAGTTCCTCTTTCAATTTAGGAGTAGAAGTAGTTGTGTAGGATGGAATAAAATGTATTTTTAAATGTATCCACCTTTTGTGGTGACATGCAAAGCAGCCACATCCAGAAGCCCGTGGTCTGACCAGAGGCAGGGTGGATGAAGTGAAATTCAGTTTAACTGCTGCTGAAATTGTGATTGAAACGTGGAAAATGAAGTCATTGGAATGTGCTTCGGTGGCAAATCTTAATGAAGACTTTCCCATCCAGTCATTAGGAAGCCAGAATAAATCTACCTTCCTTCTGTTTGTGTCTGCCTCCCCGTCTCAGTCTGTCTGTCTTCTCTCTTTCTCCTCGTCTCGACTCCCTTTCCTCTCCTTGGGTCTCAGCTGACTCTGTTCCTGTGGCCCTTTGATCTCAGTGAAAGGGTTTGGAGCTTTAAAGTGCTTCTGTTTCCGCTGTCAGGAGCCCCTCTCTTCCTCCCCTCTGGTTTAGGCTTTCAGAGCGATGGCAGCCTTGTGCTATGGCTGGGTGGGTCAGGGGGTTGGAGGGTTGGAGGGGGGCACCAGTTTCTATGAGGTGGTGAGATTGAGGTGAGGTTGGAGGGGGGGATTGGTGTGTGATGCTGTCAGCCTCAGTCAGGAGAGGACCTGTGTGATCCCAGTTCCCTCCAAATCCTCAGTTCCACCTCACTTGGCCCCTTGTGGCCACAAGTGTAACGTGTCAAGAAAGATGCGGTACATGGGTTTAACGTGCGGCCTTGTATTTTACTACCTTTTCTTCCTGTGTATTTCATATATATGAGGACAACATGTTCAAAGTGTTGTACGTCTTTCAAGTACCGAATCTTTAAAGTGCAACCTTGCTGCGAACGTGCAAGTTTGTCTGCCAAAGACTTATGGGTTGTGTTATCACAAATAAATGTGAAGAATGGAAGTTCTCAGACATAGTGGCAACCAAAATGTCCTTTGAATTCAACATGACGAACTTCCTGTTGCGATAAGCTTAGGGTCCCAAGAGACTTCTTGATAAATCAGAGCAGAGTCCTGCAGGGGTCCACATTTTAAGCCCGTAGCCGCCCGTACCCGTAAAGCTCTGTACCAGAACTGACCTGTTGCCCATCATTATGTCTAAGGCAAAGCCGCACCCACCCTTACCCGTTAACAAAAGCCCTGCATCCCAACTCGCAACAGTGAATAAACAAGTACAGCCATCTCTTATCACACTAGCTCAACTAAGCTTAGCTTGCTGTGCATAGCTCAGTGCATGTTCAGGGTTAAAACTTCAGCTCTACAGCACTCTATTATTACACCAGACTTCTCCCAAATGTCCAACTTAGTCCTTGATGATGTCTTATCCACAAGTTGGTATTCTCCACTGGCTAATTTTGCCTTTATGTCATCCATTTGATGTAACACTACAAAGTGCGAACTAGCAGCAGCTAGCAGCTAGCTACATCTCTGTCGGATCAGTGATGAAACTGATGATGAGGTCATCATCAGGGCTGCTGTTTGTCAATAGCTTTCAAAATGAAACTTGTTGTGGCTGGATAATAGTGATTATTAATAGTGATACTGCACATCTTTTTAATTTGTTTTCTTCTGAAAAAATCCAGCTCTCTCTTTCTCAAACTGGACTTTTTGGATTGTATATTTCATGGTCTAACTGGTGTCTGAAGTAACAACCCCTTACCAAGCTCCTAGACCCGCCTCCTAAAATCAGAGTTTAAAAGATCGTAGACTTTCCACTTTCAGCAGACGAATGTAAAAAATGTCTGCTAGTGTCAAACTCTGCACATGTATCATTCTGCACAGTGAAGTTCAAATATTCAACTGAAGGCACACAATGAAAAACATGGTTTTGTGCATTTGGGGACTTTAATTAAATAGCATTAAATGCTACAAGGATTAGGTTTAATCTAACCTCTGTTGGACTCGGTTGGTATCGTGACTCTCAGCTCTTGTGTTTTTATTTTTCAAATCTCCTTGGATCACTCCAGCAGCTATGGATCTAACAAAAATGATATTCTATGAACATTCACAGTTGCTGGATTATTGGATTTGGAATCAGGAATTTCCTGTACCCTTCTGCGAAGCACACATCAAGAAATTTTCATTTTATTTTATGCGCAACCATTTCATGCTTGAGCTAAAAGTATTTTGCAAAGCACGGTTCCTGTTTTAGCTGACCGCTGTGTCAATACCACCAGGTCTAACTGCTGCACCACAATGATACCTTCTGTCCCAAGTGAAGTCATCAACCTTCGCCGCAACTGTGTGTTTCAGCTGCAGCTTTCACCAGAAAAATTATTAGTGTTGATATAACCTTGTTCCAAACAAAGATTCAAGGCCTGTTTACATGAACACACACCCTTCCATGAAACCTCAAAATCTTTTGGGGGCATATTTACACTTGGCAAGTGTATATTCATCCGGTGAAATAGGACGACAGTTAAAAATCCACAGACCGCCCCGTGTAAACATGCGATGTCTTAAAGAGGCGCTGGCTGGTTTGAGCAAGGCCACGTGAGAGGAAATGACTTCCATATGTCAGGAGCTCAGCCTTTCCTTGTGCCCTGCTTGCACTCGATGTCGTCTTTGAGGGTTAATAGGAATTATAAACCCACAAAGGGAAGTAGAGGAGTGAAGGAAAAGTTTTTCCTCTGGTAAGCCAGAGAAGGCAGCAAACCCTGCAGTAAAGCTTTGATGTAAATCTTAAATCAGGTGTAACTAAGACTTCTCTTGCACACACCTCCTTGCACATATGCACAGACACACACACACACACAAGGGGGAAACATTCCAGTACACACGCTGCACGTTGTCAGATTACTGCCTTTTGTCATGTTGATTAATGCACACTGGCAGATGCTAAGACGATCACAACCCTGCAGAAAGCAGCTGAGCACGGAGGCTCGGACACTCTCTTGATTTTTCTCTTAACTGTACGGAGATGCAGCGCACTCCTCCGAACCATCCATCTCTTTGCTGTCCTCCTCAAATCCCCTCACACCTGGCTCTGCACCCCTTGATATCTCGTCCGTCTCCAGCTCCCACTTTCTCCTAACTCCGCTCTGTCCACCCTTTCCTCCCAATTCATAGTTCACATATCCTCTCTCCCTCTTTCTCCTCCTAACTACTGTTCAGCTCTTCCCTCCATCTCTGCAGCCTTCTCTCTCCTCTTTTAAACTTTTCTGTCCCCTTTCACCACATTCAACAGGTTGAATTATATCTCTCCTTGCCACCAGCTTTCCACCAATAAATTGCACGCTCGCTTTTCTTTGGTTTTCTGATCAATGCTTTTGTCAGTTCTCCCTTTCTTTCAGTCAGACTCTGCTCTCACTCGCCAAGTTAATTGGAAAAACAAGGCAAGCCAGAGAGGATCAGTGCAGAGAGATGCAGTCAACACATGCCAGGTTCAGAGTCATAGCAACCAGAGTCGGTCTGTGGCTCTCCTCAAATTAGGCATGTGGAAGTCCAGATGAGAAAAAAAGCAATGAAAATTTTTAAGCTTTCCTTTTGGGGTCTTATTTATATATCAGCAATGTCTAAAGGCTCCTATGCAGCCATTTCCAGGATACGAAAATATACACTATAGATTTGGCTTAGACATACTTTATTGATCCCAAATTTGGTACATTCACTTGTTACAGCAGAAGGTTGTTCAGTCATTGGACAGTCACATGCTCACATAGTACAGGACATTAGAAAAAAGAGTATGTGTTTCAAAAATATATCAAAAATGTGCAATGTAAACACAATATAGGAACATACCGAAAATACATACTAGAGAAAATACTAAAAATATATAAATGGAAAGAGAATGTAACCATAGAATAACAATGACAGATAGACTGAGCATACATATATTTATAACAATCATAGACACACACAGACACCCATATGTATATTTATATATATGCATATATATATATATAATTTTATCTTTAAATGGACTCTTGCGTGCAGTGTTACGTTTTCCGATTTTAGATATGATCAGATATCACAACATTTGCAGTCTTCTGCAATATTTTCCTCAATATCTCATGAAAAACAGCTGTTACTGCGTCTTGCAGCTTGTATTTCGAAAAGAAAATGCATGCAGAGCAGTCATGGTGCCGGAGGCAACATGCGTTGCTCCTTGACAAGGTGGAGGGGTTATTACAGGTTAATTGGCATGATGTTGTCATGCATGCAGTGCTTTAATATACAAACATGGAGGACTTAAGCAGGAGAAAATGGCAAACCAAAGGATTCGAATAAGACCAAATGTCGTCTTTGCCACAAGCAGGTGATGATTAAAAAGGGCAACTTCACAAATTTGCGCTCCCAACCACCCTCACCCATCCCACCCATCCCAGGATGATAATATCATCTATCGCGATATTTGTGCTGGATAATATCATGGTATTAAATTCTGGATATTGCCCAAGCCTACTTGTGTTTAAAATTGTCAATTACATGATGTGTTTAAAATGTTATTTTTAACTAAAATGTGAATTTTTCTGAATTTTTTCTGTTATCAGTGACAAAGCCAGTGCTTTTTCATGTTCTCTCTCAGCTGGATGTGCTCCTGTGTGTGTACGTGTGTGTGTGTGTGTGTGTGTGTGTGAGAGAGAGAGAGAGAGATGCACGGTCATGTGATATCAAAGTGAGCGTCACTCCGCAGCTGTGTGGTGATCTGTGTAGATGAAGCATGATATGGTGGCTTGTGGGCACATGACTGTGCTTATCATAAACACACTCTTTCACTCACACACCTGTTTTGATGTGCACAGTTGCCCTCAGTGTAGCCTGTGAGGCGTGGAGGAAGTAGAACAATTTCTCATGAACCTCCTGACAGGAGACGTGCAGAACCGCACCGATCGCATGGAGGTGGAGAAAACACTGTGACGTCGGCTACGATCCTTAAATCTGTCACCTTTGCCACTTTAACAAAGAGACCTTTACCGAGATTCTTCTCAGGACTTCCCCCCCGAGAGCGCCGTTGTCTTCTTCACATACACCTGCTTCAGCATCATTGAGACATGTTGTCACGCACTTCAATGAGGTGAAAGCCTTTAAAATCGTCCCACAGCCCCTGTGGGCTCATTACAGAAAGGCTCCCGAAGACAAAGTTTGTTCGTGTGAATTCCTGCGCACACATGCGTCTGTGTGTTTCTGTGTCTCTCCTCAAGTGTATGTGTGTGTTGTTTCCGCTCCTCAGTGCTCATTATTTGCCCCGGCCTGAGCTCTTTCATTAGGGGGGCTGTGAAGTGGAGGGACGGAGGGGCCGGTAGGGGATCAGGGGAAGGGGCGGAGGTCGTAATTGGGCTGTTCCGCTCCCCTGGCCTTGCTCAAGGTCACTGTGAGACAAATTCCGAGCCAGGTCTCTCACTCTTTCTTTCCCTTTCTCCCATCTTTTCCCACCCTTTTCCCATATCTCCTCCTCACCTCCCTCTCAAACCCCCACTTTCTCTCCCCCTTCCTCCTTCGCTCATCCTCTCCTTCTCCTGGGGTCTTTTGTCACAGTAGACTGGTCCACTGGGGAGCCACAGAGAAGTGGAGGGGCTAATTCAGTCTAATCTCTTAGCCTGTTAATGTCTGGCTGATATGTGGATTTCTCCACGTCCTCGGGGGAAGGCCTTTGTGGTGAAGGCCATCATTATGAAGTTTCCGAGCCCTCCTAGCCAATTATAAGAAGGGAGACAAATTAGTTCATCTCAAACTTAGCTGCTAAGAAGTTTTCTTGATTGTTCTCAACTTTATTTCTCATCTCAAACCAAAGAGATGATTTACAGTGAAGGTTTTCGATAAAAGAAAGGATAGCCTGGTAGAGCTCACACTGTACTTTCTATTTTAAGAAAAAGATTGTGCATCTTGTGTGAGACCTGCTGATGGATTTTGTACAACACCGTTTCCGTCATGTGCAATTCTGTACACGGTTTCAGCTCAAAGCAGAGTTTGAAGCCTTCCAAGTAAAGCGGTGTAGCGTTGCTTGTCTTGCGCTGGGCAGCGGTGAGCTCGGTCCAACGTTTCCCTCTGATTAAGACACAGTGGTGAAAGCTGCCTTTGATCTGAGGAAATGTCTGCGTGGGGAGCAGTTGGAATGCGGCGCTCTCCTCTCTGCCTTGCAGATGGAGAGAGAGAGATAGTGTCACAGTTCATTTGTCTGGCCTTGCCGCTGCCAGTCCACCCACAGTAGTAAAATGTGGACAGTCAGCGCCAGCCAGGCCAAAGGAAAGACGCGTGATCTCAACTGGATTGTTGATTTTTGTTTACATTCTGTTGGTGACACAAGAGCTCATTCAGATCAAAAGATGTTGTTCTCCCACATGTGGTGGTTTATGTGATGAGATTTGACTGAAAGTATCTTTTATAAATTTTCTGTTTTTTGATGCTTTGTTTATTATGGAAGTCAGGGACGTTTGCACTGAGGTTGCCATTTATCAAATTTCATTTGAAACATCAGCTTTTATTTAACTGCTCAATACCATGAATCAAGAAATCTGCCTTATCAGGCTTTGCATCTGTGCCGATGCAAATGTAACCTTCTGTCATCTGTCTAGACTGTCATTTCTGATACGCAAAACCCCCCCAAGATGCCCCATAAAAGGGGATTATCATCCAAAATTCAGTCAAGCATCAGTGTTTACAGCAATCATTGATGCTGTAAGTGTTACTTTGAGTGTGTAGCACATTTAACATATGTATTAAGGTTCTTTCTATATCTTTTTCTCTGTGTGTCTCCTCAGGCCTCCTGCACTAGCGGGCAGTCCGGCTTTCTCCGACATCTCCCTCATCCGGATCTCACCCCAGCGGAACCCCTCTGTGGGGGCGGAGTCGCCCTTTCACCCTCCGCACCCCTACATCAACCCATACATGGACTACATCCGCTCACTCCACAGCAGCCCCTCCATCTCCGTTCTGTCAGCCACCCGGGGCCTCAGCCCCGCAGATGGTGAATAAAGTGAAACATACACCGAAGCACAAAGCGGGATGCGTAGATACACTTACTGCACACATGCTGGCTCTGCACACACACACACACACACACACACACACGCATGCATGTCTGCACGCAACCCCAGCGGAGCAGAAATGACCGACAGAACCTCTGTAGACCCTTAAAAATGATATTTGAAATTGATTAGAGACATTCGATTGCTATTAGGAGGAATTCTCTGTATCAGTTTAATTCCTGTTTGAGATCAGAAGAGGTCAGGTGAGAGGCAACTAGATCCATCTCTATTAAGAGCCGGGGGTTGGTGAGATGTTATCTGAGCGAGCGAGCGGGTGGATGGGAGTATTATGAGTGCAGTGCAATCTGTGTGGGTGGGGGCGCAGGTTGGAGGGAGGCTAATCCTTTTGATCTGTGAGTCATGTCAGAGACCTCTGGAGGATGAATCAGTGAGCGGCAGGGTCACGTACAGTTACAACGCGTTCACCGAGGGAGGATTCAAGTTCAGGGTTGGGGGTTTGGTTGTTATGGCGTCCTACAGGGAGCATTTGTTTCCGGAGATCTTGTGATGGATTTGAACTGGAAAATCAATTAAAGTGACGACCAGAACCAGATGAGTAATAAAACACTGATATAAAATATCGTTAATAAGAATGATTAAATACCTCATACTCTATAATAATCACATTTCTTCAGCAAAACAGTCATATGTAGCTTTTTAAAAAACGTGATTTTAGTATTTAGTGAACACATCTGTTAATCAAATTTGATGACTAACTAGGCCTTATTTTATGCTTAAGTAGCACATATTTTCAACTGTTCAAATTGAGGATTAGCTACTTTTTTAGTTTTCTGTAGAACAAAATTGACCACATTTTAAGTTTTGGACATGACTGACATAATGAACAATTAAATGAATAGGCCTCTGGAAAATTAGCACATAACATGTACCATTTTTTTTTGCACGTTAAATCATTCTATAGACTAAATAATTAAATGGTTAATTGCAAAAATTAAAGGCAGAATAATAAATAATAAAATAATCCAATTGCAGGCCTATTTCAGTGATTTCTGTCATTTTTAAGATCATGCAAAGCAAATCTGTTAAAGCAACTTTAGCAAAAAAAAAAAAAAGAAAGAAACTGCTGCAAATGATCTTTTCTTTAAAAGTAAGCTTATTAAAGAGCTTACTTGCTCACACTGAAGGTCCTGAAAAGGCCTGATGACCTGTAGCATCCCTCATGTCATCAGCCATCAACCTTTTGGCACTTCAGCAGCAGAGACCCACTTTGGCTCCTCACCTTGTGTTGAAGTGTATTTCTGAGAGGGGCCGATAGCACAGGCAGGTCTGTTAAAAGCTGCGTCAAAGTGAAGACCAGGACTCTGTGCTCTTAGCCTCGCTCAACCCCTCTCCTGCACTCCGACATCACGCTCTGCGAGCAGGAAGTATATCCTCTCTACCCTCCAATTTTCCAATACCGCAACATAATGTGCGCCAGTCTCAGCTTGCTTTTAATCAAAATAGTTCCTCCAACCTACCACATGATCCTCTTTCAGTTCATAATGCTGTGAATTGTGAATGAGGCACCTAATTACTCCTTTAATCAATCCAGTGATTAATTAACCCATCAGCTTTTGTGTTGTTAGTATATCACCACGCTTACAGGGAGCCTCCGTCTTCAATATGCATATTTTTTCTACCAAAAAGTACATTTGAATAATGATGAATTAATTAACAGAATCTAATGGAGATTTAAAAGTGGGTGGGATTTAGTGCCACCCTCTCGCTGCCACACATTTGCTTCCACATCTCTTTTTTTTTTTGCTCCTCCCTCACGATATTTCTCTCTTTTCTATGTGAGATGGGTTCAGAGGTAGGCTCGCCCCTGATCCTATTGTAATGCTGAAGGAGCGCCCGGTGGCTCACTAAGTCCTGAGGCAACTTTCTGCCTTTTCCACGTCGGGTGCCACACTGAGAGCCTTCCCCCACTCCCCCTTTTTGCCCCCAGGATGGCATCGGATGCCAGTGTTTCTGATTTAGAAATTCCGCAAAGCCCTTTTTCTGTGCGTGGATACTGAATGGGCCACATTATGGTTGAATGCAAAAGCAAAGCTAAGGCGGAACAGTGGAGACAATTAAGAAACTCCCCCCTTCCACTGAAGACATAATACCCAGATCGAATTAATTTAAAATTTTTTCTTACATTCATTGAACCAATCATGGATGCATATTGCTGGCATGCAGGCCTGACTTAAGAGGAAATCTCCTCATCCAGTGTTTCTTTATT
>JAQFJA010000013.1:6217849-6231068 GCA_029874485.1 Naso brachycentron | reverse complement strand
TAGTAGTAGTAGTAGTAGTAGTAGTAGTAGTAGTAGTGTATCTGCAAATTGGAAGAGAAATGAGAGAAGTGAGCTTTAATGCCATAAAGCTGCATTATGGGAAATGTGGGATCCAGTGTTTCTGTAACTTAAACCTATGGTGTGGACTAAAAATCAGGACGTTACAGCTTTTCAAATTTTACACTCTGTTAATATTGTGTCTCTTGTGAATTCCTAAATGTTCTGCATTTGCAAAACAAGTTCACTGGATTGCTCATTTTAAGTTATAACTATAACTCTTACCCTGTCAGGATGTCTTTCAGGAGCTTTGATTGATTGTATTTCTCTCAAGGTGGTCATTCAGGGACCAACATGTGCCAATGATAAATCAACAGTATCTCCCTAAGGAGGATGATGTTGTAGATGATTCCCTAATATCATTGATTAGTTGAGTTTGTCTCACAGCACACTTGTAGTGCAGGATCGCCCCATAATGCGACTGTAGTTTCAGTTGTCTCTGTACAGAGAGCTGAGAGAACAAAAGTGTGTGTGTTTCGTCGTGTCAGACCCGATGTGGGTGACGAACTCCCAGCCAGCCAGTCAGCCTGCCTCCCCGGCGGCTCGTGTCAGTCATCCGCTGCACCTCATGGAAACATCACATACATCAGGCCCCAGCACCAAAGGACAGAAAAAGAGAAGGAGAGAGAAGGGAAAAGGAAAGATCCATTGCCCCACCCACAGCCATTGATCAGTGATCTGTAAGAAGAGCTTGATCAATCACGCCGCTCGCTCAGCCACTGTCCTGGTGACAGGGCCCAAATAGCCAGAGCCAACAGACTGATGAGTGATATGACAAGCGGATGGGCCCCCAAATGTGTCCCGGTCCATTGATTTCCACTCGGCTTGTAATAAGATCAGCAGACATATTTGTCGCAGCGAGAACGAAGCGTCTGAGCTGAGGATGAATGGAGGCCGCTGCTGTCGAGCCACACAGATCTGTGTTTATCTGGTGGTTCACCTGCGGTTAGACAGACCCCAGAGGAGGTTTGGTGGCTTCTGGGATTTGGAGGATAAACAAAGTAAGCTCAGGTTGAGGGTAAATAAACTGAGGAAACAAGTCTGTTGCAGGAACAGGGAATTAATTTAACGATATTTACATGGCTATGCAACACACTCCAAATTGTTTATCATCTGTATCATTTGCCCAGTGGAAGAATGACATACTGCCTTACACAGACCACATGATAATTCACTGTGTGTTAACAAGCTGAACATTCATTGGCAGGGATTTGCCGGCAGCCCTGTGGTTCCAGCATTACCACACCATCTCCTGTCAGATTGTCCTCAGGGAGGAGGAACTATCCAGAACAATCCATTTATTCACTGTCTTTTCCCTTTTTTGCCTCATCGCCTGTGCAACTGATGTTTTACTGAAATTTTCTGATTATTTTATCCTCCATAACCGCTCAGTCTTTCATCTGCTCTCTCCAGCCCAGCGTTAAGCTTCGCCTACCCTCCAACCCCGGTGGCTCTGCATGTGCACCAGCAGCTGATTGGCCGTCAACCAGGCATCGTTGGCTCTGCCTTCGGCCACAGCCCACCCCTCATTCACCCGTCACCGGCCTTCGCCACCCAGAGGCCCGTACCTGGCATCCCCCCCTCCGGGTTGAGCACCAGCGAGCGCTCAGCCATCTCCAATGACTCCTCACAGGTGAGAACAGCGGCAGACGCTGGTGCGATTCATCATCACAGGTAATAGATAGAAGTGTCGCATGCCAGCCACATTTCAGCGCAACGCAGCGAGCTACCATGGTACAGGCAGGACCCCCCCTCGATGCGCTCATCTCTTGGGAGTTTCTTCCTACTTGTGTTGTCTCTTGTTTTCAGAGTGCCGAGCGCGGCCCAGAATGCGCCTCCAGCAAACAACAAGGGGCTTGTTAGCATAGAATCCCACTGCTGACTCCATTAATCACTAGAGAGAGAACAAGGATATAGAGAGGGAATATTGACATGGATGGATGGATCCATAGGGGCTTTTTCACTCCTTCCTCAGCCCTTCTTGTATATGCGGGCCCACATTTGAAGTAAATATTCAGTGTTTATTACCTGTCCTCCCTGCTGTTTCCTATCGCTTGAATTTTGCGTGATTGTGATGAGGCCTTGTTCAAATTGGGAGCACCAAAATTGCCTTTTCCTTCTCCTGAATAAACAGAATATTGCTTTGGGGCCACAGCTGAATCGCATGTTTCAGCAGAAATATTAGGGCACATGTGTCTCATGTTACTGACAGGATCACTACAACTCTAAGTGTCCTGTGCATCATCAGCATGAGGGCAAGATTTTCACTGAAAACCAAAGAAACTTCTCTTATTCGTGTAAACTTGCAATGCAATATGAATTCCCCCAAGAGCAACTTTAAGCCAAGGCCAAAGTCGGGTCATACATTTGATCAGTGACTAGTTCATTGAATTGGTTCATGCGTTTGTTGTAATTGCTGTGATTAGAGGAGCTAATGTGATACACAGTGAATTGCATAGTTTTTCATATGTACAGTTAAAACTCTTTGCTGGTGCTGAGGATACAAAAATCATTGTGGTGCAACCACAGTTGTTTTTTGCTTGATTAAGTAAATGATTGATTGGCTTTTAAGCATCATATGCATTTTTAATGATACTACAAAGGAAAACATAAAAAAATCTAAGAAAAATATAAATTAAATCTTATATGGTCAAATCCATGTCATGGGAAGCTCAAAGTGATTGCATATTTTCTTTCCACAGACCAAACCAACAAGTGAATCTGCAGTAAGCAGCACAGGAGACCCAATGCACCACAAACGCTCGAAAATGAAACCAGAGGAGGAACTGCCGAGCCCCGGCGCAGTGAGCGTGCAGGTAAATATCGTCGACATTTTCCAGCAATATAAGAAAAAAAATTAGCTACTGATTTAATAGGATATTCTTAAGTTACATGGCAAAAAAGGCTCACAGTATTTAAGGAGCATACCAGTGTTACTACATGTCATTGTCCTTTGTCGACATCAGCCACATAGGTTACATAAACCCCACCCATTTTTCCCAAAACAGCTTTATCTATGAGGTATCATGTCTGTTTACATTTTGTCCATATTCAATAAATGTTACAGAAAGTACCTGAAAATGTCTGACAACGTTAGTTAAAAGAATGTCTGTGTCAAAATCCTTCTTCATGCTAACACTCGAGCTAGGAAGGCAGCACTTGTAAGGAATAATTTTTCCAGGCGTAATAACTTTTGTCTCCCTGCTCCTCTCTCTTTGTCTCCTGCTCAGCAGTTTTTTAACCAAATAAACACAGACTTTCTCTTTAAAAGGGTGAATTACCTATACTTAGCAACTTTCATGTGTCCTGTGGTGTTTCTATACCCTGTTTCAACATGAATGACAGTAAATGGGGTTTCAAAATGCTGTCTGAGATTTACTAAAGTATACACATGGTCAAATTTTAACAACATTTGTCAAAGATAAGGGTGATCTCTGCTGATGATGAGAAGTCAAAAATAGACTGGTGTGGTCCTTTAAATGGTTGCTCATTTCAGAATTCCCCAGTTTGTTTTTATTTTTAGATTCTTACGCTAGAATAGGAAGCCTACATAATGGCTGGTCACCTGCCAAAGAGGCCACAACAATAGAAAAGCTTACCAGCCACAGTTTGCATTTATTTACCTACGTTTGGCTGTTTGTTGGTGTTACTTCCCCACCCTGCTCTTATCAATTGCTGTTTCGAAAGCGAAACAATTCATTGATCTTTTAGAGACTGGAAGGAAATTGTTTTTGCTTTTGTTTAATCAAAATTTAAAGTGGCTGGAAAAATGAAAGAGAAATGTGATAACAGTAAGCGTTTGCATCCATCTGCAGGAAAACGTTATTAGAGTCAATACTCCAGCAGCAGCGGATTCAGGCTGAGGTGTGTGGGGGAAGCCCACAGTTGCCTGAATGAGCCCACACCAACCCTTCACTGTACTCAGCCACCTCTCTGTGACAGTGAAATATGTCTGGGCTAATAGAGCAACCTACAGCAGGAAAAGGGGGTTAGATTCCTCAAATAGTGGCTGCAGTCCTGTCGTATAACAACCCCCAAATACAGAGCGGGGCTTTCAGCGCTACATTTCCGCTCTCAACTTTTTTCTCCCATGCAGTCGAACTCGGTTAGATTCACAGGAGCACTGTGGCTAAAACCAAACCAAACCACTTTTAGCTGTGCCTTGCATATAAACCACCTGGGCATTGAGTAATTACACTTGTGACAGATTTCAATGAACCGATGTTGGTGAAAGGAAAGCAGTTCATGAATCTTTTGCACTGTTACAAGGAGACTGGTACTATGTGAATCTATTTACATTAATTTCTCTACACTGAGTGCTTGTTAAACTACAACGTTTCACTGTTGTTTCTCAGGACCATCCTGATGGAATGACCCTGGTGAAGGAGGAGGGGGACAAGGATGAGAGCAAACAGGAGCCAGAGGTGGTTTACGAGACAAACTGTCACTGGGAGAACTGTTGTCGCGAGTTCGACACGCAGGAGCAGCTCGTACAGGTAAGTAAAACACGCAAAAAACTATCCACATTTAAAGCTGGGGTAGGCAGTTTATCATTGGTGTCATTGCGCTAAAATTCCATGATAACCTTTCAGCCTATTGTAATTCAGGTGGTCTGAAAGGACACTACACTTCTGCACCTCTCCTTGGCTCTGTATTCAGAACGTGAAGGGGAAATTTAGGCCAATCACGGTAATTTCAGAAAGCACATGTTCCTACTGGCTGCTTTACGAAGTGTTTCTTAGTGACAGGTGATGTCGCCATGAAGTGATTGGCTATTGAAACAAGTTACGTGCCTTACATTCTAAAACTTACATTCTAAAAAGGGTGCGGTGCAGTGGAATTGTTTCCTAAAGAGTCTCACGCTACAGCTTGCTTGATTTTCAAATTTTGCCTACCTCAACTTTAAATATCCTTAAAAACTGTAACAGTTTGTCAGGAAATTGCACAAAAAGTTAAAAGAAAGGCAGGGAGCGTTTAGTTTGCATGTCTTTGCCATGCTGTATTTGCATGGATGTTGTGTCTGTGACGTCATCAGGAGGTTTCTGAAGAGTCATTGTGAAGCTCAGTGTGGTAGCTCTGGCTGCTGCCGTCTTGGCGTTGCTTGACTCCTTTCTAATCCAAAAATGGGCAAAAGCACAAAGTTCTTGGACGGTCTGTTAGTGCAATTAACCACACAGCAAGCCATATTATTTGTTCAATACTCACATAAAGAATTCATGAAAAGGAACCAGAGGTCAAGTTCAGTGATTCATAATAGCTGAGGAGATGCTTAGCAGACTGCTAGCAGCTAGCTGTCATTGGTAATGGCCACATACTCTTTTATTGATAACTTCAAGTCTTAATTTAATGTAAGTGATAAAAATTCAACCTGTACAGTTGGGAAGATACTTTAACATATGATTTATTTCTGCTGTATAGTTGGGCATTTTAATATGAGGCTCTCTAGGGACTGACTCACGTTGGGAGCCTCAAGTGGCCATATGATGAACTGCAGTTTTTGGCACTTGAGCACAGGCTCCATTTTTCAGTGTCTGAGTTTGCTGCTTGTTTCAACCCTGACCTCATTTGTTCTTTAGGACCAGAGTTTGTTGTAAACCAGGAGAAACAGCTGGGTGTTTATATCTGTAAGATAGGTGAAGACTTACAGAAAAAGCTTAACAGCTTCAACTCAGAAAACACACCAAAGCTGCAGTGTCTTTGGTTTGTATGCTGAGAAAGTGCTTCTTTCCTAAAGCTCAGTAGATCCCAGCAACATCAGCTGCAGCTGTATTCTGCACAGTGCCTCCTATCAGGACAGAACCCCTGTCTGCGAGCCGGCGCAGCAGCAGCCTACAGTCGAATCGGAGCTGCAGGCATTGACTGATACTGCTGCTGGATTCCTGATTGGATCCAGGGACGGTGGTAATGGGCTCAAAAGCTGGAGAGCACATCTCACAGCTGAACTGGACTAACTGATTTGGCAGGTTGAGCCTTCCAGAGTCAGGATGTGAGCTTTTATACACAGCACTGGAGCGGCCCTCCTTCTGGCTGTTATCAGGACTCTCACACAGCCTGAGAGATGGATGGCTCTCATCATATTACGCCAGAGGGTACACTGTTAGGCTAAATATTAATGACATTATGGCCGTGTCAACCCCACTACGGCTATTTACAAAGACGCCATTAGCTCCGCTGCTCTCTTGTGGCCTGTGAACCTCTCACCCGTCATCCGACTGAGAGAGCCAACTGAAGTTGTGGGGAAAATACACCAAGTTGATGCCGTAAACAAGGGACGCTGGAGTGTGCACACATGCACGCACCTGCACATGAAACACACATCACCACACATCTGATAGAAAGATCCTCAGCTCTCCACAGCTGTCTATTTGCCGTCTTGACATTGCAATCCTCAGCAGCGGTGGTAACCCCTATCTATAATTGATATCCTCAGTGCGGAATGGGCTGCTCCCTGTGTTTGAAGGGCTCAGCTCAAAGGTTGAGAATCTTGACAACTTCTTGCCCCTGTTTCAGGCGGCGGGATGAGTAAAGGTAGTGGGAGAGGAGGGGAGAGGAAAAGCTTGCTCACATCCTCCCCCTGCTGTAGTCACACCAGGTGGCCATCCGAGCAAAACTATGTCCTCTCATTCCTCCACATTTACCATCCAGCCTAACCTCGCCAAGCTGCACTTGTTATCAGATTGCCGTGTAGACAGACACCAACAAAATCCTCATTAGTTTTTCCATTTTTCCATCTCGGAATTGTTTTTTCTTCTTTTCTTTTTCTGGCATTTGACTTTCTGATATTGCATTTTATTTCTCATTCTCTATGCACATGCAGATAGGCAGAGAGATGCCAATAAAAGTCTTCGCCTACAGAATCCCTGCCCTCTAATTCTGCAGAGCGGACGAGAAAATGCTCTTATCTCTCCGCACCCCCACCCCCTCAGTAATAGGATAAGTACAGTATTTGGACCACAGTGGCTCTCCTCACACACTGGGAGGGGTTTGGGGGTGGTGGTGGGGATTTCCATATAACCAAACAATGGGGCGTCCCTTCCCCCTGTACTTGTCTTCTGAAATAGCTTTGGGGGAAAAAATATGATGAGAAAAAAATAGCAGTTTCTCCTGAGTTGTAACCCACATAACCAACGTAACTACATGGATTCACATTCATGTGACTATCTGTGTCATGAAATAAATGTTTTTGTGATGTATGAAAAGTAACGCCTGCACGCGTGATTCAAGTGCGCGATCTTTGTGGTTGGCCTAATTTTAGAATTAAGCCTTCACACCACCCTCATCGCTTTCCACCTTGTTCAAAGGCACTCCTGCCGCGCTCCTCCTGCATATTTTTACGATCTCCAACGTGCTCTCACCATGACATGCCACGGCGTTCCTTTATCATCTGCGTTTAAGCGCTCTCGGTGCAGCCGATAAGATAAACATCAGATCTTTGCAATTTAGCTCACTTATCTGGCCTACCCAGTCAGCAAAAGCGAGGCGGGTGTCAATTTTAGTTTGCTGTATTTATTTCATTTATTACATTTCAACTCTCTATACCTCTCCATCTCCCTCTCTGTTCGGCTCCACGTTCTTTTGCTTCCAAACCTCTCCCTCTTTCTCGTTTTCTCTTTCATTTTCTCTCCCTCCCCTCTTTCCCCTCCGAGGGAGTACTTTTAAAGATAAGGCCTGGTGGCTTCTTTAATGTCTCTCTTGAAGTGGGCTTTTTTCACTCGGGTTTTTGTCGCTAGAGATGCCAACCCCACACTCCCATAATTCCCTAATATGGCCTTGCTCAACAATCTTTTATTATTTTCTCACGGATCTATTACTGATACTTCACCATGGGGAAATCTACAAGGCAGCTGTGCGTTTTCAGCGATGCAGAAATGTATGTAAGCCATATTGTTCTCTGTGTGGCAAAGTAGTTTTTTTTAGTAGAGATGCAAATATCCAAGTGTGGCCTTATGAAAGCTGATTAAATTTGAATCCACTCAGTAGCTGTCACACTGCTTTTCTAAATGAGTCGTCATTATTTATTATTTTTCAGCTTCTTTGCGGGAATTTAAAGGGCCATATCAGTGTTACTACATGTCATCGACCTTTGTCAACATCGGCCACATAGGTTACATAGACCCCACCCATTTTCCCCAAAATAGCTTTATCTATGAGATATTGTGCTTGTTTACATTTTGTCCATATTCAATAAATGTTACAGAAAGTGCCTGAAAATGTGTGACATTAGTTAAAAAGAACGTTTTGTGTCAAAATCCTTCTTCACGTTAATATTTGAGCTAGACAGGCAGCTTTTGCTAGGAACTATTTGTCCAGGTGTAATACCTTTCGTCTCTATGGCTCTCTCTCTGTGATTTTTGACCAAATAAACACAGACATTCTCTTCAGAAGGGTGAATTACCTAAACCTAGTAACTTTCATGTGTCCTATAGTGTTTCTTTACTCTGTTTAAACATGAATGGCAGTGTTTGGGGTTTAAAAATG
This sequence comes from Naso brachycentron, assembly GCA_029874485.1. NCBI lineage: Eukaryota > Metazoa > Chordata > Actinopteri > Acanthuriformes > Acanthuridae > Naso > Naso brachycentron. The sequence continues at coordinate 6,222,533 of JAQFJA010000013.1, read as the reverse complement.
CAGCCTGAGGTCTACTAAAGTAAACACATGGTCGAATTTAACAATATTTGTGTAAGATAGGGGTGATCTCTGCTAATAGTAAGAAATTGAAAGTAGACTGATATGGTCCTTTAAGGTATATTTATCTTAGGATTAGTCCTTGATCATTTAGAAGAAATGTATGAACTTGTGTGTAAAAAACTTTCGATTTCTGGCTTGCAAACTTGAGAATTGTGGTCCTGCTCACAGACTGATTATGGAGGATGCTTTAGTCTACAGAAAGTGGGTGTCTGATGGGGTTGGTGGTCTGTATGTGTGTGTTCTCCCAGCTCATCAGACTTTTCCCACCCTCCACAGTCTACCATTTTGTTCCAGGTCATCTACATAGGTGGCGCTGTGATGTCCTTGTTCTTAGATGGGGAGCTGGCTCTCCCCGCGTGCAGCCTTGTTGAGGCGGCTGCTGTGCGCCTCCCCGGTGTTAAAGGGAGATAAACGCGGGTGCAGTCTGAAGCCAGCCCCCCTCTCTGGCTGCTGGCGCAGGCTTTTAATTGGTAAAATGCAGATTTTTTTTGATCAGGAGAAGGATTAGGCCCCTTATCTGTCAAGAGTATCTTACGCTAAGATGAAAAGACTGTGCTGAATTACACATGCCAATTCCAGCTCCCTGCCCCCTGCTCGCTCCCTCACTTACTCTCATCCTCCCTCCTTCCCTCACTTGCTAAATTTCCCCCCCTTAAACTTCCTCCCTCCTCCTTCCCTCCTTCTTTGCCTTTTTCATGCTCTTTTTTCCCCTCTCTTTACACAAAGCACTTCAGCGACTGACATCACAAAAGAGCATATGATTTATTAGGCGGTGTTTGATAAAGCTAAACGGTGTTGCGGGTCCCACAGCTTAGTGAAATTGCCTTGTAAACAGGCCCTCTTTTCATGCACGCTTGCATTCTAATGCATGAGGCCTGTGTCCCAGAGAGAGTTTGATAAGGAGACGTGGAGATGGATACTGGAGTGGGCAAATGCTTTGAAATAGTGTAAGTAATGCGTGTAGAGATCCGTGAGTTTGACCATTTGCATGAAAGGATGAAAAATTACTTTAAATCAGAAGCTTTTAGAACACTTAATAATAAAATTGTTTGTGTGTTTTAGTTCTGCTTATGTTTATGGATGTATTTGCCTTGCACCCAAGCAGAGGGGTCTGCACCTGTGTATGTATGTGTGTGTGCAGCTCTCATACGTCACAGACAGCCTTAGTGTCCCCTGTGTCCGTGTCCCTGGCGCTCCCTGTCGTGTGAATCCCTCCTAAATCCATCTTGGTGGCGTTTTTACAGTTGTTGGCTGATAAGCTGGCAGGGGGAAGATGAATAATCTGCTGCGCCGCTGCTATCAGCACCTGTTTGTCGATTTAGCCGGCCAACGGGGCCTGTCTGCTCAGCATGGAGATTATTGATTCAATAAGAATTGCCATTAGATCCTGCCATTAGGTTTCTCGGCGGCCCCTCTCCCCGTGCTGCCTGTCCCGCTCTCTGTCAGCTCAGAGGCTCATGCATCACACCCGTCAACGACCTCCTTCATTTGTACAAACAGGGTGTGAGTGTGTATCCATCTGTGTGTGCAAGTGTGTGCATGCACTCGTGTTTTGCCAGCCACCCGCGTGATCCAGCACCACGCGCTCTCCCATCGCTCTCAGCGAGCCAGATATTGAATGCTGCTCACAACAGAGCGATTGCTTGCCACAGGGATTCCCTCACAGAGAGGGAGAAAAAGAGAAGACGAGTCAGGGTTTCTGAGGCTCCGGCCGAGGTGGGGAGGAGATCAATCTTGGGCAAACTTCACTTACGTCTGTGGTCATCCAGTCCCCAATCATTTTCCATGGAATTAGTCTTGTTTTGTCACTTTGAAATTAAAAAATGTCAAGCGAGAATAATGGAGGTCCTTCGCGGATATATTAGTGTCAATTTTACTCTTTGCCTTTGCTGTGGCACCCTGCTGTTACTGCGCTGACTCATTTGTCGATACTACCTCAGAAGTGGGAGGTGAGTGCAGTGGTTTTGTAGTAAAAAGAGACTCAGGGTCAAGATATACTGAAGAAACAATATAACAAGGGCGCCTTATGGTTGATCTCGGGGTTATAGTTCTATTCGGAGTCAAAATCTGGCCAGTGGGCAGTGCATTGATGCCATTATCAGAGCAGTGTCATGGCTGCAGGGGAACCAACCCTGGATACTTTATTTGCTTTGGTGCTGCACATTTCATAGCTCAACAATCTTGCGAGTAAGTACTCAAAGAAAGCACGTTTTCCCCAGACATTTAAAAGCATTCAAAGTCTGTATTTATCTCCCTTCCTGCTCCTCTGTTGCTATCCGTCCCTGTTCATTCACCCCCAAGGTAAAAAGAGTCTTCTCTGCTGCTCAGGAATGTTATAATACTGGTTTCTTTTGGTCAGGATATTGTGTCTGTCTCCCTGGGTTTAAATTGCTCCCGGATAGGCACTTTAGAGGCCACCACAGTGTTGTTTCTGAAAGAGAGCCAGATGTTGACTTTGTCCCCAGAGGGTCTATGTCTGTATGACCCCTCCTCACCTCCTTCATTCCTCTGTAACATCCACCACTCACCCACTTTTCCAGGACAGTGAGTGAGAACAGAAGACAGATGGAGAAAAAAGGATGTTACTAGGGGAGGTAGTAAGAGGAAGGTGCTGCTCATAGATATAATGCTTGGCTAGAGTTGTAAAGCCCTCGCATTTCAGATGCCTTGACTGAACTTTCTGATTTCTCGCTCTATCTCCTCACCTCCCTCCCACCTCCCCTTCTTCCTAAGCCTCAGATTGGAAGTTGCCACGGCAGCACAACTGTCAGCACTTGTCATAAAGGAGCGAGGGCCCAATGTGATGCGAAGTGACAGGGTTTTATTTGAAAATCCTGTTCAGATCGGACACTGAGGCTCACAAGTCAGCCCTTTTCCCCCTCGTTTGAGCAGATTTCAACAGTGTGAGGCAGAGAAGGCTGAAAAAGGGAGAAAGGAAAGAGTTAAAAGAAATGAGATGGAAGAAATTAAATGAGGAAAGTAATATGTTAAAAGTAATGGAAAACAGAAAAGAGAACGTTACATGTGCCTCCTGTGCTGCAGAGAAATTTCCTCAAGCTGAACAACAAGTTATTTGAAGGCCAAGTAACATCACATTGCACTTAATTCAATTCATTGGTTGCTTTGATTTAAGTTCTGTCATTGTCTTCTCTAGCACATCAACAATGACCACATCCATGGGGAGAAGAAGGAGTTTGTGTGTCGGTGGGAGGAATGCTCTCGAGAGCAGAAGCCCTTCAAGGCACAGTACATGCTGGTGGTCCACATGCGCAGGCATACTGGGGAAAAACCTCACAAGTGCACGGTAAAGACACTGCTCTTTGCTCAGTTGATTTCATTTATTTGCAGATGAGAAGCTGTTTCATATGTAACCTGCAAAAAGTTCATGCTGCATGAGTGACATCCTCTTTCTCTTTCTTTTTCTGCAGTTTGAGGGTTGTACCAAGGCCTACTCCCGTTTGGAAAACCTTAAGACTCACTTACGTTCCCACACCGGAGAGAAACCATATGTGTGTGAACACGAAGGCTGCAACAAGGCCTTTTCCAATGCCTCGGATCGGGCAAAACATCAGAATCGCACACATTCAAATGAGGTACTGACAAATATAAAGACAGTTATTCTGCTTTGGATGCTGCCGTATGATGTTTGCAAGCAGCAGGTTTCTCACAGCTCATTTTTCTCCCTTTTAGAAACCGTATGTGTGTAAAATCCCAGGCTGCACCAAACGTTACACAGACCCTAGCTCCTTACGTAAGCATGTGAAGACAGTGCACGGGCCGGAGGCACACGTCACCAAGAAGCAGCGTGGAGATTACCCGCGCCCTCCACCCCAATCCCGGGAGCCTGGGGGCAACGGTCAGGGCCGGTCACCAGGGCAGCTGCCCCTGGGTGGGTATACGGACCAAAGGGAGTACAACCATGCTACCTCAAAACAGGATGAATGTCTGCAGGTCAAGTCCATCAAGACAGAAAAACCCATGGTGAGACTTAATTTAAGGGTTTAATACCTGTTTTGTTGACAGTCCCTATTTTAACATTATATTAAACTTTTTCTGTTACTTTTCCTACTAATTCCTTTTAAACATATAGTTTTTATGTTTCTGGTATAACAGTGGTTTAGGGGCATGCACTTTTTATACTGAAGTTTACTAATGAGTCAACCTTTTCTTCTATCCAATGCTTCGGCATTTCTCTCCTTCCCTTTCTAAGGACAGTGGGTAATCAGGTGAGATGGGTATCCCTTTGTTTTGCATCTGTAAAAAATTCTTTCCAAGTCTCATTTTCTCCCTCTCATCATTGTATTGTCAGTTGGACACTTTCTCATCCCATCACGGCTGCTCGACTTGATGCTCATCCAAGAAACACCAGATTTGTTCTCATTATAAGTTCCCTCATCTGCCACATTCATAAAAAGATCATTTTTCTTGTTTCTTTTTTTTTTGGCTAAGCAATGCCAATGCCTTTGGTCAGAACTGTGAGGGAATTGAAAGCATGCCTGACACTGTCCGGGGGCTCCATTGTGCAGCCAAATCCGTTCACACAGTATGAATGAATGCCCTCTAGAAACTATTTACACATGCCAAAAAAAGTCAATCCATTATTCCTCAGTGCAACATGGTTCCT
>JAQFJA010000013.1:6191541-6202178 GCA_029874485.1 Naso brachycentron | reverse complement strand
TTATATTCTTCTGGCACTGACTGGTAAGGTTAATTAGCCGACACTTTGCACATGTGTCGTGTAATCAATCTATCGCTGGCACTTAAGTCATCTAGTAATGTTAAGAACAAAGTTAAATCTATCAACCACGATGCGGCGTTCAGACCAAAACAAACACATTAGCTGACGCTTAGTGGTTAACACAGGTAAACCCAGGTTACGTAATGTGCCAAATTTAGCTAGAAACTGCAGAAACATTAGCTTTCGGCAGCAACCATATTTAACTTAGTTGCAGCTTCTACGATCTGCTGAACGTTTTTTTGCGTGACGACACTCATTTGTCACTGCTAAAATTTGACTTGCTCGCTCTTCCCCTGAGCACGACCGCCAAGATGGATTTCACTCACTAGCTCAGACATGCTAACAGTTCTTAGCAAACTTCATGCTAGCAAGCTAGGTTAACTTAACCGTTACATCCTCTGGTAGCCCCTAGCCGTGCTAACTTACGTTACAGGATCGTTACAAGATATCAAATTGTGATTTTTGGCTGATACAACAAAAAAGCTGAATTTTTAGGAAGAAAATACATAACACTGCAGCCGAACCACACTTTCAAGAACTATGCACTTGTACTTTTATCAGAGAAACTAAACGCTTGCTGAGCTAAAGAACATTAGCATGCTGGCTAACAACGTTGGCCAAGCGTTGTCAAGTAATTTAGCATGCCCCGGCTACAACATGGATCAACAACTTTGTTAACAAACCAATAAACAGAGCTATTCCCTTTTGATTTCAGATGACGAAGACTCCTCCAAATCATCACCATGAACGTCTTGACTTAAATTAAATGACTTACACGTGTTCGTTGCCATTATTCATTCTTCTTGACGTGATGTCCATCTCAACGTCGGCCATTTTCCTCAGCCGAGGAGCCTTTTCTTCTTCGCTGTCTTTTTCAAACCACAGAAGTACAACAATATCCAAACAATCGCATGCCCCCTGTTGTGCTGGCGGTACACTGCAATTCGAACTTGTGAACTGAAATCTGCATTTTGTCCACCAGGGTGTATACTTGTGTAATTTAAATTTTTAAGGCAGCATACGCTACGGAGTTACATTATTTGCGTCACTATATAAACACAACTGGAGGTTATAAAAATAATAATTGAATTGACAATATGATACAGGACCAAATCCAAAATAACAACTTTCCAAATTGTCCCAGTAGGCCAACTTGTTTCAAGTAAGTGTGTGGTACATTAAAGGAGCTGTTTTGAGGAAGTTACTTTGTTTGCTTACACCAGAGGAAGGTCCTTGGAGTCAGTCAGCGGATCATGTGGTTTTTGGGGCCCCCCTAATGCACCATGCATCCATGTGGGGGTTGTGCTCCTTACTCTCCTCCATTAGTATGCTGAACCAAAATCCTACTTAAGGAAACAGATATGCATTTTCTCTTTTCAAGTATAGAATTGTGAAGACAGGACCAATAGCCTGCCTCATTGATTTTCACTGTATTTGCATTAAAAAGTAGGTTGTCATGTGTACAGGCACTGCATGTAGACAAGATGTTTACTGCTGCATTATAGACTGCAACTGTATTTTATTGCCTGATATCTAAGGAATTTATAATGCACCACATGCAATATGTATATTTTTTATTCATAATCTCTGTACTGTCGATGTATTTTACTTCCTCTGTTCGGACGTTAACATTGTACTTCATGGGTGCTTTAATCGTAGCCCAATTTACTGTAACTTGACTAATCTGTTTGATATGATAATGTTTGAATTTGTTGTTACTGCAGTATTGCATTCCATTTACCTTCATGAGTATTTAAAAAACATTGTTTTGAAAGAAAAAAAAAACATCTGAGTATTTTCTTGCAAAACAGTGACCTATTTTTTGAGTATACATTATGTAAGCACTATAAAACTGCTGCTGTTTAAGAATAATGCTGTGCCTGATAAAAATAGTTTACTAAAATCTGCAAAAAATATACCTGATTGGGAAGAAACCTATTTTACTATGGATGTATCTTGTTGCTTGTAACAGCCAGATAGGGTTTCATTTGCACTGCACACATAATGAGCAATGCAAGTCAAATATTTGGCATGTAAGTACTTTTAATACTGCTAAGCTGTAAGCAAAAGTTTATCACCTGAGATGTTTATCTTTCTCAGAATTGACACCACAGAATGTGACTATTAACTGTAAAGGTTAAAAAAAACAAACACCACATCTGATTTAGTGTTCTGCCTTTTATAAACTTTAAAACATAATCAGACAGATCTGAACCATTCGCAGGGAGCTGCCATTATAAGAACTGAGCAGCTGCTTCTGACAGCTCGATGAAACCACATGACAGAGCATTCAAGGGATGCTATTATCCACACTTAACCGCTTTGTATGAAGCAGTAAATCATGTTATTGTGAGGCACCTGTGGTTGCTTATTCACAGCAGTGTGAGAGTATTGGAGGCATGCAGATATAGCAGCATTAATGCTGATATCCAGGCAGATGTCAACACAAGCGTTTGGCAGGTGATATTATTTTTATCATCGTTAATACCTTGCTTTCTGTGAGCTACGCTAAATATGCAGTGTGTCCCTTGATTATGTTTCAGATTCAAAAGCAATTCAAAGATAAATATAAAAATTGATGGGAAATCGTTTTTTGTGTGAGCCTGTTTGATGTAAACATATACATACACAGAGGACTGTAACTCACAGTGTGGGCCCTCTGCTGTTCAGTGTATCTCAGATTTATAATAGTAAAGTTGCACGGCACAGATTAAAGTGTTGCTCATGGAGACACTAGGTGTTCCAGTGGTTGGGACCTCTGTCCCAGGATGCCTCTTAAATCATGGCCCTGTGCAGCATGTGGATCATGTTGTACACTGCTGTGTGTCATACAGTTCAATATTCATACACCAGTTTTTAAGGATGAAATCCTTCTTTGTACACTACAGTAGCTTATCCTTTTAACCATCCTCCGTTATGTTTTTACAGTATATATTAGAAACAAAAGGCAATACATGACTTTGAGGACTGTTTACAGAAGGAATGGTTTGAGTTTTGGGGGAAAACAAGAGTTACGTGAACAATTGATGTCACCCTCATGTCTGTCCCTCAAGTATGACACCGGAGACACACTGAAGCAAACTGAGTTTATGCCCGTATGAAATGTGCTATATAAATAATTTCATTTAATTTGATTTGACATGAGACAATTAGCTTAGCTTAGCATAAAAACTGTGGGAAACAGCTAGCTTGAATTTAAATTTTAGTCCCTGTGTCGTTGCCAGGGAACCACTAGAAACTCACGAAAGTAACTTCTCCTGACCAAGAAATCAGCTGCGCCCAACTTCATATATTATGCACTTCAACATATGTGCACTACACTTCAACAGACTTTGCGTAAATAAAGAAGAATGCATTTTTTGTATCTCTCTCCTTACCAGTTAGAGATTTGTAACCATGGTAACCTGTGTCAATGATGAACTTGTTATGATTAGGCCTACAAAAAAGGGACCCAAAAGCAAAACACCAGAATGGAGGTAGAAGAGACAAAAAGTTACTTTGGTAACACTTTACTGAAAACATCCATCTGTAATGCATTTTGAACATCCTTATAATGCATTATAATATGCCTATAGTGCTGTTTAATCATAGTTATAAGCAGGGTTACATTTAACCCTGACCCTAGCTGTATCCACCTAAAATGCATCATCAATGTGTCATAATTTATTATAATGTGTTGTATAAGTTCATAATTTGTTATAATGCAGTATAGACGCTGGCTTCACAGAAAGTGTTCTTGTTATTTTTAATAAGGGGGAGGGAGCAAACAAAAGGCAATCCAAAACCTGCCACTTCCTCTAAACTTTCCTTTGCATCATCAAAAAACACCAGAGGATCCACTGGCGAATTCATCTTCACAAACTCATTTTGTGGCGGAGAATTCAAATGCACAAAACTTTATTTACAGTTACACTGTGGATCATGTGTCCTGTATGTCAGGCTGAAGTTTATGGAAATGTATATCAATCAATTTCTTGAATATTTCCATATGATTTCATTATTCAGCCATTAAAAGAATTTGAGTTTATGTATTTAATATTGCGTGTGCAGCATCATGTAGCATGACTAAAGAGTTGGAAAAAGAAGACACACACGTGTACACACACAGCAGCGTAACATAATTGTGATTAGCTATGGCACACATATTTGTCTTGAGTCCTTTTCAGAATCACACTATCATGCAGACACGCATGGACATTCAAAACAAAACCATAAGTGTAATACACAAGATGGGAGAGCTGCATAGCTATCACATTGATCTTAAAGTAGAGACAGTTGCATTGAAGGTGACAAGGTCTACATGACCTATACAGGAATAACCTTTTGCCAGTAGGGTAACAACCTACACAACCTCAGTTTGTGCAGCAAAGCCTGTGATAATTTAACTGATGGAACAACATTCACGGAGCCCACTGCCTGTTTCCATAATGCCCAAAACTTGCAGATCTAATTTACGACTCTTGAAGCTGGAACTTGAATTTCCATAAAGAGGAAATAAAGCAAGCAGACGTTCGGTCTGCCTTGACTCTTATAGGGCCTCTGCTCTCCAGGCTTTACTAGACACACAATAAGGATGGAGCCATAAAACATGAGGTCCAACAGATGCACGGTGAAGGCAACCACAGTCCATTATACAGCCTGTTAAAAACACTGAGGTAGTTTCTAACCCGCTGTCACCTCATCCCCTCCACTCCTCATCGGGTTTTGTGTGCTGGTGGGGATGAGGGGAGAGTTATGGCTTCAAATGACTTCCTGCGAGTGGAGGGAACGCCTGCCTCCAACAACGCAGATGTTCTTTGTTCCCTGACAGATGTGTCCATCTTTGTTCTTGTTTCTTTTCTTCTCCTTTCTCAACATATTTGCTTTATGAGCCCCTCCTGTTTAATTTTCTGGAAGAACAGGGCTGGCATGGGACTTACAAGAGCAAAGACACAGGTTTGGGAGTGCAACCTGAGCATATGGCCTTGTCAGAGGCTGAAATTTATGTTTGCTTTAATGGAAGGAATGAGGAAGCAAGTTTTGCATTGTCATGGCCTGTGAGTAACTGTAACAGAGTAACTTTGAAACTTGCCATATTTTCTCTGCCCTCACAGACAATGTTAATGTAGAAATCTACACATCAGTTTAGGGCAGTCTGCTTGATTGGAGGCGTCTGTGTTAGCACCATTGCTGCAGATCCGGGGCGTGGCAGTTTGAAATTTGGCCTCATTTCCATCTCTAAGCTGCATAATTAAATATGGGTGGGTGGAAAATTCTACTCTGGGTGATGATCACAGCCCCAAATGTTGGTTCTCAACAACGCTGTAGGTCCACCACCCAGGTTACAAGGAACTGGGACATGTGATGTATGATGTTTTAGACTTAATTTTAGACTTAATTTACAAACTGCTGCTTTATCATAATACTGGGTTATGAGGGCTCTTTTACTCTTAATGAGAAGTCCTTAAATTAAAAGCCGTAAAAGTTCATTCTAACATAGGGAATTCTGTGATAAAGATGTGGACCTCAGTGCATATGCTTTAGAAACACTGAAGTTAACTACTTGAATAAACAGCCTTTTATGTTCCTTCTTGCTTTCTATTTAAAAGTTAAACAAATTCATACGTAGGCCTACCTATGTTTTCTAAGTGCATCAAAGGACTATACCAGAGTTACATGACATTGTCCTTTGTCAACATCAGCCACATAGGTTACATAACTCCCCCCTCATTTTTATCTATGAGACATGTGTTTGTTCACATTTTGCTCATATTCAATAAACATCACAGACAGTATCTGAAGCTGTGTTTCAACGTTAGTTAAAAGAATGTGTCAAAATCCTTCTTCATGCTAATACTTGTGTTAGGAAGGCAGCACTTGCAAGGAACTATTTTTCCAGGCGTAATAATTTTCATCTCGACGGCTCCCGGCTCCTCTCTTTGTCTCACTCAGCAATTTTTCCCCAATAAACACAGACGTTCTCTTTAAAAGGGTAAATTACCTATACCTAGCAACTTTCACACTTCCTATAGTGTTTCTATACCATGTTTCAACATGAATGGCAGTGAATGGGCTTTAAAAATGGGGGTTTAAAAAATAAAGTACATGCACGGTCAAATTTTAACATTTGCAGAAGATGGGGACGATCTCTGCCAACGGTGAAAAGTCAAAAATAGACCGGTCTGGTCATTTGAAGAGGTGCCACTGTAAGTTTTTCTTTAAGTCAGAATCACTGATATCAGCTGCTTCAATATTACACGTGTCTGACTAACCATCATGCTTTAGCAGCTTTATTTGACATTTTCATGATAAAAGTATAGTGAACAAAAATGTGAAAACAATGTGACAATGTAGAAGATGTTTTAAACTAAAATTCAGCAGACAAATTCTCACTTTTAAACCTTAACCTGGCTGTTAAATTAGTCCATTAAAAGTGCAGAGTGACAGAATGCATCCTTGATTTAGAGGGTCTGTTCGTATCTTTTTATCCAAAGAGAACATTCGAGCGCACACAAGCTAACCATCAACTGCTGACTCGTTACCAAATAAACCAACCCTGAGCAATTCCTCTTGCTTCTTGTGTTTTGGCTTCGACTCGGGCGTAATGAGAGACAAATGTGTTTAGAATTATGCATGAGAAGCTCTTCAGGATGAGTGGGCAAAGTCTCTTTTTCCATTTAAAGTTTACCCTTTCAGAGGAATTATACTGGAATGAGGTATCGAGACAGAATGTGCTGAGTCTGTAAATGTGGCCAAACCACAGACTGAAGCCCAGCACCAAACAGACAGATCCTATTATTACACAGGGGGAGAAGGGGGCTTCTGATAATACTGAAGCGGTTTCTCTGTGTAATGCAGTCATTCGTGCTTAAAATGAAATGTGGAGCACACAGCGTCTCCACAAGAAAACCCAACTGTATCGTCAGAAATAAACTGATAACTTCAAAACATGCTTCACTGTTTTTCTGATACCTTAAAGTTCTGGATGGGCTTACCGCTTTATTCCAGAAATATCTTGACAGTTATTGGATGGGTTGCTTTGACTGCAGACACTCGTTGTCCCCAGAAGATGAACCTTTGAGTGAAATATTTCAGCAACCAATGGATAAATTACTCATTGTATTTGTAAGTTTCAGCGCCAGCTTAAGGCTAAGTGGCTGCCCAAATTTCTCTCTAACCTTTACATTCTCTGTCTGGAAGTCTGTTTGTCAGAGAACTGGTTCTTCAACACTGCCCCTTGAGGTTGAACTCAGTCATTGCAGCAATCTTAATTTAGGCTATACTTTCAACCAAATCATCATAAATGTTGGCATTTTATGTTCCTGCAAATTGAGAATGTGTTAAAATTGTTTGTCTTTTTAAGTTTTATTTTTAAATTTCATGTTGAGACAGCACTGTGCTTAAGGTCTGGTTAGGTTTAGGCACAAACTTGGTTCGAGTTGGATATAGATCATGTTTTTTCTTAACAGTTTTTTGGCTCAGTTACGGCAGGACGTCTTGTTGTCCTGTCTTGTTGAAAATACTGAATTTGTCAGTTGAAACAAATGAATGATGATCTCAAAGTGCTCTCAAACATTGTTCTGCTGCTAATGTGAACTGCATCACTTACACATATTGTAGAAACATATCATTTTTGTGAAATGTACAAATTGAACATATCTGTCGTTTGCATAAACATTGTGGTGGCTGTGCTGATGCTTTTGTACCAGTAAAGACCAACTTATATCAGAAGTTAAGTTTGAGATTATTCAGCTCTGCCTCTGTGAAAAATTTGTATTAAACTGCATCTCACGCCCCAAACACTACATGACAAGTAAACATACTAAGCTACTTTAACATCTCATCGCATCACAGTCATTTTCTTCCCCGCTGTAATTATCCACCATCGTAATGATGGCTGGTGCGTTATCTGCCGGAGCTCTGTACTAAATGATTATTTTCTTGCTGTAAACAACTGAGATAAGTGATTATGCATTTGTGCTCCGTTGCATTCTTGAAGTTTCTCTTTAACTGAATATTCAGTATTTTAACTGCTCATGAAGCCAAATTTACCAAAAAAAAAAAGAGCTTAAATTTGGAAATGCTGTTAAGTTAGATACTGCAAATTACATTTAAAGCTTGTTTGAACATAGCATGAGTCATCCATGATTCTTTGGACATTATTCTCAAAAAGCAAAATGTAGTTTTTATTCATTACACAATTTATCTCATCTCACACTGAATGCCAGTAAACAGTATTAGAAAGGGGGCCTATAAACATGCTTGCTAATCTGCATTTTAATACCTTTTGGGGATATTACAAAATGATTATGATCACTGACTAAATCTGGTTCTCATTTTCCAAACAATGGGTACGCACAAGATACAGTTGCCCTATAATTTAAATGACACTTTCAGTTAGCAGTTTACATTTCTAGTCATTTTGCCAATAAAAAAAAAACATACAGACTTTAGCAGGGAAATAACACGGCATGTCTGTGGTCGATAACGTGGAACTTCCAGAGAAGCAGGAATCTCTCACTAAGAATGTTTCTTATTATTTTATCCATTTCCCCATTTTCCTTACTGTAAGAGCTTCTTTTAAATGCAGTTTGACAGCATCATCTCTTAATATGTCTCTTTTTTTAGCAACAAGGAACTGAACAGTTGAATACAACTAAGGGAAACTTTCAATGCGGCCAGTTGAAACATTTTAATTTCCTGACTGGCTGCATTGCTCTGTTTGGAGTCCTTACATTTGCTACAGTGAAACTGAATCACTCATAAGGTGAGATGGGCTCAAAAGGAACCTGAATGAGGCAACTATCTGCCCTGTTTCATACAATGCACATTAAAGCAAGATTTCTATGATCTAAACAGTACAATTTTCAGTTTGCTGCACAGATTTCCATGCATTACAGCTTGTGTTGACCTAAAATTAATGTGCTATTTCCTTAAGTGTATTGTTAGAACAGTCTACAGACAGCCCATCTCCCTCGGTGCAGTAGTTAATTACAGCTGAACTGTCATTACTCCACTTGGACACGACTTCCCGTAAAGCTCTTTTACTGGCCTCTGCCTGTCCACTCAGTGAAGCATTAGTGTGCAGCTCAGTCCGGCACAGCGGAGAAAATCAGCTCCTCTTTTGGTCACAATCACTGGAGAAAAATAACAGGCTGCAAAGTATCTTTTCTGCTGTGGTTTGATATTTGCTAAAGTACGGGTATTTTGTGCAGACATGATTTACATTAGGTCAGGAATGGAGAATCTTGCAGAGGCAAATATTAAATTAATGTCCCTCAGCTGGCAGAGGAACTGCTGGATTCGAGTTGTTAAACTTTATGAGGCTGCATTTCAGCAGCATCTTGTCAGAATTGTGGTTATTCCCAAGCATCTTATTTAAAGATCAAGGGCACTGATTTATAGACAGATGTGGCCATGGAATCAAATCCAGGGTTATTAGAAACTTTAGACCTTCAAAAGATGAAAATAAGCACTTTCTCCTGATTATAAATAAGATAGATGGACAGTGTTTCCTCTTTGCAGCCCTTTGCATTCTTTGCATAATAATACCCTGTTGTCAAGGAGGGAGGAAGGAAGGAGGGAGGAAGGAGAGGGGAGGAAACTGTGCTGAAAGAGGAGCAGCTGCTTGTCCGGTGTGAAGTGAAAAGTCCTGGATTTAGGAAACGAGCTGCAGACAGGAGGAGCTTCGAGATATGGAAGGATTTTTTTTGCACTGGAAAAAATAAAGTGTTGCCGGATCGATATTGCCGAGTTTAGGTTCGCGAGGGGGCGGCGTCTTCGACTCTAAAGTCTATTTTTTTCTTCAAATCGTGCCACGTTTGAGATTACGCCCGTGATGCGCTGCCCTCCTCCCGTTACGCACAGCTGCTGCTCTGATCAGACTCAAGTTTGCGAAGTTGTCTGATCGTGTTTGCAAGTTTTGTCCTTAGACCCAAATATCTGAGGATCCTCGTCTACTGCCGTCCGCAGATCCGCCCCAGCATGCTGGACTGACGGCTGAGGGAATGGCATCGGCGGTGTTTGAAGGCACGTCGCTGGTCAACATGTTTGTCCGGGACTGCTGGGTCAACGGGATCCGGAGGCTCATCATCAGCCAGCGCGGAGAGGAAGAGGAGTTTTTCGAGATAAGGACAGAGTGGTCCGACAGGAACATTTTATACCTGCATCGGAGTTATTCCGATCTGGGGCGACTGTTTAAAAGACTGGTGGAGTCTTTTCCTGAGGACAGAAGGGACCTGTCCAAGTGTCCACTGATAGAAGGTTGGTATGAGGGGAGATAACAGGAAATCCTGACAGTTTATCACAAATAATATAACTTAACATTCATTTTAGAGATTCAGTGCTGAACAAGAGTGTCATATGCAGAGCTCAACCAGTTAAACTTCATCAAAAAGTTAGAACTTGCTTTTTTTGTGGCATTTTTCTTAATAGAAAGACTTAATAAGCTCATATTAAATGACATAACATACAGCAGATTTCTGTCTGCCCATTCAACAAATAGTTCCAGACATTTGCACCTCAAAACAGCCTCTACATTATTACTAATCACTTTTGTTGGACTTGTTGGAAAATTTAGATTTTGCATCTTTTACCAG
>JAQFJA010000013.1:6097016-6107434 GCA_029874485.1 Naso brachycentron | reverse complement strand
TGGGCTTTTAAATTCATTTATAAATTGATAATATTCAATGATAAATGTCAAACTGGAAAATAACTTGTGAAAAAGTACTGTGCAAATAAATTACTTTAAATTAATAAAGTAATTTTACTTGAGAATGTGAATCTCAAATGATAATTTTTACTTTGATTCAATTTTTATGGGAGTAATTGTACTTTTACTTGAGTAAATCCCTCTCAGTACTCAGCATCACAAGTGAGTGTCACTGCAGTTGACTAAACTAGCTCGCACGCTGCAGTTCATTTATAACAGTCACTTTACAGAGAACATGTTAGTCATTGTATCATCATCATCAAGTACATCTGTAGCAGAGTTATATGAGATCTCCTGCGGTACTTATGCAGCGGTTCACAGTATCAGTGGCTCAGGTGCTGGTGCGAGGGAGATAACAGGTGATTATAGAAACACATACACCCCGCAGGCCCTGTTTCACCCACAGAGTCTCTGTGGTGTGGGGCTTCGGTGCATTCAGGGTGGCAGCTGGTCAGTCTGGGGCAGCTGGTTCTCCGACACATGGCTCAGAACATTGATCCCTGCTACCCAGCTTTCTCATGCTCATTAGCAGCTTTACTTGGAGCACTGTAGGGCCCAGGGAGCCTGCTCCAGTTGGATGGCAGAGCTAGTCAGCAGTCTGAGGAGAAACGATAACATACCCGGTTCTCAGGCCAAGGAGCACACACAAGGGCCAGGCGGATTAGAGTGAAGCTCAGTCTTGTTTGGCCAAAAAAAGTGAGTTTAACAACCTTGTGGCCAGCTGGTCAACTGTAGTGGATATTAGAGGCTGAAATGTGGTTTCATCGCCTGAGGACATGATGACAACAGCATAGAAATAGTAAGTATAAAGTGTGGTGGAGAGGAAAAAACAATAGCTGTTTACTGCTATTTCTTTCTGCACTTGAAAAGTATTTACCTTCCCAGGTTTATTGCAGTGTGTCGTATTCACACCAAACACAGCACTTAAAATGTCAGCTATTTCCAGGCTTGCATCCTGCGAGAGTCGGATCCAAAATCCTGCTTTTTCTTCCCTCCATCTGCTGATAGACCTACAGCATGGAGGCAGAGTTTGATATACCAACCGCAGGCAGATGAAATGTGAGATCTGTGTGTGTGTTTTTTGTGTAAATGCACACATTTGCATATTTCCCAGAAGGAAAAGAGCGTTATCTGCAGGAAGTGCAGTTGACAGTTTGCAGGTGCATGAGGTTATGTATAAGAGAGAGTTTTTTTTCTGAGGACTCCCACGCTTGCTCGCTGTCCCCGAGCTGGAAACTTGCTGGTAATGTGAGCAAATGTTTTTTTTTCATCTTAGTTTGAGCTGTTTAGTGATTAGAGAGAAAAACAAGGGCAACAGACAGAAGTCATGCGTTCTTACTCGCAGCCTCTAATTGATAGTGTGAAGACAAGCATGTCGATATTTATAGTCGCCATGACCACTAGTTACCTTTGAAGCCAATTAAAAGACAAGACCTTAACATGGTGAAAATGTTATAAAAGCTGAGGATTACCAAATAAGATTTACAGCACCTGAGAATTTCCAAAGACAAACAGAATATTGACAGAATTTTAGAATATAAATTTATCTCCAGACAACCAGCACAATCCAAACTTTGTATTTCGTTCGGGAATAAACACTTGAACCCTCATGAAGAAAAAAACACATGATAAGAGGAAAAAGTTGGCATGAACGTCAAGGGCTCTCATGTCTTTTGCATTTCAGGTGTATTTGTGATCGCAAAGTGTCACCAAGGCGCCGTTCTTGATGCACATTCAAAAGGGCTGCGTTTGATTGCAGCGGCACCACGTGTGCTCCCACAGTACCAGCACAAAAATACTGCATGGAAAAAAACAGCAAAAAGCACACTGATGTTCCCCTACTTTTCTCCCAAACAAACGTCTGACTTTTGCCGCCTTCCACATTGAACATTACACCTTGTACTTCTGTCAAAGAGTACTTTTGACTTTCACAAGTAATTCTACTTTGAGGGCACCTGAAAGGAAGATGTGATGAAGAAGAAGGCTTCCAAAAATAGGCTGCTTATTTATATCGTATGTTCAAAGCTTCAGATATTGCTTGCTTTATCTAAATATATAAATATATGTATTTCTCCTGAGTGGTCTGTTTGAAATGAGATGAAGCGCTGTTTTGGGTAATAACAGGGAATTGAATATCTGAATCTCTATATGACACATGTAGCAGTAAGGATAAGCGTCCTGATCGGTAAAGCCACAGTATACCTAGAACATTAAAGAATAGCTGAGTCAGTTGAGCTTAATATGCCTTGTCAGATCAACTCTTTGTTGCAGGGAATGACGTACATTTGATCCTCGAGGCAGAGCAGAGATGAGGGTCACTGACAGAGCAGAGTAGGGGTATCAAATGTCTTGCTGCCAATTCAGCGAGTGGATCTCTTGTTGTTTAAAAGCACAATTCTGTTCATTTCAGTTTTTTCTTCGCACACAGTTCCAAAGAATATTAACATGCAAATAGTTATTGAAACATTTTACTTCCAGATTAAAAAAAAAAAAAAAGCATTTTTCTTCTTTTATTTTCTTTTCAGTAGTTGGGAAAAGTAACCTTTTTTATACAATTGCTGTTATAAACAAGCTTTTTACAGTAAAAACTTTTTATACATGGAGATCAGTTTTCTCATCGTGACACTGAAAGCATCAGCAGCAACCCCTTCTTTAATCCAAGAGGAGTGATCATGATTATTTCAGCTTGGAATGGAAAGTTACAAACTGGGGCTGTGGCTTTTTAACAGCTAGCAGGAGTCACAGAGACTTGAGCTTGTATGCATTTGTTCCTGTGGACCATTTTCCACCATTAACCAAGTTAATTTTATTTTCACCCATATTTTGCAAAGACCCTCCTTTACTCTGGTCTGGCTGGTGAACTCTCCTCACTCTCGTCTTATTATCAGTGTATGTCACAGTGTGTGTCTGCAGCAGCTTTGTACAGCCTCAGCTACTGGTCTCGTGGCTGCTGCTGCACAGATGCAAGAGCGTCAGTCCATCCAACAGTCACATCATTGATTTTAAAAAAAGGCAAAATGACGTTGGGGCGCCAGTGGGCAGGTAACATTAACGTAATCAGTGTAAGTTATGCCACACCAGCATGTAAAACCTGTCAGTAACTGTGTTCCCAGTGGGAAACGAGGTGTTGAAGGTACACTACGAGCCGGCGCCACTGCTTTTACATTTCATTTATGTCCATACTTTATGGGTGCTAGTAGAGATAGAGTAGGCTAGCTGTTTCCCATTGTTTCAAGTGTTCCTGCTACACTAAGCTAAGCAAATGAACTTCTAAGCCAGATGTTAGAGCTTATCCGTCCTAAATCAAGTTACAATATTAAACTGTTCAGAATTTTCAGCTTGACCCAAACTACAGATGAAATGGCAGCATATTTCAACCTCTGCTTCAATAAGTATTTGTCTTTAAATCAGCCTTTTGCCAGTCCCTCATCTTAATAACTCATAACATTAGTAATCAGTGTTGCTGCTTGGATCTGTCAGCAGTATAGGAGCCAAAACATGCAGGCCTACTGATCTTAAATGCTGAATTTGGGTGGCAGGCATGACTGTGACTTTAATCATCAGGTCATCCCGGCACTTGGCTTGACACAGACCCATTACATCCAACTGCTCACCACTCTACACATCCTCAGGGAGAGTACATAACTGTACCATGTGGGTGTACTGAAGAACGAATCATCTGAGTGCTTTAGGAATCGAGGCTCCAATTTGGTCATTTCTCCTCTTTCATGACACTCTGACATAATTTCATCCAGCTGTATCTCGCCCAGAGAAGCTCGCAGCGGTTGCTTCGCTCAGTGTGTCGGAAATAGCTACCGACAGCATTTTCTTCAATTGGCCTGAATTAGAAACAAGCCGTGGAGTATGAGAGGCAGGATGCACCTCAATCCTGACAAAATTAAATGATTAAAGCTCTCGGAAACCCAGGTTTCATCCTCTAGATTCAGCCAATTTATGACAGCTCTCATTACAGTTGTGGTGATGATGCCTGGTCCCAGATGTGCCACACACTGCCCAAATTAGCAGTCCTCCATCATACTGCGTGTTTATACATTCAAACTACAAAGATCAGGCTGTAAAAGTATGTCAGAGGAAGGAGGCAGACCATAAACATTTGTCAGCACTAGTCTTTGTATCTGCGCCTCCCTGCTCTCTGTATCTCTGTGATGGTAGCAATTTCCTGGATATTTCACGTCAGCTCTGAAGCTCCTTTTATTCTCTGCAAGCGACAATCAGCTCTCTGCCCATTGTGTGTGTTTTCAGAGGGAGAATATGAAGTTGGCAGGTAGTGAGGGGAGCCTGATTGGTGCCTTGCATCATTAAGAATGGACTGTGGCGCTGGTGTCTGACATTTCAGAGTGACATGAAGCCGGGCGTGTCACACTGATAACGTCCCTTGGGGTGAGGTTGCGAGCAAAACACAGAATTTTATTTATTTATTTCTCATTAATCCCAAGCAGCCAGGGTGGAAGTTGCCTGTGGAGATTATCATGTTCGCTGTATCTTTACTCTCTCCTCTTTCCTATCATAATGTAACACCTTGTATCAGAAGTGCAGCAGTTTTCTTGTGAGGCATTTGTATTCTCATGTTAGCTCCCAACATTTGAAATAAGAATGCAGCGGTAATGCATGCAAGTGGAGTTGTAAAGCGTCATGGAGTGAATCGCTCTTTGCTGTTTCCCACCTGGGAGCCTGGGTTCAACATAATTGAGGAGAACCATGACTGCCAGCCAGTTAGCAGCGAGCCCAAGAGTAATAGCTCATGTTACGTCTCCACTGCCACCTCTAAGAGTAGCATACTCCTTGTTTATGGTTGTGGAGCAGTTTTAAAATTCCAATGAGGCGCCATCCTGTGCTGTCTTTATCAGGATGGATGATGAAGGGCACCCAGGGAGCAGGAGCTGGAACAGGATGCAGCGGGGGGTCAATATCAAGTGTGCTTGATCTTCAAGCTTCCTCGCTGGTTTCTGTGAGAGTGCGGTCTCTGAAGACTCAGGTCATAGCGAAATCATTCGTTTTCAGCTTTTGATCAATATATATATCAGATATGAATTAAAACATGATGGGCACCTTCAAGGACTCTTACACTTTAATGGAATTTTTTTTTAGCTTTCCTTAACTATGACATCAAAGTCCATTATTATAACAGTAATACATTTCTTGATGATTATAATCTAACTTGAGTAGATGAAGTGCCCATCTGGCAGCTAGCCACCGTACTGTATGTGCAGTTAAAATCTGATTTAACAGCTAAATGTCTGAATATTGACTGTGAGGTTTGCAGTCAGTTTATATTTGAAGAACTGAGGAAGTTTTGTGAGAGCTGGGATTTAATGGGCCTAATCATTAGTAGAAGCTGTGCAGAGATGGCTATAGGCTTTGAAAGGCTGGTTTTATTAATTAAGAATTTAATTGGGGAAGATTTTTCTCCTTAGTTTTTTGGATTGGTCACTCGGCAACAAAAGAAGAATATGAACAGTATAACAAAAACATGTGCATAGTAAAGTTGTTATTGTCTATTTAAAGTCATAAATTGCAGGTTTGCAATTAAAGATTTTGTTCACATGATACATGAAATTAGGTAAAATCAATCATGGAACCAAGTTTTAGGATCAGCAACTCTCCTCCTGAGTGCTGTATGTACTTATGTTGAGGTAAGGGGAGGTAAGGGGAAACAGGGTTGGTAGTGACACTACTTTGATTTGATCCCTCAAATCTGCACTTTTAATAGATTCCCTTTCAGTGTATACTGGAAACCTAAAGTGTCAAATAGGAATGGAGTGACATTACTCTGCTTGAAGTCCCTATGAGGAGCTTTAAACTGATTATAAGGCAGTCTAAGGCCACGTTTAGATGAGAGCAGTCCTACTAAAACCAGAAAAGTCTTTCTTTTGCATCTTCTTAGGAACCAAAAGTGCTGTAGTATGTATGCCAGGCTGCTAGTTGGCAGTTTAACTTTGCAATGACATACCACTGGAGCTGCTGAAGCTGTTTACTTCCTGTTGCTGCTAAGCCCTAAGCAGCCACAAATTAAAGAAATTCAGCCACAGTTGACTTCTAAATTTATTCTACGCTCAAATTTGCCTCAATAGACTGACATATTATTCAATGTGCTCTCGGTGCACTGCGGAGTGTTAAGTCAGTTTGGTAGCGGCTAGAGCGGAATGCATTGACTTGCACTAGCATTAACGTTGGCGTAGTCACTGCTGTCATAGGCTTTGCGATTTGCCAGTTTACACAGCTGGAAAGACGTTTGCGGCTTCAGGAGATTGCACTCCAGAACCAAGTTTCAAACGTTTGCGGTTTCAGTGGTGCTAGCATACTGTTGTCATGTAAAAGAAAGGTTGAACTGCAACAAAGTGTGTGGTTTGATGTGAAAAACTTGGGCCGTGTAAACTGCCTCTAAATTTAATACTGATGCCTCACATTTCACCTACATCGGCCAATGAGACCATGATGAGACCAGCTATGAAACGCTTTATGGTGCACAGACCAGAAGAGACCAGCACGATTGATCCGCTGTTCTCTTTATTACTATCTATGGTTGGAAACAGGTGGATATTTTTAAAGTAATTTCAATATTTCATTAAGATGCTTGTTTTTTCACTCTCTAGCAAAACAGATGCTCGCGCAGACAAAATCTTGACGACAGTAAGCAGTACCGCTTTTGTCCACATGTGGTGCTACAGTCTAACACAAAATGACATTTCCTCCACATGATTATTATGCTTTGATCATATACTGGCGTACTTTTGGGTATAATAGAATATTTTTACAATTTGTTACTGCTACTTTTATTTTAAGACAATAAAGCCCCTGACAGACTTTAGGTAAAGCAAACAGAGTAATATGTTGACCTTTCTCACTCATGTTCAGCAGCCACAGAGCTACTCTTCCTTTGGAGAGCATGTACTGCAGCTACAGATGTACAGTAAGAAAGACACAGCTGTGGAGCTCCCATGCTGCAGGGTTTTATTTTAAATTGAACTTTTGCATTCGCAGATAAGACATTTATGAGCATTCCCTGGTTTCAGAGCATATGGTGCTCCGCCGGGGCTCTTCAGACCATATGGCGTGGGGCCCTGAAGAACATGCAGCTTAACAGTTAACATAGCTGGGCTCTTGGAGATGATGAAATATCACTCCATCACCCAGAAAATAAACACGTACTGGAATGTGCAGCCCATTCATTCACGATTATTACATGGAAATACATTATATGAATGATCATTTTTCAAGTAATTCCTTGAAACAAAAAAACTTGTTTAATCTTTTTGCATTGCTTGGGTTTCAGTGCATAATCAGGTAGTGCCTATGATGATCTTATCAAGAAAGCGTAATTAGATACAGGTCGCTTATATGATGTAATTGGGATAAAAATTTAATTATGTGCATATGTCTGCCTCTCAGTACGTAGACTAAAAAATAAAACTCCCCAGATGATAAACATGTTTTAATCATGTTCTGTTAACTTTATCATTTGCAATGATTATTCTGTGCTCAAGCAATGTGTGTGTGGTTAAATAAAAGCACTGTAACATAAATACAGAGGGAACGGAAGCTCTGAAAGGAAAGTGAGGAAAATCCTGGAGATCCATTTACACAATTTTCAATACTCGGTCTGTGGATTTCAAGTAACAGCTCCAGTGAATGTTTGAAGTGAAGCGCTGTGAGTTCTTTGCCTGCGATGAATGCAGCGTGAGTGCAGACAATGAGAAGATATGAAGGTGATTTATGGAGTTTTTAAATTTGTTATTTCTGAGCCCTTCCATTCACACTTCCTCCCACTTTGTGTATCTTTCAATCACTCTGAATGTAGTGAGTGAACGCATCTATCATTAGAATCTGATTCCCGTTTCATTGTGGTCTCTGCGGCTCGGCTGTATCTCTGACGGGGTCTATCTCTCACATGAAAATAACCGAATTACCAACATGGCGAAGAGGAGACTATGGATTCTACCATTATCGCCATGGCAACATGAGCCGGGAGTGAGAGCCGCCGGTTTGATATTGCACTCTGAGCCTCGGCTCACTCTTGTTAAGAGGACGGGATTTCAGACCATTGTGTTGTCTGGAAAATGGGGAGGTCAAAGCATTGGCACTTTTTGTGTGCAGGCCTGCAGGAGATACAATCTGGACTATGAGAGGCGGCGAGGTTTTCAAAATAAGCTGATCCCAACATCGAAACAGGATTTTCAGAGGTGCTTTAAGGGGATGTGCAGCTTTGAGAAAAGCACAGATGACATAAAGATGACAGAAAAAAAGAGATTGTTTTTCTGATATGAACACATAATGAAATTGAAAGTCAAAAGGAAAAGGAAAGATGATAAAAAGCCTTGGAAGGTGACTTTGACGTTGACGGTGTGACGAATCGAGCTATAGTTTCTTGCTTCTTGGTAGCACTGATGTGCTCTGCTACATACTTTAAAAAGCAAACCATAAACGAGAACAAAAAAGTCACTTTTTGCAAATTCTAGTTAATGTTTCCAAAAAACTTTCTGACCTAGCTCACTTACGGACAGTTCAGATTACCAAACAACCTTGTGTGCCTGCTGCTGATTGTAACAAGCTCACAATAAAATCCACATCTCACCGTGCAGCATTCAGGGTTTTTCATGTGCTAATATTCTACCATTGCAGACTGGGCTGTTGAACATTTTAAGTAAATTATGCACTTCTATTTTTGGGGTTTACCTTTCAACAGAATCATATATTTCCAGTACAGGAACTCAAGAGGAGGTAAAATACAGGGTAAAATGATACTGTTAATGATGAATCAAAAGACATTTGTTGAGAAAGTGTTTGATGCTTTTAATTGCGAACAAAAAGCTCTAAGAGGAGTGTGGTTAAAAGTGAAAAACTAGATTTAAAGTTCATTTAAAAGAGAAAAAAAAACATTTTTTGAGTTTGTCCCCCCTTGGAAAAGGTTTTTATTAACTACCCAGGAAGATCTGAGTGATTAAAAAAGCTGCCAGGTACATAAAATTAGGTTTCAAAATCATGGAAAATCAAGCAGTTTTTTTCAGAAGCTGGAAGCACACCCTCTCTCGGGGTAGCATCAAGTGTCAACTGTCAGTCTGATACCACCACTACAACCAGCAGGACTTGGGACGGGGCATGGGGTGGGGTCACATGTCTGGAAGCCGCATCTAGTGCTTCCATTATAGCACGCCCAAAAAAATTGTGAACAAGAAACCGATGAAAAACAGTTCAAGGCTCCAAGTCCACAATGCAATTCTGCACATTTGTCAGAGTTTTCACATTTTCCGCAATCATTTTCAAACATATATAGTGTATTAAACTCTAAAACTACTTTGCATGGACTTGAAACTAAATGATACATGGTAAAAATAAAATAATAAGCTTCAGAACTGCTGAGAGGCAGGTTTTGTTAGCTTTGGTACAGAGCTATTCTAGCTGTTGCCCCATGATTCTGATCTTAATGCTATGCTAAGCTAAACTAGCTGGCTGCTGGCTTCAGCCTCATATTTTATAGATCTAAAAGTGGCATAAATCTTAACTTTCAACATGAAACTGAATAAATGTAGCTTCAAAATGTCAAAATATTCCCCTAATAATTGCCATTGGTCCATCCCGAATAAGTAAGTTAAAAAAATAAAAGACTTTAGAGGCTACACCTACATGTTTCTTCAGGTGTCCATCAAGTACTTTATTTTCCATGTTAGTGATTGAAATTTGCATCACATCCGTCAAACCAAATGAGAATTATTATTCATTCTCTCAAAAGCGAGACTGTGCCATGTCTTCTCATCACTGCTGGAAACTCATTTTGGTTATCTTGTCTAAATTGTCCCAGTGGGTCTCAAAACAATTTCTTTTGTGACTTAAGAAGCTGAAGACAGTGATTTCATCTACATGACACAATCTGGCTCTGAGTTTTCTCGCGCTGATGCTGCTGTTGTGACTCTCCCGTGGTGGCGAGGGAGGGGAGGGGAGGGGTGAGAGATACTCATCGAACAGAGGCTGGAAGCTGTGTCGCTACATCCGTTGATTGGCACAGGAGGCTTCATTGTACATACAAATGATGCCTGAATTGCAACATAAAGTGGGAGATACTTAAAAGAAAGAGCTGAACAATTTGATTTGATTGAAGTGAGTCACAGACAACATAAACAGCTCTTTAAGCAGATATTGTACATGCTGAAATCGGATTTGTTCTGGACCTCGATGTAAACAAGAATTACCATTCAACACAAAGAACTGCACTGACTTTAAGACTGATGCCTCCACGGACATAAATGCCACAAAAACCTTTTTCTCCAGCAGCCCATTTCTTGTACAATGAATTAAAATCCAATTACGAGTGATCATTACAGTAAACAAACAGCACATTAGCA
>JAQFJA010000013.1:6059679-6071278 GCA_029874485.1 Naso brachycentron | reverse complement strand
TTGTGTGTGCTTCCTCTGTTGCGAAACTAATTGCCCCATTGGGGACAAATAAAGATATATTGATTGATTGATTGATTGATTGAAATGTATTGTTATATACTGTATTTGTTTGTTTTGTGTACTAACATGCCGCCAGCTGAAATTGTTGTCTTGAGCTGCCTGTGGAAGAATATTCCATTACTGCTTATACATATGCAATATTTCCATACTATATTATTTGTGTACTTACTTGTGTTATTGTTTATTATAGTTTTACCTTTTCTTCAATAAATCCTGCCAAGTACAGCACATCGCCTGTTCTTTGGAGGAGCTCCTTGTTGGAGAAACAAGTTACTTGCTGTTTCATATTGATGAGAACAGTAAATCCATAGTCATGCTTTAAGGCAGGATATTGTGTAAAACAATACTGCATAAAACAAGATTCTAGTTTCATATCTTTGACATCAAAATATTTTTTAATTTGACTAAACCAAAATAAATAGACCAGGTTTAAAAGGCACACATGTCAACTTTTAGGATAATGCACCATCAAAATACTTAATTATACCAGCTGACTGTACAGTATTTGATAATTGAAAAAAAAACACAAACACAGTGATGAAAACACCAAATTTTCCCAGTGGTTCAAGACTATTGAACTTGTTGTGAAACTTCTACCACATTAAGTTGAGCTAAAAGTTGTTGTTGCCTTGGAAACAAGTCAAACAAGCTAGTTTTAGTTAATCGGCTAAGTCAAACACAATACTAATACAGCTGCATCGATAGGCCTAGATGATGATCACATTTAATTTGGATAAAGAGAAAAAAAATCTGACTTTAAATTAGAAGGAATGTGATGCTCTTCTCAAAATATCGCCTGCAGCAGCTACACAATCAATGTGATCTAAAAAAATTAAAAGGTTTCGTTTTTCTGTGGTTACTTTGACATTTCAACTCCAATACAGCAACATTTCCCCAGGCTAAAATGTGGATTAAAAGTGCCACCAAAACAGTATCTGAACCAGAAATCTTCTCCTGAGAGTAGAAGTGGCAGCTGCAAGCCAACAAAGACAATCTCATCTTTGCAACATTTGCATGACTCCTCAAGCTGCATTAGCAATCAGGAAGTTCCAGAAAGGAGCGCACAGGAAGACACTTTGATATGATCAATCAGCCACACACTGCATGATGAATATGCAGCTAAACATGGTGCTCCTTTGACAAGAAGGAGGACTGAAGAAGTTTTAATTAAGATTCATAGAAGCTGAATTCAACAACAGAAGCACAGTAGCAACCATAACAGGAAGCAGGAAATCTCAACAATTACCAAGATAGACCGAAATGTCAAAGACTGAAATAATTTGTGTGCATATGAATGAAAAGGGAAGTGAAAACACTTCAGTTAATAGAAAAATAAATCCCTAAGACACACTGAGCCTGAACTGAATTCCAATAACATTACACATCTTCACAAATTATTTCACTCTCACATACATATCACATGCTGACAACTTTATGTGACAAATGTAACATCTGTGAAAGCTGTCAAAAATGGTGTAGGCAACATCTGGAAATAAAGCTAACTGTAGCACGAGACTCACAAGGAAGCAACTGAGTGTTGCCAGATTAAAAACACAGCAATGTGCACTAAACTGCAGCTTTAAAATTATAGTACTTTACTAAAAATTATTGCATATAGAAAAAAAAACAAACAAACACAAAAAAACCCCTGAAAGAAGGCCCGAAAACTACACTGAATGGAACACTGCTCTACGTGTATTATTGTGACAACATGGAGGCTGTATCCTTTGAACCCTTTGAGCCCATTACACAATTTCTCTTCCATTATTACTCTACAAAACAAAAGCACCATATCTGCACAAGGTAGTTTTTTGCCATATAGAACTTAAGTCACTCACAGAAATGGCAAAATTATCGTAAATTAGGCCTTTTTTGGCATCATTAATCAGACATTGTACAGATGTCAAAATTATCGTACAAATACAATAGGTATTGTACATCTGGCAACACTGAGGCAACTCTCTGTTAGATAATCATCTTACGTTGTCTCCCTTTTTTGGATACTTTGCTGTTTTTATGTTTGTTGCTAAAGCTGGAAGAGCAACTTTTCTTTCTGGGTTGTCTGCCATTGTATCAGGCTTTCACAAGCTGAGGGGATTTGAACGTGCATCTACCTTTGTAAAGCAGCCAATAGAAACATGCCATCTCTGAAATGACCCATAATTGGCTAAAGTGTCCCACGTGGTCTTGATTTTCTTAAGTTTCAATACAGAGCCAAAGAGACGTACAGAAGTCTAGTGTTCTGTCAGATCACTTGAATTAAAATATGTTGAAAGGTTATTATGGAATTTTTGCCCAATGACACCAAATATACACTGCTTACCCCAGCTTTAAGTGGTAGGGTGAATGATGAAATATATTCTCCAAACATAATTTTTATTCACTTAATCTCATCGTGTCTGAGAGTTATTTTACATATCGGAGGGAGAAGAGATGATGTTTTCCATCCTGAGGAGAAAAAGACTTTACGCAACAGCATCATTTGGAATTCAGGTGGGTGGTGCTGCTCTTGACAAAATCCAAGCTCTGCGCTGTGAAAGCTTAAAGGACAACACAGTGTTTTGGTTCTTTGATGAAAAGGCCATTTGAAATCACCGTTTCCTTGCTGCATCGGACCAACATGCCTTCCTTCTTTTTTTAAAAGAGGCTGCACTATACACAAAGAGCTCACAGCACTTATTTGAAAATGGAATTTTAATAAGATGCGATGATTCTTCCACACACGGGCGAGCTGGTGAAATTCCTCATTAATAAAATAACAGCAAAATAAATCTTTGAAATTTAAATCATTTGAAAGCAGGCAGAATGGAGATTCCATGACTTAAGCAGAGTGAGAATGACAAACGACCTGAGGGTAAAAAAATGGGCTATTGTCCTGTAAGTAGGTCTGATACTGTGAAAAATGCATGTCTGGCGATGTCAGGCACTCGGGAGCAAATTTTGCTCTAACACAGCAGGACTTGCACAGCATTCAAAGAGCAATATTTTATGATTAGGTGCTCTAATGACTGTCTTAAAGGGGCAAAAGCATCATTCATAATACACATTGCATGAGGTTGCCCATTCCAAACTGGTCTTAACTCCCTGCAAGCCCCCATTAATTCACTGTTTGCCCGATCAAATTAAAAGTGGCAGTCGGTGTCTGGGTTTGTTCATTCATGAGGTGGATCTGATTGTGCTTCAGGCCCTGTCGGTGCGAGCAGCCTGATAAGAGGCTTCTACAGCGATAGGGCTGATTGCGGAGTGATGTTTTGGCTGCCATCGAGGCAGAGCCCATTGTGCACTCAGCGCTGATCAGGCTTGATGATGAGGTTGTTATGGTGACGAGACCAACTCCAAACGCTGATGTGTGAGAGCAACAGACGTGAAAAATTATAGTATACATAATGACAGACAGTGATGGTTCTTTTTTTTTTTTAATTTACAACATTACACAAGCGTCACTCCTACTATTCGTCATTACACAAACTCTCATTAATAAGACACCAGCTTATTAATCTGGCAGGCTTGTGCTCACACTTTAACAAAATTGTTAATATATAAAAGAAGTTTATATATATAATTTAACTTGATATTATGTAATAATTTTTTCTGCTGTGGTGAAACCATATCTTCTTAGTTGGACTCTTAAGTTATTATAACACTAAATTCTAGCAGGGGGTTGCTATTAATTAGCCATGCTTAGTCTTTCCTGTGAATTTATCACTTCCTATATAACTTTAAACCATGAAATGTAGGATTTTGAAAAACTAGTTTATGAAGAATTCCCTGCAAACCATATGACATCACCATCAGCCACTTCTTTGTGTATACTGCTAATTAGCTAATCAGCTATATTATCTTGCGGGATCTTCTGTGGTGGTTTAATGGCACCTGACTGGAGGATAATGCTGTGTTCCAGACAACTCAGCACTCTTGAATCTCTGACTTCCTCATGGGAAAAGTTCACTGGAACTCCCCTCGAAGTTGAAATATCTAGTGTTGAGCTTTGGAGAAAATGATCTTCCGATTCTGCCTCCAAGTTTTAACCAAAATATGTCACCAGAATCAACTCGTTGGTGGTCACAGTAAACAATCAATGAAAGTCTTTCAGGATAACGTAACACACTTTTCCTCCTCAGTTTCCTTTAAGTTTGCCAAAAGGCTGCACTGCTGAGAGTGCAGATATCTGGAGGCCAGCCACAGAAACATCAGTTTATCACAGTCAGCCATGTTCTATGTTTACATCTGCTGTTGTGCATCTGAAGCGCTTTGAAGTCAGAAGTCAGAAGTCTCGACTTGGTAATTCTGACCTCCGATGTTGCCTTGAACGTGGCATAAGAGCCACATGCTGTTTATTATTGACCCTAACTCTTAACAACTCCTAATTACACTTACTCCTAAGTGAGTAATGGTAGTTGATAGAGATGTGCAAAAATTGACTGCTTTCTCTTCTTTGGCCAAATATTTAGATATTATGGAAACATAATCCAAATGTCAGTCTAGTTAAGCTGCAAATGAAGACTAATAGCATGTCAGCTATTATATATTATAGTTAAATAATATTTAATGGGGACCACAAAATCATAGAACAAATGTTTTCTATTCATTCAACGGCATCCAGAATGCCAAAATGGCGGGGTAAAATATTATAGCTCAACGTGTTGCACCAACAGTTTCTAACTTAGCTGAAGCCCTTTAATATTGGGATCATCAGCTGTGAGGGACACAGGAAAGGTTATGAATGTCATTACAGTCCTCTGTGGACTTTGTGGTGAATTCATTCAAAGCAGTTCATCCTCACGGTTCGGAACGCTCAGATGTGGTCAAAATGCATTATACTTGTAACAATGAGGTGATGTGGTTCCGGCCACTTGTAATGCTGTAGATAATCAGATAGGCAAGGAACACAATGAGAAGCAGTGGACCTGACAGCATGGAGAGCCGGGATTAGACCACTCTATGAAAACAGAATCTCTCATGACAGACACTCGCGGCCTTTCATAGAGACGGCTCACAATAAGGAATAGAGGAAGAAAATCATTCCCAGTCATTTCTCTTATCAAACCACTCTTTTCATTTCCTAAGCTCACTATTGAATTTTCTCACTCAAGCTCAACATGGCTGATGGGGTTTCTTTTCTTTGTTATGTATCATCCACACACTGGTCTTGCCCAGAGGTTAATAATGAAAGTTAAAGGAGTGTTGCATATTAATGTTGGAATCTATTGAGCCACATGACAGGGCAATAACTGTCCTTCAATGACCGACCGCTGTCTTAAAATAATTAATACGCATAGGCCCATTCCGTGCTCGGTTGACATCACAGTTCAGGAAAGTTCTCATTTGGATTTAAAGGCGACAGTAATTATATTTTTTAAAAGAAAATTTCACATGACTGTTATTTAGCTGCTCCTGTGTTTTTAAATCAAAATCAGTTCTTACATTAATCCTCATTTACTAAAGATGACTCACTGTAAATCAAACACCATTTACACAAATGTGCTGCATGGCATGACAGATGTTCAATATCACACTATTCAGTGTCTTATTCATGGGGCTATCAAGAGAATTACTTGCGCAAAAGGAAATTACTACAGATTTTCTCATGATGTAAAATCTCATACACAAACAAGGAAAGGCCAAGCGTTAAGCTTGATTGGATTTTCTCCGCAAGAGAAATAGTCTGGAACAGTGTTTATTTTGTCTAAATACTAAAACTAAGTTTGTTTACATGCAAGATCATACCCTAGTTATGATGGAGTTTTGGAGTATTCTGGTTATGTTCCACATGTAAACTGCTTTTCCTGTTTTAAAAATCCAGATAAGACTTTAACAAGTGACAAGAGAAATGACAAGTGAAATGAAGATAAACATGCAGGTAGATGACCACAAAGCAAAAATGGCTTCTTGGTTTCTGTAAATGTTGTTGTGGGAATATAACTCCACACAGCTATTCATTAATTCTATCACAGTGATAAACCAGCAAAAGATTGGAATCCAAACCAAAGAAATCGAAGTTGGGAATCACCAGGAAGTGTGTGTGGGGTCACAATATGATGTTGAATGGAAGCTGCTGAAAGAGAAATCCCTCCAAAGAGTTTAAAGTAAAGAACGAAAAAGAAAAAAAAAAACTTCCAACACACACTCAAATCAAATACACAATCAAACGGAAGACAGTCAACTGATGGTGCTGCCTCCCTGGAGACACACCACCCTCCTCATATGACCTCTGAGGCAGACTGATTGCCATCAGCTGAGGGAGAACCTCACAGGTGCACCTCATAACTCCTGATTAGCAACCAGGAGTGAAGCCTGTAACTCAGATCTTAGGATTCCTCTGAACATAAAGCCAGGTTTTCATGTTGAACACTGTAACCCTCATATAATTAAAAACAAGGGGCCTGTGCTACCCAGCTTCTCTAAACCTAACAAAAGCAACCAATTAAAGCTGGCAGAAGCAGGAAGACCAGAAAAAAATATTGCCGATTGC
Source organism: Naso brachycentron (assembly GCA_029874485.1). Classification (NCBI taxonomy): domain Eukaryota; kingdom Metazoa; phylum Chordata; class Actinopteri; order Acanthuriformes; family Acanthuridae; genus Naso; species Naso brachycentron. The sequence goes on along the minus strand of JAQFJA010000013.1, from coordinate 6,064,746 downwards.
ATGAATGCATAAAGCATTTAATATCAATATAGAGATAATAAAAGAAACATAAACATGTTGGATGAGTGCTGGATCAAAAAAATACCTCCAGCAGAGTTCGCACTTTGCACTTCACATCATTTTTATTGAGTGGTTATGTCATTTTCCAAGAGAACTGATTGATTGGATTGGTCAACAAGACAAGTTGCTGCGGTGATATTGCTCGGTAAGAAGTGACTCATCTTCGTAGGACTGAAAACACAGAGCTAAACCTGAAGTTACCTCCCATTCCTCCTAGCTCCCTTCCCTTCTTCTCGGTAGATGAAGTGAGGACGGAGCTGAGGAGACTGCGAACAGGAAAGGCGGCTGGTCCAGACGATGTTTGCCCAAGGCTGCTGAAGGTCTGTGTGGACCAACTGGCCGAGCTGCTCCTTTAACCTGAGCCTGCAGGTCGGGAGGGTCCCGGTCCTGTGGAAAACATCATGTCTTGTGCCGGTTCCCAAGGCTGGACGCCTGGCCGAGTTCAACGACTACAGACCGGTGGCCCTCACGTCACACATCATGAAGACCCTGGAGCGCCTGATCCTCACCTGAGACCACAGACCATACACGCACTCGACCCCCTGCAGTTCGGATATCGGGAACACATTGGAGTGGATGACGCTGTTCTCTAACCGCTACATTGGGCCTACTCCTACTTAGATGAGCCGGGGAGTCAAGTGAGGATTATGTTCTTTGACTTCTCGAGCACTTTTAACACCATCCAGCTTCTGCTGCTCCAAGAGAAGCTTGGATTAATGGGAGTCAAACCTGCGCTCACATCCTGGATCACTGACTATCTGACTAGAAGACCACAGTATGTCAGGTTGGGGAGCTGTGTTTCTGGGACGGTTGAGTGCAGCACTGGGGCTCCGCAGGGTACTGTGCTGGCTCCGTACCTGTTCATCCTGTACACATCAGACTTCAGCTACAACTCACAGTCCTGCCACATTCAGAAGTATTCTGATGACACAGCTATTGTCGCGTGTGTGAGGAAGGGACAGGAGGCGGAGTACAGGGACTTTGCGGGAGCCTTCAGTAGCTGGTGTGAGACTAACGGCCTCATCCTAAACACCAAGAAGACCAAGGAGATGGTCATCGACTTTCGCAGGTCTAAGCCACCACTGCAGCGGGTCAACAGCAGGGGTGAGGACATCGAGGTGGTGCAGTCCTACAGGTACTTGGGGGTGCACCTGGACAGCAAGCTTGACTGGTCTGTGAACACTGATGCGGTCTACAGGAAGGGCCAGAGCAGGCTCTTCTTCTTGAGGAGGCCCAGGTCCTTCAGTGTCTGTGGGGAGATGCTGCACATGTTTTACCAGTCGGTGGTGGCAAGTACCATCTTCTATGCTGCTGTCTGCTGGGGAGGCAGCGTGACAGAGAGGGGCACCAGAAGGCTAGATAAGCTGATCCGGAAAGCCGGCTCAGTGCTGGGAAGGTGCCTGGACTCACTGGGGGTCGTGGTGGAGAGGAGGATGTGGACCAAGCTGTCTGACATCATGGACAATACCAACCATCCCCTCCACCACACCCTGATGGAGCAGAGCAGTAACCACAGCGGGCAGCTTACTGCGCTGCGCTTGAGGACTGAGCGCCACAGAAGGTCCTTCGTCCCTACGGCCATCAGGCTGTTCAACGGTTCAGTAGTGGACAGGGGTTTGCTGACCTAGGCTCTGGTGCCAGGCCCAACCCCCTACTACTGACTCTTTTAGCTCTTTTTATTCATAACTCAGTACAGACTCTTTTTTATTTATTTATCAATACCATGCACTTTACACACCATCAGGCTCAGATTGTTATTCTTTTATTGATTGAATGGCTGTTTTTTTTGTATGGTTGTGTGTATTATTTGTCTTTTTTATGGTGTACATACTGTGTGTACTGTGAGCTATGGGATACATAGAATTTCCCTGAGGGGATGAATAAAGTATCTATCCATCTATCTATCTATCTATCTATCTATCTATCTATCTATCTATCTCTAAATGTCTGTTACTGTTCAGCGCATTCTGCTGTCTTGTATGATCGTGTCAACCTCACTAGAGAGAAGACGTACCTGTGATGATTCCCATTGACAGACTCAGAGCCATGGTGATGAGGATAGAATAGATGTGAAACACAGCAAACCGGATTGCCCTACAAATTTAAGCACCAATTACACAAGGAGTCACACTTTTGGTGTGTTTGTCAGTGTGCACAAGTATGAGTATTGTTTGAGAGCTGAGATCTTACATTGTTCGATCATCACAGTCTCTAATCTGTAGAAGGAGTTGTGCTAGCCATCCCAGTAGACCAGGAAGTCCATGTGTGCTCAGAACAGCACAGGTGTCATGACACTGAAATGCCAGCAGCATGTGGTTCTGGAAAATAAGAGCTTATGAGCAGTTGTGATGCTTTTATTATTTAATCTAGGGGTATGTGACCTTGCAGTGATCAAAACCTTTAGGTATCGGTATCCAGTGGTTGATACAATTGCAGCAATAAATCCAATGGTCATGGCTTCCCATGGCTGATGAATCACTGGTATGGAGATCCCAACAGCCACACCGCCAGCAAGGATGCATGACTGTAAATGGATCTGACAGAAGAGTGGAGATAAATCAGGTGACACTGAATCAGGTGTGCTGATTGGTGGGAAATTTGAGTTACTCCTGTGGTACTTAATGTGATTTTGTCACAAGATTCAATATATGGTGTAAAGTCTAGTTTTCAGTGTGTTCAACAAATATTAAAATTGACTTACCAAGGTTACATGTCTCTGTGACAAAGGGGAGGTGTTTGAAATTTTCCTCCGCATTTACATGAATTGAAACGCTACAAGCTAAAATATAATGTGCTTAAAATTGAGAGTTTCAAACACACCATGATATTTATACATTACATAACCTGCATGTCAAATGGTCTGTTTCTGTTTGTTATTTCAGTGCTTAGTTTTTGTGTATTACACTAATTACCATTAAAAAAAAAAAAAAAGAAAAAAAATCTGGTCTTTCAGTCTTTAGAGATTCATGCGCACTAGCTAATACAATCACTTTTTGTAAAGAAAAAAAACCAAGACCATTCCAAGAAAAAAAATAAAAATATATATAGATATATATAATAAACACCTGGTATTGAATAGGCTCATCGAATTGTATTAATTGTTTAATTTACGATATTTTTAAGCGCAATTCAAGTTAATGGGGAGAAAAATTTCAAACACCTCCCCTTTGTCACAGAAGCATGTAACCTTGATGAATCAATTTTAATATTTGTTGAACACATGGAAAACTAGATTTTACGCCATATATTGAATCTCGTGGCAATATCACTTTAAGGGACCATATCAGTGTTACTGTATGCCACACAGGTTGCACAAACTCCACCAGTTTTTCCCAAAATAGCTTCATCTATGAGATATCGTGTTTGTTTACATTTTGTCCAGATTTAATAAAGGTAGCAGAAAGTACATGAAATGTGTGACATCACTAGTTAAAAAGATTGCGTCAAAATCCTGCTTCACGCTAATATTTAAGCTAGGACGGCAACACTTGAGAGGAACTATTTTTCCAGGCGTAATAACTTTTGTTTCAAAGGCTCCCAGCTCCCCTCTCTCTCTGGCTCAGCAATTTTTGACCAAATAAACACACATGTTCTCTTTAGAAGGGTGAATCACATACATCGAGCAACTTTCACTTGTCCTACAGAGTTTCTATGCCCTGTTCCAACAGAAATAGCAGTGAATGGGGTTTAAAATGTAGTCTGAGATCGAATTAAGTATACACATGGTTAGATTTTAACATTTGTAGAAGATATGTGTGATCTCTGCTAGTGGTGAGAAGTCAAAAATAGACTGTATGGCCCTTTAAAACAGCTGTATAGGCCAATAATGACTATTCCTGAGAGAGCATAATGTTGAGTTTACATATCAAGTGTCGGATCATACCAGGTTGAGTTTTCCCTTGGGACTGGAGAGCACAGACACAGCAGCTGCTGTTACAGCACTGACAGCCAGGGACAGGTAGGTGCTGAGCACGGCGCCCATCTTCCTCCCTGGAGTACGATCGTCCACAAGGACTGAATTAAAACTGGGCCAAAACATCCAGAGAAACAAAGTCCCTGGAGAGAAGAAAACAGAGGATTCCTACTCAGATTCCTCTTTGTTGATGCAGGTTTTGACCTTAAATCTCCAGTTGAAGGATCACCGTCCCACTTGTTGCACCATCCTATCAAGCAGTAACATCAGTAGGAAAACAAAACCCTCTACTTACCCAACATGGAGAATAATGCTGTTTTGCGGTCAAATTTTTCTTTTTCAAAACCCCGCACGGATCCCTTCCGATGCATGATCCAGGTCAGCGAGAGTCCAAAGAAGGCCCCAAAAATGTGAAGAAGCATGATGCTGTTCACCAGTCGGGCCTAGTGTTAGAAAACACCATGAAAAGGAAATATCCCATGAAAACCTGATAACATAAGTAAGACACAGCATGTTCTGCAGATGTGGATATGCCTGGCTTTAAGGGGGAAGCACATAAAAGTTGCTTACCTTCAGCAGCGTCTGGAGGAGCCATTCATTCAGGACAAAGGCTGACACCTCCAGCAGGGCGATGAGGACGAGTTGGACAGGGTTTGTCTTTCCCAGCACTGTTCCCATTGAAATGAGGGCAGAAGCTGCGCACATCATGGCAACTACTAAACTACGAGAAAACATTAGAACCATTCACTTACAATATAGAGCTGACAAATATGTATATTATGGTCACAATAGAGAATTTCAGAAGTTTGCGGTTTATTAATTTCTGTTCAATTAAACTCAATTTTCCTTTGCTAGGATGTATAACACAATGTAAAAGGACAAGTGGCTTTAGTATTTGATCATTTTTTAAACAGACATGTATTCAGTGTTGGACGAGTTACTACTTATTACCGATAACTTCTTATAAAAGTAATACATTTACTTTACTTATTATTCTGTATCAAAGGTAGTTAGTTACATTACTAGTTACTTAACACTATATTACTTTTGCAACCCAACCAACTTCTTAAAAAAAATGACGCACAAGCTGTTTT
>JAQFJA010000013.1:5967395-5978554 GCA_029874485.1 Naso brachycentron | reverse complement strand
TAAGTGAATTTGCAACCTGATGCAAGAGTCAGGCTTGCCTATAAGATTTGCTTGCTTTGGTTGTGCAGGTCACTGTGATTCTGAGGGCATTTGTAGTTAAGAATCTTTATGCATTCCTTTTCAATTTTTTCTTCTGTTGGTTCATACTGATAAGGGCTAATGAAAACAACATTCATTTTGGAAGAAGAGAATACTGGCACCCACAGTATCTGCTCAGAAAAATATTTGGCCCTTGGACAAATGTGGTCAGGATAATGACCCCTGACTTAGAGCTCCCAAAAAAAGACATTTCTGTATTTTTATTAATTTCTCTGATGCTGATGAAGTGCAATTTATTCATGATGCATTGTTAAAGAAGCTACAGACAAGTTGTTTAATAATACAACAGAAAATCTTCAAGAGAGGAAGAAGGGAAAGCGTCAAAAGTAGAAAACCAACTTTTGGATGAAGCTTTTTAATGGAGTATGAGGCTTTTTAATGGAGTATCGAGGAATGGGAGATAAGCTTGGGGGAGGTAATGGAGAAGTCCCCTCGGGAGTGGACAGCCTGGAAGCCAAACCACCTCCGCAGATTGGATTAATATTGCATGACCGCTTGTGCAGGGCCCCCTCTCTCCTCTTGAGCCCTGATTGCCTCATCCGTTCTTTCACATCCTTCAAGAAAGGAAACGTTATCAAAATACTACAACAGCGAGGCAGTGATGAAAAACAAAGCCTGCTTCAACCCTTAAAAAAACATCAGTTGCACAAAGCTTTCAAATGACTCCTCTGGAAGGGACAATAACAAAGAGCAAGTGACAGGGAGCATTTATGTCTTATTTATCTCGCTAAATGCAGCACATGAAAGATGTTTTTCTGTTCTGTTCTGTTCTGCAGACTTGGTTTGATAAAAGAAAGTTGCAACACACTTTTTTCAGACTGTATATGTCAGTTAATGTGTGTGAGTAACAGGTTTTAACAAGGTTACAATTCTGAAGTGTCACACAGGGAGGAGCTGCACCTTTGCGAAACCTGCATGCGTCTGCCTGCACATAGATGAAGTCATCTGTGGATAATTCACAAATTTACCAACGCCCCCACCTTTCTCAGCTCATTTAAACTCTTTTTGATATCAGTTGCAGATATGTTTATGCACACAATATTCAATTTTTTGCCCTTATACTATCTCAACTAAGCTATTTACATATATATAAAAGGGAAAAATTCACTAATAATTTACATGCTGCCCTGCATACTCCAAAGTGACAACGAGGAACTTTTAAGTGTTTATGAAACAGTCTCATGATTCCTCTGATGGTTATAAATTTCCTGTAACAACAAACCAGACCCTCAGCGAAAAGACTGCTGTTTTTATGTAGTTACTTTGAATGCACCTGACCAAGTCTGAATCCCTGTGAACTTGGATGAAACGATTCTTCTTCTTCTTATTTGTTTTTTACTTTCGTTTTTCTGTGTAATGACAGTAACGTAAATATATTCTATGTCTAGGGTTGTTAGTTTGCACCTTAGCATGTAACATTAATGCAAATGGCTGTGTAACGTTAGCCTACAGAAAACAGAGGTAATAGGTCTCAGGGGACATCACTACCATACAAATGGCTTACAACTTACTTCTCAGTCACATAAAAATACATTACCTCATCGCAATCCATCCTTCGGTCTCTCTTTCACTCGCTTCCAAAACAAATGGACGTGTTGCCGGTGTTATGCCAAGTTCTGCCTGCCTAGCCTGCCTAAGATCTTGAGGACAGTAGGCGCTTGTGTCACTACAGCTTCTGTCCAAAGGGGTCGCTAGAATCAACAAAAACGGAAAGTTCCTTGTAGTCATTTTAATGTAATGACTCATTTGAAGAGGATGGCGTTGATATATATGCATATCCAGAAACCTGTTGATATCCAAGTCTATCTTAACATTTAAAAGTGTGTGTGTGTTTCTCCTACAGACCAGAAATGTGGGCTTTTCCTTTGTGCATGCATCTCTAACTAAGTTATGCAAACTGTTAGCTGCTTTGTTTACAATGCACAAACCTGACCATATGCTGTAAAAAGGCACGAGGCCGTGTGTTGCAAACATAAGAACCACGACTGAGGTGCATATTCCGACTTTACCTTATGTCTAGAGAAAGCTCCTCAAACAGGAATAATACCTGCATATCCCACATGTCTTAAATGAAAATGCATCACTCGGAATAAGGCCTAATTAGGTATCCCACCGGAATATACTGTTTACATGACCTTTGTTAAATTCTGAATATTGCCATATTCAGAATGTAAGGGGAAAATTAGTGTGCATGTAAATTGACCTGTGCAGAGACTATTTGCTGTTTTTGGCTAAGAGGATTATTAAACTTACACTGCAATGGGTGTCACTCAAACAGTTTTGGATATTGTCTGCAAGAATGTCAGAGTTTATGTGTGTGGGTGATAAATAAACATAGGACAGAAAGTGTAGCTCCTAATGCTACAATAGACACAAAGTCATGATTCAGAGTGTGCTGTGTGTTTTCTCTCTCTCTGCTTAAAAGACACTCCCAACCTCAATGTTCTCACCTCTCTGCTTTATGATCCGTTAGTGGCCTGAGGGATCCTGAGGATGTCAAGAAGTGGGCAGCACTTGCTCACCCATTTGTCATGTTTTTCTCCGTGTCTGCACTGCTGCAACATTTGATGAATGAGGACACCTTTTACCCTTTCTCCGTCACGCTCAGCACTCAGTTAAAACACGTGGCGGTGACCGCAGGCAGATTGCGACTTAGGACTGAGCCTGCTCCCGCCACACTGGATGAGCGCTTAATTATCCTGATCAGGGCTGATTTTTGTGAAATGAGCACGGTGCATGATAGGATTCTCAACAGCGAGTTAAACGGAGGATCACATTTTGACAGAGGCTCCAGCTCGGTTTAAATGCAACTGGTTTTTGCTGCAATAAATTTTGATAGATATTATTTGTTTGCTAGTGCCATCATGATGCTCAAGGTTTTTCTGAGCCGTGATTGAAATGTTCTCAGTTGTTGAAAGCAAGTACAAGAGTAGCTTAACTCACTCTTCAAAAAAGAAAATCTGTTTTCATGAAGCATCTAATATGAATTTGATAGAACTCCTGTCTTTTGCAGGTAAACAAATCAATAAATATGAAACAATAAATAAGTCAGTAAGATTTCACCTCAGTATTAGTGGTTGTAATGACTGCCATCTTATGGTCGGCTCAGGTAACTGCAGCTCCTTGCTTTAATAAATGAGTTTATTTTCCAGATAATTTGCCATCAAAACGGTGGCAGACTTTGAGTTTGAGTACTTCTGAGTATTTCCATTTTCTGATACTTTATACATCAACTCAAAGAGAATAGCGTTCTTTTCATTACTCCACTTTATTTGTGTTACAACTAGAAAGAATAATTGCTTTGCAATTTTCAATTTTATGTATAATTTTGGTGTGGGTTTGGTCAGTGCACCCAACAATGACCCCTAGATTGGGTAATAAAAGCTTGACCAGTTATAACAAATCACACACACATTAAAAATCATGAATAATTATGTGGCAATGACAAAGGACATTGTAGAGTAGTACTTAAAAACTTGATATTAAGCACATTTCGATAATGAATGTTTTGTATTTTGATAGGATTTTAAATGCAAGATTTATGCTGCATTCACATAAAATCAGGCAGACAGTAGACGATAAACTGGATTTTAAGTGGATGAAAGGAGGATGATAAAACCTGATGAGGCCAGCAGAGAATGCTGGTAACGGTAATGGCAGATGGCATTGCCGTAAAAAGTTAAAATATTTTAACTTTTTGCTGTCCACCACAACAGAATTTACAGCCGGATGCTTCATAACTCCTCAAATGCCTCATGCAAGGAGAAAACATGACTGATCTGAACAATGAGAAACTGATTATTATGGTGCAATAATACGTGGAGTTGTTACATGTAAGACGATCAGCACAGAGCTGACTGTCCCGCATAAAGTAATGTTTTGGAGGGAATGTAACTTTTATGTTAAGCTTGCAATAGAAAATTAAGAGAAAGCTGCATTTCACAGTAACATGCATAACTACAATATTTACATAGAATAATAGTCATGAAATAATTTCATTAGATATATTTTATTCCATTATTTGGAAACAATATGACATCACAAGCACCAGATCTTCATGGGTGTTTTCATTTTGTCATCCGTCCATTTCGTCGGACTGTTTGTTTTTTCCCGTACCGTTCACAAAGTGTCTCCCACCGTCTGCCGTCTAACATCGGCCTGATTCTGTGAATGCAGCATTAGTGTTTTTGTCCTGTTTATTTATCTTACTTGAATACTCATTTTCTCTTTCCATAACAAGAATCCAGAGACAAAAAATGTTAAAATGTTTGCGCTAAATTCCACTTTTTGGCTTCATATGTATGGAAATGAAGATTCTTATAACACGTAAGATCATCAGACTGAAAACAAGATTGCTTATTGGCACATCCATGCATTTTCCCATGGGAGTCTCTTGCGTAAAATATTCAGAAGTCCCTGTTTCACCCATGAAATTTCATGTTTACACATGTTTCAGCAACACATTGGTGATATTAGAGAATTGCATAATGTACCATTCAATGGCAGATGAGAAAATCTTCCGCTGCTGCAATTTACTAAAGCTGTGCTAAGACTCTGAGTGTTCAGGCTTACGGTAATTCAGCAAACGCTCATGAAGGGAGGAGTTGGTAATAACAGGCACAGAGATGAATTCATGCCAAGATTTTATGTAACTGATTGCACAAGGAGGTGACATCAGGTGCTTGTTTGTGCATTTTTGAAAAATATCATGTAAATTCTGTAATACTCAGTGTTCAGAGGGACTCAAACAAGCCCTAACTCTTTCACTTGAGTCTGGTTTTACAAAAAAAGCAAAAGTCTACATGTTAATCAAGCATTTATCGACACAAAGACAAGCACGCTGAAGCATTTCAGTGCATCTGCCGAAAAGCTTATTAAAGCAACAGGCTAATCAGACCCAGGAGGCCTGAGCTTTGCTTCTGCAGCTTGCCTATAACCTCATTCATTAGTGAACAATTCTGCGACCACATGTTCCAGCTGTGCTCCTGCATCTCCCAGTGACAACATAACAAGCCGTGTCTCAGTCCATGCTAGACGTGTTGCATAAAACCGTTTATGTATGACAACAACAATTTCTTCTGGCTTGCTGGGATGCTACTTGATGGCCAGCCAACCGGTGTAAATGCATCACTAAAGGACTAATGTATGCTTTCTAATTTCAATGGGATGCAGACTTGATTAGGGAAGAAAGGGATTTGCATAATTTGGAACAGTGCTGTGCTTTATATATGTAGAAGTTCAGGGCTGCACAGAGGGGTTCTTGGATCATAATGAGCTTAGCTTTAAGACATTTTTGAAATTTGAACAGGGATGATTTTTGACATTAGCTAATGCACTGCTGGTAGGGAATACAAATGAAGTTATGATTTACTGTAGGCTTTGATTTGAATAGAGTAAACATTTCAATCAAGAGTTTCTGGATTAAATGAAACATACCAAAATAGACACAACTGTATCTGGAGATGCAATGTCTAATTCCATTTGGAGAGTTGAGTGGGAAGTAATTTAACTTTTTAAAATTTCCTCTGGGTGTTAAACTGAAAATGACTGACAAACTAGTCGTTTTCCCTTAAAGACAAGGTCCCATATTTAACTAACTTTGAAGGATTGACACTAATTAGTCAAAATGTGAATAATAAGACAAAATATGAAGCAACCCACTCCAAATGAGGTCAAATTGAACAAAGGGTAACCTTTATGCACAACTTTCGAGAGGAGGTGGACCCAAAAGCAGACAGTGCAGGCCTACATCTATTGTTCAGGGTTTATTGTAAAGGTAAATATAAATAAGCTTTAAACAGCAGTTGTGTTAAATCCCTGACAAAGCAGGAACAGGTGTGCAAGCAGGCAGGCACAGGCAACACCTTCTTATTCCAGGTTATTAAGAACTAACACCTTGGCTTCTCAAACATTGGCATAATGTACCTTTTAGTGTCTACGTGAGACCAAAAAAGCCTCAGGTTTTCTAACAAAACGTTTAGGTGTCAAAACTACCTGGAGATTTTGGAAAGGTGCTGGTGTGTGTGCTGCAGGGAAAAGTGGAAACAGGTGAGAAAGTGGGCGGACACGTCCATGTGATGAGAATGGCGGTAAACTGTTGCTGCAGGGGAGGAAGGAGTGGCTGGATGTAAAATGTCAGCTGAGGACATGTGGAAAAGTCCGAGGGCATCTGAGTGCAGGAGAAAGGCAACATGGGGGAAAGCCTGAGGTGTCGTGTGGCTGCAGGAAAGGACAATAAGGCACAATTACACATAATTATAAAATGTTTTGCAGAGGGTGTGTCTTCACCTGTGTTTCTGTAGTAAATCAAATCTGAACTAATTTATGAGACCTTTGGTGCTTTCTTAAAATCAACAGATTCTTAAGTTGTAAGAAACTTGATTTAAATTCTTTATTTTAAAGTCAAAGTAGTCATGACTCATTGGATAGACGGTGGGTATAAGCCTGCTGTTGGAGGACTCTTTCAGTTTACATTCTTCTCCGCTTCCACTCTCTGCGACAACATTCAGCCATCACTGCATCCTGAACTTAGAGCTGCAAAAGACTGTTGCGAACAGGCCAGGTCAGAACTTCTTTTTTTCTAATAGCACAATGATAATGGGTGCAGTCAGACCTTTCTCCAACACTGACACAGTGCTGTAGAGATGCGGTTGGCTATGCAAGTTTAATGGGTGGGAGTAAAATAACATTTTGCTTTGCCACTTAAGTAAAGCAAGAAACAACAACAACAACAACAACAACAAAAAACAACTTTTGACAGTTAAAAAAACCCCCAAATTTATAACTTTAATTCATCAGAGAGGTCAGGTCTGAGTTCAGGCAAGTTTTAGTACTCTAAAAAAATGACACATAAACCTATTTCTGTTCTACCAAATCTATTCAGGAGCCTGTTTTTCTAAAAAAGAGGCCTTTGATTTAATTAAATCTTGCTTTGCACACGGCACAGCTGTATGCTCCTCTGCTTTGGGCACAAAGAGCTTGGGAGTCGCCTGGATTCATCCATCTTCATCCTTGTCAATTATGCCGTTAGCGGGCTGCACATCTTCATTTCCAATGTGGGCACCGTCTCAAAGTACTTCCCAAAGTCACCGTAATCCAATTATATTCTGGCATTCACTCTGATACAGCCCATTAGAAAAGGCTTAATCAATGTGAGGTCTTCATTAAAGCAATTTATGAATATTCATCATGACACTCGATTCGATACTTTATGGGAACTTGAATCAGACCATTTCCCCCCATGGCGCCATAACATAACCTGGCAACAGTTTTAATGGCAGCTCTTTGAGTGAAAGGGTAACACTCTGTATTAGTTGGGTAATATAAAGCTCTCTCCTCTTTAAACACTAATTAATCCACTGGTGATACTTTACAGCCAGGAGAACCACAAAACGATTTTTTTTTAAGTATTAGTGAAGTCCATGTAGGACGTCTGACTTTTGGACGGTCCCGCTTAGGTGTCTCCACACTTATTCTTCCAGGTAGTGCATGTGCATAAATAGCTAATTGCTCTGCAACCCTTAAATTGCTTCTCTCAACAGAGAATAACAAACAGCCAATAATTCATTCGCGGCTAAGTATCCATTACAAGCATTTCTCCCTTTATCTCCAAGGAGACCACACATACACAAACAACAGACACACACATACACACACACACACAGAGCAGCCCGCTTAACTTGCTCTCCATTTTAGAAGCCACAGCTGATTTACATGCCACTAATTTCAGCCTGAGTGATGTGTTACAAAAATCCCACATATGGCAGGCCAACCAGATAAATGGACGGCTCCATAGAGTGCACATGTTCCAGCAGGATTTGAAGAAGTTTATCATTTTATTAAAGGAATAGTTAATTATTCTGCGCAATAAGCTTTCAGAGAGTCCAAAAGCAGATATCACGTCCAGCTTCTGCAACTCTGTGCAATCCCTCGTTCAGCTTTTCTTTTATCGGATTTTCTGCAAAACAAACCTGAATCTTGTTTATTTTTATAAAATTTTTGACATTTTCCTTAAATCAAACACTGAAAGTGTTCTTTCATGTGCCTGTTTTTCACTGATATAGAAATAAAATATGTATGGGATGTTGTGCACAGTATTATCATAAATTATATGCAAAAATCAGCGGACAATTACTTCAAATAGTTTGTGTCTATTGGGCACCACCATTAAAATTAATTCCAGCAGCCTTTCTGTTTGTTCTATTTGTCTTTTCTCTGCAAATGTACTTTCTGAATTGTAATGTGAAGAAGTGGCTTGGAACCACTTAGTCACCTCATTTGCATTTTCAGTCAGATTTTAAATGTCAGACAAAATAAGCTCAACTGTGATGGTTTTAAAATAGGCTTTAGCTTATTATGCAAACTATGTTTGTTCCTCGCACAGATCAGAACCATCTCATTGAGACTAACACGCTGTAGCCTTCCACCACACTCGCTCACTGATTAGGATTCATTTATTAAATCTCTGATCATTTACGGCAATTAATTTCAGTCGTTTCTTATAAAAGCCCATTAAAATTTATGACAGGGAAATTATTCAGAGAAGCTGAAAATAAGTTACACTGAACTGCATTGATGTGTACATCTATTAAACTGTACCGAGAAAACATTTTTTCTATTTATTTTTTTCTTCAGTTACTTCATTAGGAAAATTAGGCAAATCAATATATTTTTGCTATGAAAACCAGTTATTTTTGTTTCAGGTCCACAGTGTTCATCAAGCACACAGTGCAGATGTTGTAGATGAAGCCTGTTGCATTAAATAAAGGAGTCCATGACCTTGAAGTCTATGGTGAACCCATACATGTGCTGTTGCTTGCACTTCTTAAGAGTAGTAAGCATAGACAGATGGTGTTTGGCATCCTTCTTTCTTTTCTGTCTGGTTTTGCTTAACTTGTTCGGGAGAAGCCACTGAAACTTTATTATTCTTTAGCCCTAAAATACAAAGTGAGTGGCAAAAATGTGCAATTTCCAGAGAAGGTGTGAACAACTAAACTCTAATCTGCAGGGGTCCTGCAAAACACCTGGGTGTGTTGCAGGACCCCTGAATAATTAAATTTTTCAAAAATTAAAAGGTAAGACAAACTACCTTGTATGAAAAAAAAAAAAAAAATTAGACTAAATTTTTAAAAAGTCAAGTCATTGCAAAGTCATATCAGGAAAGATGAAGACTGAGCTCCACCCAGTGGCCATAAACTGATAACACAAAAATGTGTCGACCCTGAAGTCATTCGATTCTAGCTGTAAAATTTAGACTTTTTTAAAAACTTTTACAGGTGTGTGTTTGATGAGAATGAAAACAAAGAGATGAGTCACACTGACACACACAAACATGCATTTATTAAGTATCTAATTTGTTATAGGCAAACATGTTATTAAAGTTGATGACTATCGTGCAATTTTGCACCTTTCCTGACACCTGCAGGATTTACTGGACCTCAAATCACTCCACCTTCTTTACTGTGAACTTGTATTACCATATTTAATTTACTGTGTAGAAGTTTTTGGCAACAACTACCAAAGTTCACCATTTTCACTGATCATTCCCAAAAAAGAGCAATAAGAATCACTCACAATGTCAGATATCGGGATCACACAAACACGTTTTTAAAGTATAAAAATAACTCACTGCCAGCACTGTGTAGGTTGTATAGTTAAAGAAAATTCAATCTATATATCATGGAAGCAGGTCAATTAATTTTTAATAATTGATGGACAAGAATGGGATTTAATAAGCTTACATTTCTTTCAACTCCTTTTCGGATATGTCTGTGGTATGTGATGGATGGATGGATCTTTATTGCCACTTTTAGAAAACAATGAAAATATGTTTAGCAGCTCCTCAGTGTGCAGCTTAAACAAAGCACAAAAGGTTAATGCAGCATAAAACACACACACAAAGAAACACCACTAACATCACTATATGTGGATTTTTTTTTTTTTGTTCAATTGATTAATAAATGAATTAATAAAAAGGTTCACTCTTTTTCTTTTTACATAAATAGGTTTGAGGAGCCTCTATATAGGGTTGAGTTTCTGTACTCACACAAAGTGTCCAGTAGATGGCGCTGCCTTCAAACAGTTTAGGTGAGGCTGGTTTGAGTACAGTAATCTCCCATGATGCAAACTGAAGCATACAGCAAGTTAATGACCTCCTGCTTACACTGTCCATTAGTTAGAGCAACAACTCGATTGCAGCTTACACTGACTAATCACTTCCTTCCTCTCTCTCTGGCTCTTGATATCACAGTACATTACATGCGCTGATGGAGAACTACTGTACAATATCCATGTGTCACGTTACATAAAATATCACAGTGTGTTCTGAAAGAATTAAAAATGCCGTAGCATGTTTGGGTTCTGAATGAATGAATCGATAAATTACAATAACTTAGTGTCCTATGTGCGTTTCTCGTCAAAACCACTTTTACCTTTGAAGAGAGAAAAAAAAAAAAAAACAGCTGTGACTCATCTCTCACACGGTGTGAAAGTCTTATTACAGTGCAGCATCCATCACAGTGAAAGGTCAATACAGTATAAAAAGAACCATAAGAATATTCAGAGCAAATTTGTCATTTGATGCTCCGGAGGAGAGGACTGCATATCATTCATTGATCCAAACAAGCTGTTGCTGTACAGAAGTTTGCATAATATCATTATTTGAGATAAAAGGGCAACGATAAAAGTTCAGTTGTGTAGTTTTGCATTCCTGCAGACAAATCATCATCCAGTATCGATGCAAATGGCACTAATCAATGAACTTTTTCATGCAGCCCCTCCCTCTCTCTCCCTTCTCTGTGCACGTAAGAACGTGCACATCATTTCTGTCAAAATTGCACTGAGTGATGTCAATGTCAATGTCAGTTTTATTTATATAGCACATTTCATATGGCAAGTATAAACTCAATGTGCTTCAGGATAAAAGCAGGATATCAGTGTGAGTACATATTAAAACAAAGTTGATGTGTTAAAACAAACAAACAAAAACAAACAAACAAACAAAAAACTAGTTAAAAGCTTGTGAGAAGAGATATGTTTTCAGGTTACATTTGAAAGAGGAT
>JAQFJA010000013.1:5917716-5929314 GCA_029874485.1 Naso brachycentron | reverse complement strand
ATGAATGTACAGACAGCTATTGGTAGATGAGGGTGAAGAAAATTAAAAAATCTAATGATTGTAAAAAGGATCTTTTTTGTTGATTTCTAAAGAAATTTACTGACTTATATTTATAGTCATACAAAATGATATCTACAGAGAGGGCAAGTTATATTGAATCCAAAAAATATGTGTATCGAGTCTGTTTGGAGACCTCTACAAGACGCCATGAGTATGCAGGCATGCTAGTGGCTTGGTTGGGCTGCACTGAGATACAGTGCTAATTGGAGCTAAATGCTAACGTCATCGTCATTGCTTGATCACAATGAAAATGCAAGCACTTATAGAAATATAGTCTCTACAGTGTTGCCAACTAAGCGACTTTTCAGACCCTGTTAGCAAATATAGTCCTGAAAATGAACTATTTATTCAGATAATCAGGGGAAAGGTGAAAAAACTGTTCCAGTATATAGATTTTAATTCATTCCCACGCATGATGCTTGGAGTTATATAGTTAATATAGACTTTCACCCTGATAATGGATGAAAAGTCATATTTTTTCCCTGCAAGAACATGAATGTTTGTACCAAATATCGTGACAATCCATCCATTACCTATTGAGACATTTAACTCAAAACCATAAATGTCAAACCCATGGAAGTACTGGATGAAAAAATCATTGACTCACTAAAGTCATAAGATCAGTCCTCCTCCGACTATAACATTAATGTCTGTGCAAATTTCAAGGCAATCCATCAAATACTGGTTGAGATATATTAGTGTGGACCAAAGTGGAGGGTCGACTGACTGACTGACTGACTGACTTCCAACCTTAGAGCCATGCTGCCAGCGAGGCCATGAAGAGCAAAAGCACCAGTTATTTTATTATATCTGATTCAATTTTCTTATTCCTGTTTTGACACCACCAGTCAGTGTGTTGACATCTTGATGAGAGCACTCAGCTGTTAACTATTAACCTTGACCTTTAAACCATCCAGGGTCTGCACACAGCAGTGTTCGCTCCCCTCTCTGAGCAACACAGTGTGTCTGTTAGCTGGTACTGTCTGCCATGGCACTTCTGTATTGAACACCAATCTAGAGCCCACTGATGAATGAAGTTTTAGTTTTAGAGTACAACATGTGTAGGTGAGCACGGATTTACAATTAATGGTACAGCAAAGTGGATCAATTGCAATTAGGTGTCTGTAACACACTGTGGCTGATAAGCATCCCGGCCATCGATCAACGTGCCAACACTACGGTCTTGTGAACCTGAGGCGCTCTCTGTGTCTTCTCGCAGCAAACGTAATTGACCCCACAGGGTCAATGAACAGAACTCAGGATTTTGCCGCGGCTGCCGGATGATCCCCCATGTGAGGGGAAAATAGCAGGCTTTGCATTTGCAGTCACACTTATTTTTATGCAAATGTCTAATAATCTACAAACGCACCGATGCGGTCGAAACAGTGTGGAGGCATCATGCTGTATGCTAATGCTAAGCATGAAGACTGTAGTGTTGAATTCTTCTGCGTTCTCAGCACAGCTCAGCAATCCAAAGACGAGCTAATGGAGGAGATTCTCAAAACAGAGCTGGAAATCTGATCTTCTGTCATCCCGTACTTTTTCACTTCTCATGGCCACAATAGGCAAAACTGACTTATGAAACATATAACAATTTTGTTTGTGCAAAAACATAATAGGTTTTGTTTTCTATGCATGATTTATTTTCTCTGCAGCACTATAAACAATCTGAGGGATTTCAGCTGTTTAAACCCTTAGTTTGCACTGAGTCTAATACCCTGTGCTTTGATCAGTCTGGTTCTGTGCACTGATGATGATGATGTTCTGAAGCACTGCACAGTGTGGATTTGCAAATATTCAAATATTCTACTTGCAGCTGGTAAAGGTAGAGCTCATTTTACCTGTACTGCAGTGTTGCTTAATCTACAGAAATACATCTTAGTGTATTGCAGATTAAAAATCTAAATTTGCAAATTAATGGACCATACCAGTCTATTTCTGACTTCTTAACATTAACAAGGATCGCCCCTGTCTTCTATAAATGTTGTTGTTAAAATTCAACCATGTTATACTTCGGTAGATCTCAGACATCATTTTTAAACCCCATTCACTGCCATTTGTGTTGAAATATAGAAACACTAAAGGACATGTGAAAGTTGCTAGTTATAGGTAATTCACCCAGAAGAGAACGTTTGCATTTATTTGATCAAAAATCACTGAGCAAAAGAGAAGAAGAGGGGAGCCCGCAGAGGAGAGTTATTATGCCTGGAAAAATGGTTCTGTACAAGTGCTGCCTTCCTAGTTTGAATATTAGCATGAAGAAGGATTTTGACACAGACGTTCTTTTTAACTATCGGTATCAAACATTTTCAGCTTCTTTCTGTAACGTTTATTGAATATGGACAAAATGTAAACAAGCACAATTTCTCATAAAGCTATTTGGGGAAAACTGGGTGGGGTTTATGTAACCTATGTGGCTGATGTTAACAAAGGACTGATGTGGTCCTGTAAAGAAATGTGTAGTGAAAATGTTAGAGTAGAAATTAGGAGCATAAGATGGATATACTGAAGAAAAGTACAAGTTGATCGAAACTGTACTGACGTACAGCACTTTGGCAAATGTTCTTTCCACATCGAACCACTGGAAACTCAGTGTATCTGTTGTTTAATATTTACAAAATGCCACGCTCTTAAGCTGAAAGACCAGGTTTTTGCACCGACAGTTTCTGCTAAATTTAAAAGCACCAAATTTTATAAAACATCCAAATGCATCTCCAAGATTAAATATAAGTGAAAAATACATTTTAACTTTAAGTTGTGAACATAGATGTATATAAAGTGGGTGGATTATCGTATTTAGCTGTTCATGAATCCTTGTCACGTTCTCCTTAACACAGTTTGTACAAATGCAGAGTAGCCTTTGCTCATGATTTAATCAAGTAGTTTTAGAGGTTTGAAAATGTATTTGATTTAAAAGACCAGCTTTAATATTAATTTGTGGATTT
Organism: Naso brachycentron; assembly: GCA_029874485.1. Lineage (NCBI taxonomy): Eukaryota > Metazoa > Chordata > Actinopteri > Acanthuriformes > Acanthuridae > Naso > Naso brachycentron. Next base: position 5,926,309 of record JAQFJA010000013.1, on the reverse strand, counting down.
TAATGGTACCAATCAGAGCAGCAGAGAGGCAGAGAGGCAGAGACAGAGCGGTGCTCTGAGGGAAGCTGACCCTGTCATAAGGCAGCTGTACTCAGAGAGATGGAGGCTGAGCAGATTAAGAGGGAGAAAAGGAGCATTCAAGTGCTAACTGAGAGAGAGAGCAGAGGCTAGAGTGAAGGTGAGAGAGAGCAGCTCGGCAGAAGTGGAGACTGAAGCCAAATGTCACCAAAATGTATTGATTTCATTCAGAAAAGACCAAACTTCAGCATGTGAACAGTTTTAACTTAACATGATAACTGGTGAGTTCAGGCTGCATGTGAACCAGACTACACAGCTCATATGTTGTGAAAACTGTTGATATTCAACTGACAGCAATTTGCTGGTAGAAAGGTGAAGGAAAAAATGACCAAAAAACATCTTCATCCTTCTGCTGTGTGTCACTTTGACTGGAGCATCACTGTTTGCATCCCATCTGCGACCAAAAGCCTTGTTTTTGTTTTATGTTTTAATCAGTTATGACAAAAATCTTTACCTTAACAAATGTTGGAATGTAACCAAGTACATCTAATTCCAGGTACATCTACTTTCCTTGAATATTTTCTCCTTATGTAACATTATAGTTCTATTACGCAATATCTCAGGGGCAGATATTGCACTTTGGATTGCAATACATTTGTCTGACAGTTTTAGGTTAAGTGAAGCCTGGCATACACTGTATGATTTGAGCCCATTTCTGACCTGATTTTTAAGGCACACGACTCATTTTGGAGTTTGACCAAAATTGTGCTTCGTCGCACTGTTTGCCGTGTGGTGTTACAGGCAGGAGCGGGGGCCGGTAATCTGCTCCCAACCCATCATCAGATGATCAGATGAATTTCTGACAAGTTAGAAATTTTGGTCGGCTCTCACAGTTGAAGCAGGACCACAAGTCAGTTCACCGAGATCGGTGCCTTTTTTCTCACCGCGGTTCCATATTGTCCCATGTAGGCCTACCGTCCACGTCCCCCCAGCTACCTGCATGTCCATATGTACCAACGATTCTTTTTTTATGTTTCGGCACACAGGAAGGCACAGATTATCATGGCGGCATGTCTCTGCTTTGTCACAAACAAACATCTTCTTTTCTTCTTTGTCTTCTTCTTCTTGCCAGCATGGTTCACAGAGGCCGACCAGACGTACCGTGTGAGCACATACAGTAGAAGTAGAAGTGTCTGTGATGGTGTCTGTGTCCGTCTGCTACCCATATTTTCCTATTTTCATCTTTTTTCTTTGTTCGTTACATTCTCTGGAGCCTGGAGCTGTAAGTCTGCATATCTAACACACACACATACACACAGCAGAGAGGCAAACAATCAAGAGGAAAAGTTCACTTTAGCTAAAATCACACTGAATTCAGCAATACGATTTCTTTCTGAAGGGTGTGCAGAAGTGTGGACATATTCATTTGTACTGCAGAACTTAACTGCTGTGAAAATGTATATAAAAAAATGTTTTTATTTCCTTTCTTCACTGACGTTTGAATGCTTCAGTCATTGTCTAGTTTGCTCGACCATCGCTGCTCTTTCAGTCTAGTTGAGTCAGGGTGGAGGGACGGAGTTTTGAATGTTTTGTTTGCAAACAGTACTTGACAACTGCTGCTTGTTAAGCCTTTGAGAAAATGATCTGAATGCTTCGTTCACCACTGACCTCAACTAGGAAGACCTAGTAACAAACAACTAACCAACCCTGGACTATTTTTGCAGCCTTTGAAAGGACAATCATAATATGACAGTTAGACAATCTTAGTCTTCTTGCTGTTAGAGGTGCAGGCAAAGAAAATGCTCACTGTAGATTTACTTTAATGCTGAAACTAAGAAAATATTTTCAGCATCCACTGATCTTAGTCTTAGATAGAAATATAGATAACTCTGGTTGTGTAATCAGACCTTTGCGAAACAAGATGTTCTTAAGAACAGTAACAGAACAGGCAAGGCTGGACTCCAGCCTCACATTTCAGCCGACATGAAGAGATCAATGTAAAGCCCGCACTTTATGAACTCCATCCCGTGAACACTGGACAGGTTTGATACATTGTGTCGAAGCATTTCCTGCTCAGCTACACAACTGTGAGATCACTGACCTTGACCTTGAATCGCTCTCGTGGATTAATGTGGGCAACTCTTCCCAGGAGCATTTACAGAATCCATTTATGACTTTGAGATGTTTGTTTGCAGCCAGCGGTGGAGGAAGTATTCAGAATGTTTACTTTTAACTGCTAACACCACGCTGTAAAATACTCTGCATTGAAAGTTTTTCGCTTCTCTGTGGACTTTGGAAACTTTTCATAAAAGCAAACAAAGGAAAAAGGATTAAAAAAAGGATACAAATTTGTAATAAGAATATTTTAGATAAAGCAATTAAACACATTTTTTAATGATTTCCTAAAATTACCTGATACCTTGAACTGATTAAAACACATGCTTTTATCAAAGGTCTTTGGAAAAGCAAGAAAAATGTGCTGAAACAAAAAACTAAAAAGATATTAAAAACTAGGACCCACCATTACATGCAAAGACCTATTTTATTTTATCTTTACTGAGCTATAATACCAAACTTGTGTGTCCTTTATTGCATGCAAATATTGTTAAGTAAACAAGCCTAATTGACTGTGTCTTGTGTCAACAGCAACTCACGAAATCAATCTGTGCATAAATGCATGGGCCAAAACATTATGCTTGCATTTGCTCTCATCCTCCCTCATTATACTTGCATTATTTAGACAAATCTGCCTTAATTTCCTGTTTGTAATACAGTTTGCCTGTCATACACCCAATAACCCGAATCATAATTACAAAACTTAACCAACATAGCAACCAAAAATCATTGCAGTGTCCTGTTACAGGTATTTAATAAGAGGTCACCCGTAGCATCAAAGACACACCTTATAACAAGTGATACTATTACTGTTTGATAAAATTCATTAAATCCATAATTTTCATATTTGATCCTGTGCAAATTGAACATTTAATTCTCAAACTGACATATAAATAGCAGTCAGTCAGAGAGCATCAGACCTAAATCTGCGTTTATTCCAGGTTACAAAGCTCTTAATTCCCTTATAATGCAATATGCATATTGTAGCAATGCACAGCTTAAAACAAGCTCCTCAAAGAAAACTCCTGCACAGAACACTGAACACTAGAGAGCGTTTAGGGAGAAACCCAAAAACTAAGCATTCACTCTTTCCTGGAGCTAAATACAGAGAAGCAAAGCATTCCAAAAATCTCACCACAAGCCATCAACATACTTCAGGTTTTGAGAAAAATTTCACTTTTACCGCTCCTGTCTGTTTGTCTTAGTGCCAAGAGGATTACACAGCTAACACTGGAATCATCATTTCCTTTCTTGTGCATAAAAAAGCAACAGTATGACTCAGTCTGAGAAGGTAATACCTCTAGTGTTAGAAGGAACAGTATGTGTATGTAAACATAATCTTTGAACAGATTCAGGTTAGACAGACTGCTGTGGGGTTAACTTGAATGGTTTCAGATGTGATGCTTATGCTCTAAACTTATGTGTAATAATCAGTATTATACTACTGTAGATGATGGTAGTGAAGTTTCAACTTGTTAACAACATTGTAATGTTAACTAAACCTACTAAAAAAATCATGTAAACTGACTGTTCACTAAATCCTGATTCTTTCAAGGTATTTAAACTAGTATAACACTTGCATTTTACATTGGTAACATTGCTGATTTATGATTTAAAATTCTTGGCTTTTAAAAAACGATATCCCCTCATTTGCAAAGAAGTAAACAAGAGCAGTCGTTTTATTCGAGCTGACAGTCATTGAATTTATCCTTTTTAAATTATGACTAGAGGCTCGCAGTTTTCATTAGCTGTTGCTTGCTAGTGTAGGCTTATGCAAAGACTCTATCCTAAGCTGAACTTTTATTATCTCCTGTTAACTTATTTTTAAGAAGAAACCTATAAAAGGATCTTTATAGATATACAGTTGAAAGATGCATTCATAGTATCAATCTAAAATACTTGGTTAATGCTGCATGTCTGAGGCAAACATGCAGTAGACTTGTATGACAGTTAACTCACCCTTTGCTACATCCCGCTCCTCTCAGTTACTGTTGCTACACGTGTCAAGCTTACATACCTGGCCTGTAAAGAAGGTGTTGTCATTGTAATCTAAGATATTTCAGAGGAAATAATTGCAAATTTATTGCCTCATTGCCTAATAGGACTTTAAAATGCAATTAAAAAATACAGTCACAATATCACAAACACAGTCACACACATCCACATTTTGACAATGTATCTAGACGGGTAACGCCTGGAACACACATCCTGCGCCTGCGTCGCATCCACAGCATGTCTGCTTATTTACACTTACAACACTTTTCCCCAGGAGACTTGCCGATTTTTTGCCATGGGACGCAAGCAGCTCTCTGCTAACATACACAAAAAAATTAACTATTGAGAGTCATATTAACATCATACTGCAACATTTATTGTAGTTTCACCATGTGTCTTTCAAAAACATCTCTCACAAGCATGAATTTACAAAGAATCCCTTCATTTAAAGATTGAATTGTGAAACATTTGAAGGATCTTGTTGTGTAACAACAGACCATTTGAACTAACGCTGGGTTTTATTTTCAGATAAATGACAGTCAAACCAGAGGCTCAATGTAGTTAACTAGGCTGTTTTATGTTAAGAAATAAAAAAGTAGTTTTAACAGAGATTCACGACTACCTTGCAAATACAAAACAGGCCAAGTGAAACGTTTTCAATTCCCATTAATTTTCATTAATGGGAATAATCAAACAAACACTCTCTGTAGAAAGACACATCTGGCAGAAGCAGCACTGCAGCAGACTTGTGACGCAAATGCACTGCAGAGGTTGTGTCCTGAGCGTAAGACAATTTATTGTTTCATTTTATGTTTTAATTTAGTTATGATTTTGCACAGTCTCTCTTATGTTTCAGCCTATTGCCAGAAAAAAATAAATCTCTCCGCTTTACTGTTTGTTTAAAGGATATTGTCCCAATTTACATGACTGTTATGTATAACTTTTAAACTTTAAAAGCAGCTCAGTGTCTCTTTAGGGTGTTTGCAAAACAACAGTAAATGGTTTGTAGATAGTTTTAAGTTCTTTGATGGTTCACATTACATTATTGGTTATTGCCTCAGACTGGTATTCCACTTGAAGGATGTTAGCTCTGTAATCAATGGGAAGTGCCTGTACGTGTTATCACTCTGTGTCATCTCTGGATTGCTGTGAGGAAGTGAGACATGATGTATGCTTCTGTCTCTTGTCATCATGAAATAACCAGAGACAGTGCAACTATTGCAATTATTCAATTTATTCTGATGATACTGATGTTCCCACACTTTTATTCTTTGTAATCTATGATGCAATAGTTACACAAGGTACATCAATAAAAGATTACACAAATGTAAAAGCCAATAAGCTGTGTGACATCTGAATATGCTGATGAGTTGACGTAAAATTTTAAATGGTTTGAAACTTTACTAAAGACGCAGTCTTTCTTCAAACAGACGCATCACAGACTGACAGAATTAGGTAAAATTAATTTTGAGGTGGCGCGTGGCAACCCCAAAGAGACTGGCTCTGCTCCGGTCCTTACAAGTGGAGAGAGACTTAGACGTACAAGTTCAACTCACTGATTATGAAACACAGACCAAAGAGGCCATGCTCAGATCAAAAGGAAAGCTAGAAGGGGGAGAGATTTGCAAAGTCAATCCCCACCACCCTGTTAGCTTCAGATACACTGCCTGATAAGGGCTCTCGATCGATACGCTGATGGACACAGTGACAGCGGCGGGGTGGTTATGCACTCCCAACCACCAGGATCTTTTCATGTGTTGTGTTGTAAGAGGATTGGCTCATCACGTTGGGCTTTTACTGACCATCTCTGTTAAACAATGTTTCCTGGAACTCTCAACAGCCCAAATAACAATGTCTACATCTACTGTGCACTTTTTCAAAACAGGATTTCACAATAAAGTACCTTTACTGGCATTTTTTTTTTTATGTTTCAGCCTTGACACGTTATTCCAATTAAGGAAAATCTTCATACTCCAGCTTGGTAATATGTCTCTACCTTTGCAGCACACCTTGGAGAAGATGCTGATTTTAACATGACCGTGTTCAATTGCTTTCCCTGTTCAGTGTGTAAGAACTTTACTGGCTTGCACAGAGCACGCATATCATCCTAATCAATCACCTGAGATGAACTGGCCTTTAAACTTACTTCAGTGTCCAACCTCACTAATGTTTTTCAGACTGTATGCGAGTAAAACTGGATTCATTAGTTTCAGGATCCAAAACTTGTGGAAAGCCTTGAGGAATGAAGACTGGTATTGCAACATATCAATGCCTTTGAAATGAGATGTTAAACAATCAAATAAGGGGGTAAAGTTTTAATGTGCATACATTTGGCCCATTCTGCAAGCTATACTGAGCTATTTAACTTCTGATACTTGAAGTAGAGCTGTTGTGCTTTTCCATATTTTATGACCAATAAATGTTGTTAAAATGTCAGATACTCATGTTAAATGATGCCAAAGCATCACATAATGAGGTTCATACATTTGGAAGTGAGTTCTGCAGGCTGTTTCAGTTGGCTTTGCATGCTGTGTTTTACAGTTTTTTGTTTTTGTTTTTTTTACTTTTTTATTTCAATGACGTTAATGCCTGCTGAACGTCCTTACATGGGAAGACCAGCTTGTGGACACAGTGCTGTGCCTGCCCCTCCCCCACTCTGCTCAGACACCACTGCGCTTAGCTCTCTGCTTCACAGATTACTGTCAGCACCTTGTTTGAGATGGTTCCAGTAAAGTGTTTTATTTTTTCAGGTGAATGATGGACAGTCAACTTTGTTAAACTTTCTTAAAGAGGCAAACACCAGACAGAAGTTGATAGCGTTCCTGTTTCTTGGTCAACATGACCACATGAGCCCGATTAACAGCTAAACTGCTGCTAAGGGACTGCTGTTCCCACGTTTGCTTTGTCATGTTGAAGAGTGAGAAGCGCAAGCTGTAAGTAGCATTTTGTCAGTGTCCTAGCTGTGTTTATTTTGTGTCAGCATGATGGAAAGTGGGAGGAAGAGGCTATACGGAACGTTTTGAGAGAATGCAGAAAAGACAAGTTGCAAGGGTGCGAGTCAAAGTTTTCTGAAGATCTGCAGACTTTACTGTTTAGTCGTTTCTGTTTAGCTGCTCTACAGGAGTCTAAAACCAAAGTCAAAGACCCCAAAATGAGTATAATGCGTCTTCTTTAAATACATCTTACTGATATCACTTCTGTTCTTGCAGTAGTTTTACTTGTAAAAAGTATTTTTGCATTATAGTATTAATTCATGAGAGCATTTATGCCAGAAAGCAAGCTTTGAGTTAGAGAGATTTAACTCCAAACCTGAACCAAACCCTCGAGAGTTGGGTGTCATGAAATGGGAATTAAATTTATTTGCAATATATCATATTTTGTTTAATATTTCTTCTATCTATTCAGATTAACCAAGTGGAGAGCATTTCCCTATCTGGCAACCTTGGTCTCCAGGACTTAGGAGGCTTGCATTTCCCAGGCCTTCCCTTCTTCCTCCCCTTTGACCTCGCCTTTTCAAACCAATCCCATATAAATTACTCTTGCCTTAACCGCATCTCTTCACAGTGCCTAACCCTAACAACTTCTCTACCACTGTGTCCGACTCTAATCTCTGTGTCTGACTCCAACCTCTTACTTCCCCTACCATGGGACCAGTACAAACAATCTAACAAGAACTGTAGAAAAAGCAAAGTAAGTTTGAACCTGATCACAGCCTGGAGAGGAGAATCATGAGGAAAATATATAGACTGGGATCATTCAGGCGGAACCAGTATCTTTTAAATGTTTTATGAGTATGTTTATAAGAAGATGTTTTATCATTGTAGGAGTTTGAAAATTGAATTTACTTGTGTCCATAAAAGACATTCTTGGAATCCAGTTTGAGTTTGTCTTAATTTGATGTCAGAGATTGAGCATTACATTTTATTTAAGTTTGGAGGAGGGATTACAAAAAGAAAAAGAAAAAATGAAGAATGATCCAAATTGCTGAAGCCGAGATATCCTGATGGTTTGTCCTTAGTAAGGTTCAATCTGCAAGAAAAAAAAGAAAGACAGACAGAAATAAAAAGAAAAGAAAATAGAAACCTCAATAGCAGCCCAGCCTGACAATTTCCTCTGGCTTTCAAAATCCATTCCAGCAGTTTGGAGCGGAGACTTCCTGATATAAAATTGTCGTCTGTAAGCCCAAGCTAAAAAACCAAGGTGATGTCAATTGAGTAATTTTCACAGGCTGAGTAAAGCTCCCCAGAATTTGTAATTGTTGTTGAATTGGTTGAGTGCTTCTTTAAGTCAAAGATTTGAATACTTTTTCCACCACTGAGATCTCATTATTTATTACCCTAATGATTTCAGAGTTCATTTATCCTAAGGAGCACTGTTATTTTTCCTGCACCTTTTGACTGCATACATAACATCAAGCAGTCTTTATAAAAACACATTAAATCACAAAGGCTTCCTCCTCTCACCT
>JAQFJA010000013.1:5827629-5838229 GCA_029874485.1 Naso brachycentron | reverse complement strand
ATACAACACATTATAACGCATTAAGAACACACTTATAATGCGTTATATGTGGTTATTGTACGGTTAGGGTTAACCCTAACCTTGCTTCTATGGTTATACAGTACTATAGGCCCATTATAACACATTGTAAATATGTTCATAATGCATTATAGATGGATGATTTAAGTAAAGTGTTACCACATTTGGTTTTGTCACTAGACTTTATTACCAATACTATCAGTAACAAGCAAGATTTGACAATTTTCATCAAAATAAATCTTAAAAAGAGGAAAGGAAAGAACGTTGCGGTTTTCCAAGCCTTTCTTCAGTTGAAAAGCTTTAAAGAGAATCTATAAGAAAAACTACATTAACTTGTGCACATTTTAAAGTCATGTGACCTTTGGCAGGCACATGTATTTAAAATATGTCTTAAAAACCATATGTGATTTTTCTGCTGCTAACGTCCTAGACTGAAGTACCCTAAATATCTTGGTACAATCACTGATAACAGACCGAAATTCAATGCAAATGCTGAGGCCATCTGTTAGAAAGGACAGCAACGCATGGACTTTCTAAGAAAGTTCAATATTTTTTATGTTGAAAGAATAATGATGTCCTTGTTTTACCAAATTTTTTTATACAAGCTGTTCTTACCCTCTCTTTGCCTGGTATGGTAATATAATATAATAACTGTAAAAATAGCTGGCAAAGTGATAGGCACCCCGCAGACATTCTTGTCAGTTATCTTTGAGAAACAAGTCCGTAAGGTTAGGTCTACTTTAGACTGCAAAAATCACCACCTGAACTGTGAATTTGAAACCCTCCCCTCAGATCAGGAACTTAGAGTAGTGTTTCTGGCTATGAGACACAAGAGCGGGGTTGCAAGATGCCTTCCAAAAAAGGAAAAGATTTTTAAAAAATAATTTAAAATTACATATTTAAAACATGATTGTATAAAGTCTGGTTAAACTTTTTCTTTTATTCTTAAATTACTTCAAAATAATATTATGGCTGTTAGTCTTTGGTTCTTTTGTGTTGTTTTGAAGCCCGTGTTTGCATAGGTCTAATGATGCGCTTGCATGGCTGTGCACAACGTTATACGGCACCTACACGGTCGATGTGGGTGCCCAGTCTCTGACACCATTAATATTGGGGTTGTGGCCCAGAACTCCTTCATTCCATGTGTACTTAAATGGCTGAACTTGCACAGTCCTTAATATTATTACTTTTGATTTTTAAAAACTTTTTCTTCTGTTATTATGATGTTGTCTTCTTTGTACTGTCTGTACTACTGTTTAACCTGTGTATCTCATGCACTAATGCACATATTGCGGTGTTTTTACCATTTGTTTGTACTATTGTACTGTCCCAAACTGTCTACATGACTGTAAGATGAGTTTTGCATTTAGGACAATAAAATTACTGAAACTCAAACGTTAGATCTTAAAAACTGTTTCATTAAGATTAAGAGCCAGAGGTGATTCAATCAGAGTTCAGCACAACCAAATATGACATCTCAAAAGAATATTGAAGGGTTAATGATTGTTACACACAATGTTCTCACACTAATGAAGCACAGACACATGTAGCTCCCTGTATAACCTACGAATAAAGGTACATTTACTAACATAAAAAAAGATTTCAGCCCACTGGATGTTGTTGTTGGACGCTGATGGCATTCAAACTAAATGCATGTGCTCTACAGTCAGGCTTTCCTACTTCATTATTATAAGTATGAAAATGACTCATGATAAGAACTGCTCTAGCTCAAGGCGATGCAAGACAAGCATTCATATCTGTGAGTTAAACCAGTGAAGGCTATTTGTTTCAGCCCACTTTATTTTGCCTCCGAACCACAAGACTACACAGAATCTTACTTCATTTATTACACAGCAGTGTTGACAACCACATATAAATAATGCAGGAAATCAAATTACCAAATAAACCAATTTATTTACACCCACCAGCATGAGCTGTAATGATTTTTTTATTCACACAAACGTGATATCTGAAAATCAAGTTATCCCTTTTCAGGGAAAAAAAAACACTAAGCTTTAATTTCAGCGCCTTCTGTGCAGCAGCACTTCGCTGCAGCAAGAAAGAAAAGGGGAAGAAACTCAGTCGGTACATGCTGTACAAGAGATATCACACACAGACATGCCATATGGACGACAAATGATAGCCACCACCGCGGCCATCAAAGTGGGTGTTACTGCAGCAGTGTCCTTATAAATTTAGATCAAGCCTCCTGAATTCTTTGTAGGCAATCTAGAAAGTCAACCCTTTGACAACTCACACCCGTGGATGGGATCCAACGGATTCTTAAAAGCAATTCACACTAAATTATCACGCCTCCCAGCCCCAAACAGCTCGGCGTCTCACATCAAGACAAAAACAAAATTAAGGAAAAAATAAAAATGAAAAAGGAAGAGGAAGAAGAAAAAATAAAAGCCAATGATCCATCAGTGCTGAGACATGGATTATCAGTTGTCAGCTGTGATTAAATGCTGCTGGTTACAAGCTGTCAGGTATTAGGGGTTGGTGTAGGTGGTAAACGACATCCTGCCAATTATTAAATCTGGCAGGCGGGGTGAAAATTCATGAATATTTTACTCTGTTTCTAAACAAAATTAAAACAGTTGCTCTTTCATCAGCAAAAGTAATCACAAAGTATGTTTTATTTTCTGTTTACTGTGAGGTTGCAGCGCAAGGGAAATTTATGTGGGAGGCGGGAGTGCGAAAAAAAACAACAAAAAAAAGGTTATCTGCTCTAGTTGAAGAACATTTGGGATATCTGTACACACAGACACAACTGATGTTTGTGTCAGCAGCAGATCAGTGACAGGAAGAACGCAACATCCCAGCGCCTAAACATGCAGCGTGTGCATGCTCCGCTGCATATCATGAAAGCTGCCATTGATTCAGGGATCATAATAACTCACAAGCCTCTCACTCTGTTATGGAAATTTCACATCTGATAGAAAACCTTTCTTTGTGGTTCTTACCCCGACACCTCCTATACACAATTTGAACCCTTTGATGTCCTTTGAATATTGCAGATGGATTCGGAGCTTATCTCCAGGAAGGTTTCCGTTCCTCACTGCTGAAGGAAAGGACTGTAAATCATCCTTAAATCAAACACTTTGTAATGTATAATGCCTTTCATTAGTGTGGCTCTGATGCAAGGCGTTCCAGAGAACCTTTGGTGGGGAATTCTCTAATGGGTTGAGTAGCAGACAGGAGGAGAGAGGCACGGATGTGGGCATAAATTCTTGCTGAGAGATATTAACAGCAGCAGCAGACTGGTGCCTGTCGCAAAGGCAAGACGGAGGAGTCCTATGAATCAGAGAATTAAAGGGTTTTTTTCAATGTACACAAGGCTGCACGTCAGATCAAAAAGGATATAAAAGGACAAAGGCCTCTATCTGTCGCTTCAGAGGAAGAGGAGAATGTGCAAACAATAGAAGCATGCAAACACATACAAACACTCACACACACACACACATCCAGACATATTCAGCAGTGCTGCAAAAATGTTAGGATGTTTGTCAAAGTGCATTGGGTTAAATTTAGTTTGAAACTGTAATCCTGAATATAAGGTTTTGTGCTGTGTGTTGAGAAGTTTTGGATGTGCTGTGCTCAGTAGGTAGAGCAGCTCGTCTGCCAATCGGACGGCTGGTGGTTCGATCCCCGGCTCCTCCGGTCTACATGTCTAAGTGTCCTTGGTCAAGATACTGAACCCCAGATTGGTGCCAGCGGCTGCGCCACTGGTGTGTGAATGTGTGCATATGACTTCCTAATGAGCAGGATGCCCTTGGTGTGTGAATGTGCGTGTGAATGGGTGAATGCTGACTTGCGTTGTAAAAGCGCTTTGAGTAGTTGAAAGACTAGAAAGCCGCTATATAAACACAGTCCAATACATTTTGGATGTACATTTGAGACTGAAAAATTTCCATAAAAAAGTGATGTTTTAACATTTTTGACCTTTGACCTCTTCAAAATAAAGCACTGTCTGCTGTAGCCAGACTGATGCCTTTCAGGTCGAAACTAATGTTGATGTTTGGGAGTTTGAGTGACAATTTCCATCCAGTGGTGCTACAGTAGTGCCCTCTTAAATGTCCCTATGGTAGAATGATACAAACATATTGTAATACACACACACACACTCACACACGCACACACACACACTCACAGGGGTTAAAGGAGTGTGCACCGTCAAAGTTCGTCCAATAAAACTGCTTGTTTTCACCACTGACTGGCCCAGATCAACATTACCTGTCTCTGACAACAGCATGCAAACCTTTTTTTTAACCTTCCACTTGTCCCGGGCAGTGTGTAACCAAATCTCATTCTGAAGTCGTGAGATCTTGCATATTGCATGAACATAATGGAGCAGCCATGACTGAGAGCGGATCAAAGCACAGCTGGTCATTTTGGAAGATAGTTGAGAGTTTTGTCTCTTTAATTTCAGTGTCACAGCTGAATATCTACCTTATTTTGACAGTGTGGATGAGACGTTTGTTTTTGATGGCCACCCGTATTTATTTGAGCCGAGAATTTGGATGAGGAGCTCCTACAATCTGAAGAGTGGACGACCAGACTTCAGAAGGAGATTTGGTTTCACACAGCCCGGAACAAGTGAAGGGTAAGAGAATTGTTTTGCATGCTGTTGTCAGAGACTTTTTAATTTGAGCAGTCAGTGGCGAAAAGACACACTTTTAGTGGAGAAACATGGACGGTGTGCATTTGCTCCCAAGCATCCTGTTCTACTTCGTTTCTCGGCTGCTGGCTGCATCGACCTTCCTCAATACAGGCCCAACTTTCAGAGCAGTTGTCCTAATCGGTCACACACACATACACACATGGGGAAATAGGGCCCAGGTTGAAAAATACCAAAGTTCTACTTTAATAGGAGTGTAAAGCAGCATTTTAGCTGCATAAAGGATGTTAGATTTTATTCAGAGTTGGTCAGTTTTACCTAAAATGAGGGATTCTTGCAAGTGCGTTAAAGACCAAAACTTTCCACAGACTTAAACTACAGCAAATGTGACAGAGCTTCTCGTGTCTCACCTAATGTGTGTTATTTTTCTTTGTTGTCATCACCTAAAAAATAGACTCAATGTGACAGCAGTTATTTAAGGTGCTGCTAATGTCAACAGCACATCTGACACTTATCAACACTTAACCTTAGCCGTCACAGCTCTTTTTATCAAACGTATACAAGGAGCAGGGCTGGAACCCAAAAACTTTTGAATTGATTTTGTAACTGTTTGAGCATTGATTTGTTGATTAAACAGTTCGTTCAATACTTTCATTAGTTTCACAGATAAAATCCTGCCACCTAAAGAGTTGTCAGCTCAAACAACAAAAATGTAATTCTCTCAGACACCTGAAGGAAGTTAGCGAAATAATTTACAGTGACCATAATTCACTGCATCTATAAAAGCATCTGTGCCCCTTAGAGGGCATCTGCGCCAAGTTCACCTCTCACTGGAGAGACAGTTGTGGCCTCCATGATGAGGAAAGTAGTACCGGCTAATGTTGCATGGCTAGACTCTAAAAAAACTCTATAATAATGAGCTTAAATAACATTCAACACCAGCAGAGTAAACACACTGCATCCTAAAATCCCCTCCTTCAGTTTCCTACAAAGTCTGCTTATATTGTCCTTAAAGTGTAATTATCAGCCAGATGAGTCACACCATTAGGCATTATAAATAAGCAGCATTGGATCAAATGTGTGGCACTGGTTTCCATGGCAACGAGACAGCTGTCACCAGGGGTTGTCTTGACGGAGGATGCAGCCGTCCCGTGGTTTTCACACCCCTCACTCTGCGCCGCCACGCTGCGCCTTCCTATGACATCGACGCCCCAAACATCACCCACATGTGACACCCACGGCTTCAACGGCAGATCAACACCACCGGCTCACACATCAAACCCTGCTGTCATCACACACACACACACACACGCTGATTTTATTTAATGGTAATCAATATGTACCATTCAACATGTCAGCTTTCAATCGCTTTTCATTTCTTCCGGACTGTTTCGCTCATTGCACATCAACCATCTGAATCATCTGCTGAGATTCCTCTTGACACAAACACGTTTGTTGGCGTGATCCTGACAAGCCCGAGCTGCTGAGGCTAAAGTGATCTCCTGGTGAGATCTGAGATTATATTTGCTCCATGTTCCGTCTTTTTATAGCACAGACAATCCCACTCGCTCGTCGCTCACATCTTGACATTTCTGCTTTCAACTCCACCTTGATGCAACACCTATAATAGACTGATAATTTAAATGAGGATGGGAGGCATGAAGATAATTTTTCGTTGTGTGTGCGATTGATGTGACAGTTGGGGGAGTAGTTGAGAAGTGGCAAGTGAGAAGATAAAAAGGAAAACAAAGGAAATATTCTTGACCAGCGAGTTTCAGAGTTTTCAACACAGGGCGAGGAAAGAAGAGGAAAGGGCACCTGCAATATAAGAATATTTTAAGAGCTATTTTGAACTTCTCTTTGATTCTTATTTGGATTGGTTAATTTATTTGGTAATGCAAAGTTCTGGAAATGTAGTTCTAATAACACTTTGGGGAATGCATAAAATAAGACATTCTGCTGTGGAGTTAGTTGTGGGCTACAACTAAAGCTCCTATCTTTTTAGTCTATATGTTTAGATTTTGGCAAATTGGCACCATTAACAATAAGATGAACTGCCTATTAGCAATTCCTGTTTAGAGTTTACCAGTGGATATACAGACTTCTATCACTGGATTGTTTTAATAACAACGGAAACTTGATGATTTCATGCAAGTTCTGGTGTCACTGGAGTTTTTCTATGATCTCTTAAAGGTTTGGGTAAGGGTGTTTATTAAAATTAGACACTGGAGAAGCTATCCTCAAGAAGTGTAAGTCAAACTGAAAATTGACTCGTGTATCATGCCTGTGTGTTCAAAGTTGCCTGAGTTATGATTTAGGCTACATCCACAAAATGTTTTTTGTTTTATAAAAGAGTGTTTTGGCTCTGTTTCAGTAATGGTCTCTGTGCAAAGTAACACACCTGAAAATGTGTTACGTGACCATACACACAAAATGGGCATGCACATGCCGCCATAAACAGGAAGCATGGAATCGGTTGCTTAGTTACAGAGAATACTGTGGGTAAAGAGCAGCAAATGGCAAAAAGACCAAAGGTCATTCGTTAAAATAACCGCAGGAAGCTAAGGCTAATTGATACTGGCTGATGTCAGTTGTTTTCTTCCTGTAAAATACACGAACAGAACAATGCGTTTCCCGCTTCATTGTTTCTGAACATCTCTGTTTCTGCCCGTCAAGGCTGCAATGTTAACCTGAAGTTTTTCAAGAAGCCTTAGTTTTAGATATCCTAAAATCTAGAGAAGTGCGGACACGAGGTTGAAACTTAGCAAAATTATGCAATTTAAAACAAAAATGTAGTAATGTGGAAGCAGCCTTAGAGATGGAGTGTAATGTTTAACAGTCTGGTGCAAAGGACCTTGTACCTCAGTTGCCTCTTGAGCTCTGTGTTTACCTGCTGACTGGCATTGGTAAATAGACAAACTACAAAAACGCTCTTTCACCTCATGCATCCTTGCAGGCCAGTCCTCCCTGTTTCATTCACAAATCTCTGGAAGACTCTGAGCCTCCTCTGGGATGTTGCATGAGTTCAGGGAGGGGCAGGGCAGCAGATTGCGGGCAGCAGAATGCCAAGTCCACTCATGTATGTAATGGTTACACTGAAGTGATTGTACAACGTGACCCCCCTACCCTCTCCCACCAGCGCCGCTGCCTCTGCCCCCTCCACCCCATCATAATATCAATTAATATTATGGCAGAAGACAGACACACCGATGATCCGTAACAAGTGGCATCTCCAGAGAGACCCAGTGCCACGAGACAGCCTTAATTAGGCCTGAAAAATGGCAGGTTATTCCATCCCCGCACTCCCTGTTAATCTGTGCTCAGAGCCACGTAGTCAGCTCTGGCCCCAACCGGCAAATGTTATTATTTCATCTTTGTCGCAGCTGTGGATAAGCCAATGGGCGTGACAGCCAGTAGGCGGCCTAAGATTTTTAACAAAGCTTTACAGGGAAGCCGAGCAGTCAGTACTGCCAACTGTTCACGGCCACGGCTGGACATACAGTACACAACAGGAGCATTTTAATTAATTAGGAATCAGGGGGGTTGGTGGAGGAAACATCTGACAGGTTACGAGTCCACCCAGTCTGTCTGCTAACAGACAGCCGACACCTCGTTGTAATTCAAACAGGGTTTCGCATTCAAATGTCAACCTCTCTCCTCCCTTTTGCTCTGTATGTGTTTTTGGGTGTAAATTTCATCATGAAATTTCCATTCTGTCTGCCTTCATTATTCAGTCTGGAGGTGCAATCCCACCGGTACACTTCAGTGTTGCCTAAACAGAAGGCTTTATTTGAATGGGATAAAATAGAAATTGGACTTAGTGGAAAATAGAGATGAGAACAAGCACTTCATTACTCTAACAAGTCCCTAAAAACTGGACAGATGTTCTAAAACATTCTAGAACATGAATCCATACATACAGGGAATTAGTTTGACAGTCAGTGGGTAAAAAACAAACAAATTAATTATTATAGGAATTTTAAAAAATGACAAAACTCAGTATTAATTAATTGAAATGCTCCTAACACAGACCTGGTTTTGTCATATTCGCACATGAAAACACGAATTATAACTCTATTTTGGTCCTTTTTCGCCCGACTATGTCATTAAATCAATGCATAAGATAAAAAAGGACATTTCGTACCCAGATTATACAAACACAAAACACCTTTGTCCTAACAGAGAGAGAAAGAAACACGCCATTTATTTGCTCAATACCAGCTCACGATAAACACAAAATATTGAAATTATCTGAAGAAAAATATCCTCCTGCTTCCAACCATAGACAGTAATAATAGAACAGTTGATCGATCGCGCACGAAAACAACAAATCGTCTCTTCCGGTCTGCGTGCCTTAAAGTGTTTCGTAGTCTTTAAGATGACTAAGCGGACCGGGCAAAGGCATTGTTAGAGACACGATATTAATCTCCAGTCTCCTCACCGATGATCTCATTTAATGATGTAGGTAAGATGTGAGGCATCAGTATTAAATTTAGACTGCTTCATCACCAGTTAAAAGTTCCTCATAGGGTGTTTATTTTACATTTTCTATCATTATCCCAAAAGTTCCAATAATCCTCATCCTCAGAGAACTCTTTAAACTTTTTCAAAGTGACAGGGCTTTCTATTTTGTGACCAATAGCTAATTTCCAGGCTAACATCAGTCAGAGAGTAAAGGTACAGACACCAAATCTGTTGATGTAGATCAAGTGGACGGATCCAATTCATTCTCTATGGAGAGGAGGTAACGGACTGTTCGACGTATCTGAATTTGCATAATCATGACTAGACCTCTACTTAATGCAAATGAGGCCCGTCTGACTGTCAAGGCAGGCAGTGCTGATCAAATATGAAACAAGATTCTGATACTGCATGGCCTATTTTTCGCTTCAAATGTCTTCAGAAACATATTTTAATGTACTGTTTAACTAAAAAATGAGGAAGTTTGTGACCGGGCAGCCATGTTAAAAAAAGATTTGAGCCAAAATTAAGCACCGCCCAAATCGCAGTACGTCTCTCCAACTTTAATACTGCATCACCCACTCACTGGGGCGTGGGGTGTTCTGTTGCGTCGAGATCCGTCGCCGACGGATTTCGTGTGTCTGTACCATGAGGAAGGAAGTTGGCAAACAAGACTAAACGCAACGTGAATAAGTCAACAGATGTTAATCTGCAATGGTGGCTGTTCAACAATAAAATAAACATATCTCATGATCCCTTGATACTTCAAAACAACATTAATCACAACTTCTGTCTTCATTTTGATTGAGAAACCTCTGCATCAGAAATTACATACTGTGCATTTAAGACTATGTGGACATACTGTAAACACAGCACGTCCTGTCGCTGGGTGGAGGAGGACAGAGGCCTCCGTCAATAACGGCTTTACAGCAGAGCAGCTCCCAGCTACACCTCGGGGAGCCTCGGAGCCCGGCTATCACTGGCATTGAGTAAGCAATCTGCTGCTGCAGCTGAGTAATTACAGATTTGCTGTACCTTTTCCTGCTGATGATGCTGTCATGGGCAATGGCTGTTGCTATGTCCTGCAGGCTGGTTTGACTGCAGGGGAATGACTTTGTTTCGGTGTGGTCATATCGTCTGTGCCATAATTTATTAGGCAGTAGTGGGAAGAATTCACAAATATGTGTTTAATTCAAGAGTCAGCGTGCATTAATGGGTGACAGATAGTTGCCAGGTTTGCTCTAAACTTATTATCACCAAACAAAAACAATCATCTCAGGATAAATAGCAGCATCATTAACCAAAAATAGAAATTCAGCTTTTGTAAAATGCACTCTATAATAATAAAAGCATTTAAGGGCGCCCGGTGGCTAAGTCGGTAGAGCAGGCGCCCCACATACAGAGGCTATGTCCTCGCCGCAGCGGACCCGGGTTCGATTCCACCTTGTGGTCCTTTGCTGCACGTCATTCCCCCCCTCCCTCTCCCCTGTTTCCTGTCTA
>JAQFJA010000013.1:5740295-5755665 GCA_029874485.1 Naso brachycentron | reverse complement strand
CTGTTTTTCAATACAGCGTGATTGATGGTGGGGACCCATTATTAGGCACAAATAAAAGCTTGAATTAAAAGCTGAAATTCAAAATTCTGAGATGCAATTAGCAAATATGTGCAATTAAATACAAAAAAGACTGTAATGAATTCAACACAATGACTCAAACATGCAAAACAAAGATAAAAATCGTAATTAACGCATTTCTCTGCACTGCAACCGAGTGCACTGTATCTTCCTCTGTCTGTGACCATTCAAAACAGAAAAACAAAGTCTGTATTATCTCTCTGCTCTCCTGCTGCCAAGAGGTTTTTTTTTTTCTTTACACAATGAATCGGTGACAGTATCTTGGGCTGCAACCAGCATGGTCTGGAAATGATAAAATACACTTCCAAGAGCAAAGGTGCAGAGGCACCATTGTGAATCACCGACATTAGTCCGATGACTGGCTCATACAATATCCTAATTGCCTCGTGTTACTATGCACAGATTCTTCGCAGCAGAAAAATGAGCCATTGCACATCATATTGCAATTCATGTCACAAAAAACATTAGCAGATACCTGGAGACAAAAAGTTCCAAAAAAGAATTTTTTCTTATTACTCCTTTCAAACTGTGACATGACTCTATAAATATTTTAAGGCTGCTACCTGATTTTGTTGACTACTTGCTGTGTGATATATATAAATAAACAGTACTGATATGGAAATAAGCACAACACACAGTCAGCTGCATTTCAAAGTGAGGTTTGTGTGTGTTTGTCATGCTTTCAGTGTGAATGCCAAGTAAGAAAGCGGTAATAGAAAGGCTATACTAAGAGCTTTTTCAGTACATGTAGGTCATTTCTTCTCCCTGTGGAAATATAGCCTGTTTTAGGATTAGGGGGCTATGATTCATTATGGCTGAATTTAATTACAGCGAGAGGTGGCCAATGCATCCCCGGTTTTAGCATATTAGGGTCCCTTCATCCATTGGATGGTAAATGTCTAGAGGAGTGTGTGGGGGTTGGGTTGGATAAAGAGTGTGTGTATTTGCATGTGTGTGTGTGGATGTAAAGACAGGGGAAGGAGATGGAGAAACAGGATTTCAGGTTACTTTAGCAGAGCCGCGATTTGAATACGTTTACATGTACACATAAATAAACACACAACGTACACAAGCAGATCAAAGAGTATTCAGGTAAAGGTGAGAAATTCTGATAACTTCATTATGCATTTCCATCTTTCATTTCTGAAAAACAAAATAATCAACCATTAGTGCAATTTTGTCATCTAGACAAAGAAAGTGCAAGTTAATATTAAGACAGACAATTTTGTTTGTTCTATTAATCAATTTAGGAGATGGGATGTTGCAGTGGTTTCCAACCTTTTTCTAGTTTTGCCGGATGAATAATGACTCTTTTATTCTTCATGTAACGCCATCATCAGACCAAATGACCAATTTGTCCATTACTTTGATTTATGACCAAATACCTGCAAAAGTAATGACATTTGCAGCAGACTTAGCTAGTGCTAATTTGCACCTTTCAGTGTGTAAATGCTAAACTATGATAGTATCATGACGTGCATTATAACACCTAAACATGAATATGTTAGCTTTGTAATGCTAGCCTGCTAATATTAGCATTTAGCTCAGTGCAACACTGTAAGTGCGGCCTAACACAGGCGTGAGCATGGCTGTGTTTTATTCTAGTGTTGAGGTTTTCACACTGTTCCATGATTATAGTTACGGTTGATCTCTTTGATATGACTTTACTGATGATGTATTCTTGTCCTAAATGTATTTTTCTTCTTTTGTGAGTGTTTTTCATGTTTTCTTGCTAATTCTAATTGTTTGTATGTTTTTATGGTTTGGTATTTGGGGCATTTTGGGATGATAATCATCATCCAGCTCATTCACTAATTGGTGTGAGGGGTGCGTATAAAAGAAGGGTGGTGTTCATCCTGAAACTGTTTAACCAGAGGAAGATCTCTGAGCGAAACATTTTCCAATGAAGACTTTTGTGGCTTGAAGTGAGCGTGCAGACTATTCTTTTCCTTTCCTACAAGTTAACCTGACAGCCTTGCACTGTGATGTGCGCATAACTTCTCCTTCCTTCCAGAGGTTTTTCAGCCTTGCCATGATTTCTTCAATAAGCAAATTTGAACACGCAAAACCAGACTTGAACTACAGCGTATGTAAAAAATATAGCTGCTAAAAGTCAGCATGCTGTTCTTGCATGCTGACTTGTACAGCCTTACAGAGCTGCTGGCATGGCTGTGTGGAATTGATGGAGGGTTTGACCATTTATTCTTTGTGTTAGCAATTAAATCTCCTCTCCTACTTTGCTTTTTAGTTTAACAGACTCCCAACTGCATTGTGTTTAATCAGTCGTAAGGTGTTATAAGGCTTAGGTTGATTAGAGGAGTGCTATAGTTTACTGGTTGATTTGACAAGAAATATACTAAAAATGAGTCTACTTGTTAGATCTACTTGTTAGTCTACTTTTATTTGTATATTCTCCTAATCAGAAATCTGTTTTTCTATACTTCATATATATGTTTTACCAAATCATAAATTTCATATAGCCGAGCTATTCAACAGTCTTTCCATTTGTGACCTGGCTTCATTACCATCGGGTGCAGAAGTACCTCTGACTGGAAATCATTAGTGTAGTGTATTCCTTCAGTGGTACTTTCCAACATGAGCAACAACTCCAAGATACCCTGATAAGGTTATACTGTACCTCATAATTGGGTTTCACCTTCCCAAATCTAGTTCTGTTAATCGAATTATTCTTCCTCCTTAAACATGAAAAAGGAAACCAAATTTCTCACTTAGATGGGTGTTTCTGAAATTAGACTACTGATGAAAGTGGGGAATAATTTGATTACTTTGGAGCCTCGGTGTTTGTTAAATCAGCGGAGGTAGAGATTTTAAACCTGGGGTCCCATAAGCAATGGAGGGTAATACATAACAAATCAATCTTATTGCACATTTGAGACAAAGAGCGACTCTCTAAAGGGATCTGTTAAAGGAAAAAATAAATGAGGAGAGTCAGTTCATCTCTATACTTTACGGAAACATTTGCAGCACCCGAGGTCTCCTGTCTGGTGGTGCATCGGGCAGTATGGAAAGTTGCAGAAAAGAGAGATCAAACTGCTTTAATTCACACAGATATCTATGTGAAATTTAATTAGGCAGCCCATGAAAAATGAGCATAGTTCTGTTGAGCCTCATTGTGTTTTGAGGAGAACAGTCACGTAGCCTCTGTATGCAGATGCCTGACCAACATCCTTTACTTGTGCCTCTCATACAATGTGTTTCCTACTTTCCATAACTACATTTTTTATGTTTCACTGAAGCCTAATAGTCTCTTCTTCAAGCCACAAAACCTTCGATGAGAAACAAGTGGCAGAAATGTATCCAACTTCTTTGTAATACATGAACTGCCTTGGATGCAGTCGAGAGCTCCATGCTTACATTATTCATTGAAATGGAGAAGAATGCTTGATACCAGCGTTATACCGAACACAATAGTCTCCAGGCCACCTGTTATCCACTTTGTAGAAGAAAAATAGAGATCTAAAAACTTTACTTTTTGTGTGTATTCATAGTATGTCTACACTCTTAGCGCAGGCTGAGGACCACTCTTGAATTATTCACGATCAGACCTGTTGGGGGTGTCAAAAATTCAATACATCAGCACTTCAGGAAGCTTCAGCAACCCCCATATTCAGACCAAAAGGAGGAAAAAACATAGCCTGAAAGAGGATACAGACAGAAAACATAAAATCCACAGCAGCTTCAAATATCTCACCACTCCCTTCTGCCTACAATACTCCTGAATATTTATTAAGTTACAATATTATTAGCTACAAGAGTATCTATTGCATACAGTTCACTCAAATGCCGGAATGATATACCTCCACTTTTACAAACCCATCAGCAGACCACCATAAATTTATCGAACGTAGCCGAGAGAAGAGACAAGGGAAGAGTGAGTAAATCAAAGCTTTGAATAACAAGTGAAGTTTGCAATGAAGACAAACAACTTCTGTAATAAGTGCAAGCATATAAGAAGTAAATCACTGCACAAGACTTGGACTTTTTAACTTTTACTTGCTCTGTCTTTGGTAAACATGTTGTAGACAAACAACACCATTGTTTCAGTGGGGGAGGGGGGCAAATGTTGGCATTGCAGTGCTGCCTACGAGAACATCTGTCCACCCACTGATGTTGCCTGATTAGTCCTTTCTCTGGACTGTGTGGGTTTATACAAACTGTGCATAATTGACATCTCCCTCACTCTCCTTGTGGACTTGTTGCAGTTGTTTGAGTGGGACCACTTATGCTGTTATTATTCTTATTGTACTGTATAGCTCTACTAACTGACTGGAAGTCTGATCGGAAAGAGTAATTAAAAAAACCCTGTGTGGATGTGCAAGGCCGTAAAAGGACATATTGTCTTGCTTGGCTGAATTTAGTCACATTTTTAGTGTAAAAAAAGACACGTTTCAGCATAAAAATAGGCTATTTTGACACCCGTTTTCAGTTCAACAAAATTGACTCACAAATTGTGACACCAAGTATTGCCTGATTTAAACAGAACTAATCAGGAACATGGAAAACCATTGGATTAATCAGCTTTTCCTTTTGCAAAAACAAGATACACTTGATCAGTACAATTTCTTTAGGCTAAAATATTTTCCCTGCGATTTGGTCTGTTGTACAATGTCTACTCATTGATGTCTTGTTAACCATTATAGTGAAATGGTAAGGAGCAGATTTGGAACAAGTCTGGATAATTATGTTATAGTTCTGGTCTTGCTTGTTTGTTGTTTTTTCTTGGGGTGGGGTGGGGATAAGAAACATAAGAAACACGGGAACCAATCAGGAAAGGTAATTTTCGGAGGCCTCCACTT
Organism: Naso brachycentron; assembly: GCA_029874485.1. Taxonomy (NCBI): domain Eukaryota; kingdom Metazoa; phylum Chordata; class Actinopteri; order Acanthuriformes; family Acanthuridae; genus Naso; species Naso brachycentron. The sequence continues at coordinate 5,750,770 of JAQFJA010000013.1, read as the reverse complement.
GGAAAATGGTCAGTTTGTTTTTAGTATCTATTAACATCTAAGATATATCATGTGCTATGCTAGGCTAACTGTCTGCTAGCTATATACTTAACGGACACAGAGGTTAAGTCTTCAAAATCTAACTGAAATAAGGAAGTATTTGTATTTCCTAAAAGCCTTGATCTGCCATTCATAACACAATGACATCTCTGTGTTAATCTCATGTGACATGAGTCACAGTCACTTCTTGTAAACCCAATCAGTTTCATCGTTATCATCAGGTCAAATGGCGGATCAAGTCTGAGCCCATCGATGTCAACTTGTCAGTGGTGTGTCCAGATTTTTGTAACTGGGGTGGCCCAAGTCGGGCACTGACTTATGCAGGGGTGGCAAGTAGAATTTGGGAAATGCCAATCGCCATAGCCTAACGACCTGAGGTACCACTGCACGTGCACATACATGCATCAAAATAGTATTAATTTACTATTTTTGTCTCCACTACCCGAGTCTTCTTTATTACTGACATCGCAGTGTTGTAAGTTTATTTACAGAGATAAACAGACCTGCCAATCACAGCACAGAGTGGCACCGTAGAAACTTAATATAAAGCTTTCTTTTTTTTTTAAACTATTCTGAGAAACTGTACCTCAAAAAAGTGGACTAAATGCAAATGAAGAAATGGCACATTTGAAAAATACAAACACAGCATTAAGAGCCAACAATTAAAACGAAAATAAGCCTGGCTTGTTAAACCAAAAAAGGACTAAACAAAATAATAAATGGGCAAAATATTTACTTCGGAAAAACTGTGCAAAATTTGTAATATGCTTTTATTATCTCTCAGGTTGTGAGGCTGACTTGCACCTCTACTCATCTAACACTTTAATCAGGCCCACCTCGGACTGAGCAGATTACCAATCACATTTGGGTGGCACCTGGGGTGGCAAATCAGATTACTGTGCCACCCCTGGTTACTCTAGACACGCCCATGCAACATGTTGAAACAGTAAACGTTTGGTATACATTGGAACTTACAAAAGTTTGCTCCAAATGTGTTTATTAAAAAGTCTTTGTATGAACATAATATTCTTCAATTTTTGGTAGTTTACATTCTCCTGTATATATTTTTTCGGATGAGATGAACAATTTATTGCATGTTTGGTCTTTAGTCTCACTTTCCACTGTCTTGACTTTGTCCTGACCTCCCTCTGGACATCATCTAAAACTTGCCCTGCTGATGTTGACTCCAGCCTCGGCCCTGTGCTGTGTGTGAGAGAGACTGTTAGTGTAAACAATGTTCCTCTTCTGTCCATTCCCCTACCCGGCTAACAACTACCCTCAAGTCTGGTTTACACCGCTGTTTTCATCCTCTTTGATTCCCCGGCTCAGAGAAAGGCTTCCCCACCATCCGCAGAGGTCCCCAGGATGCCCCATGAGCTCCCCCCTCTGTGAAATCTTGTCCCTGGGTACCGCGTGTATGATGTCCCCCCCCTGTCAGCTCGAATCACCCTCCTGTGCGGCTCGACACGCTGCTCTCACCACTCCCCAGCTGCGCCGACGTGTTTGTGGCACCAGCGAGGGTGAGTAGATGCTATTGAGAATGACCTTTGCAGCAGCGCCCTGTGCTCTATGATTCTAACCCATTTGACAGTGAACATCTAATAGAATGCTAATGAAGCAGTTTGCATAGTAACATGTTATGTTGGCTCCACCGCAATTATCTGCAGGACGATCACTGATACATTTATGATGCACACTGTTTGATTATTAAGCTGAATTACTGTCACGCACAGCACCAGGTTCTTGCTTCCAGGTCAGGAATTACTCATGATGCACGCTCATAAAAATGTTTAATGATTGTGGCAATAAATGTGATCAAACAGCACCACTTGTTGCAAAAAAAAAAAATTCAGCGTTGCACAGTTGGAGAGAAGTCACTTCCTTTCTTCTCTTAGTCTTACTTGAAGTTTTAACAGTGAGAGCTTTTTACACATAACAGATTTTTCTTTCAAGAAATGTTGTCCATTTTCTTGCTTCTCATTAAGTCCCTTTTATTTGTATTAGAATAAATCCTTCTGCAAGTGTAGCAGGAGAGTCCCGGCTAATGCGCTCTGAATGCAGCCTGAATTATAAGGTGGATTAAGTCCATCCATTACTCTGATGGTGAGTCGGACTGCCACTTTTGAAGACATCTCTATAAAAAAGGTGAGACTCCTGTGATGTAAGGCAGCGCTCTGCCTCACAGGCGGCAGCTGTTAAGTCACTTAAACATAAACAGACCCATGGAAAAGTCACAGCTGTAGCACAAAAGTTACTGAACGGAGGGAGAAATATTCCAAAGTGTAAGGCGAGGAAAGTTGGTGCATTAACAAGACAGCTGAATTGTCTGTTGTCTGAAACATAATTGCAACTGCTGAAACTGCTAACGCTGCTCATTCAGCAGAAGCTACAAATTGGTGCGTTTCAACCCCTGCAAATATTTAGTCACACGAATACTCTGCAGGAAATGTTAATCGCATCATGTTTACCAGTAAGTGTTTGTTAAGTGGATGAGTTGCTTCGGTATTCTCGCTTGTTTAAATATGTGCGTCACCAATTTGCGGCGGAGCCTCTGCAGTTTAAGGTTCTTTAATGTATGTTTCCACCAGCTTGATGTGACTGCAGCTGATTCCAGGCCAGTACACTTACCCGAGGCAGAGTGCCAAGGCATAATGAGACATTTGGTTGTGAAATTCAGAATCTGACAGAATGCATTAAAGCCGAGCAGACTGCAGATGCAAAGGGAGCAGCCAGGCCAAAGTGATGACTTCCCATTTCTTACCAGCTATATCATATTTCCCTTTGCTTCCAGGCAAACAAGTGACCAAATTGTGCAGCGGCTTTGCCATTGTTTGGACACAGATTCCTATTGTTTGTCGTATCGGATGCATCAGATGTATCCGACAAAAGCAATTACTCGTCATGTCACTGCTGTTTTTGCATATCACCTGCTGGAAATTTTAGAGCACAGTATGAAAAACTGGCTCGTGCGGTTTTATTTTGCAGAAACTACATGAAGAAATCATTTCAAGTGAGGTCATTTTTTTGACATGGCGGGACCTTCCATGTCGCTCACGCTGAGTCACAAGGTCAGGGTGTCCTGCCCGGACTTTTTACAGCGTGTCCTTGTGATGCCAAACAATTACACACCATGTGACAACCATGATCTTGGGGAACAAATAATGTGACAGCTTTTCAAGCTCCCAGGCAGCCTGCTAGGCCCGCGGGGAGTAAATGAATTTGATTTTTCATACGTCTGGAACGGTTAGATCGAGCCTGGGCAAGAGGTCAGAGTGTGAAGATGGAGGCAGTCTGATTTTTACATGCCTTGTGCTCCGTTGTCTTCACCATAGACTGCTGGTGCTATCAATATAAATGCACGTGTAACAAACAAAACAAAAGATCAATCGATACATGTGAGGGAAAAATAGAAGACTACCTGTAAAAAGAGGGCTTGCAAATGGATTTGTGTATATTCCATGTGAATAAGCAGATCTCTACACATCTATGAATAAGTAATCAGCCTGTTCACATCCTGCGGGATTTACTAACAAGAAAAGCAATCAGCCGCAAGAATGTGTAAAAGAAAAGCACTTGAAATTCCTCACTACTGTACTGGCCTCTCTTCTGTAACTTTCAAATGGGCAACGCAGGACAAGGACACACTTGAATCAGACAACAGATGTTCCAGAGCAAAAAACACTCTCCCTACTAGTCAGATATGGTACATATCTGGAGACACACAGATCAGACGAGACAGAGTTTTAAGATACTGTGGACGCTCGGACGAGAAATGGCCTTTAGCTGAACCCCAGCAGTGTCACAAACAGGCTCATTCTGATTTCGATGCTCTCCTCCAAACATCCCTCTGGCAAAAACAGAGGAGAACAATAGGACAGTCAAATGTATCCTAATTCCAGCTGGATACGCTAATCCAGTTCAGAGACAGCAAGGAAATGGGCTTGTGAGAGCAGACCCGGCAAATACATGTAGATGAGAATGATTATCCTACAGATGAGCAGAAAGATGAAAACTAATTTAATAATAAGACCAGAAAATTCTCCAAGATAACGGGGATCTAGAGACCAATCCAAGACCCATCTGGCCTGCACTGCACACACCAGAGCCATTTTCTATAGGCAGGAGCTGCCCATTCACACTGCAGTGCTGAAATCTGGGGAGCAATGATTGTTTGCACCAAACGCTCTGATGTGAAACAACAATTTAACACCACAGTGTAAAAAACTAGATTTTGTTATACTACGGATAAAAATTTCATGTGGGAAGCAACAGAAAAGTGCAATTTAAGTTAGATGTATTTGACAGGTATGGTGACCAGGCATAGATTGTAACTAAGTTCTTTAATTCAGTGTCCGTACATCTGCTTATATTTGCCTGACATCTTTCAACTTTTTTTCCCCCCATGAGAAAATAATATACTCTCTGTGCCACCACATCTATTTGACATTCAAAGTTTCTTCAGGTTGTGAAATGTAATTAAGTACAGTGATTCTTGTGGGGGATTTTTTGTACATCTAGTCCATTAAATTTCATAGTAAAATAAAGTACTTTTTACATTCTACATCACATTTATTTGGCAGCTACAGTAACTAGTTACTTCCAAGTGTGGACTGTAAACATGTAATTAAATTTAGTTTCTTTTGTGCTTGTATTTTGCCAGAATTCTTCTTCTATATCACCTTAAACACATTTTTGGAGAAAATAATTAATTCTTTACTAAATACATTCATTCAAAATTTGTTCCAGTTGTGAAATGTAATTAAGTACATTTACTTAGGTATTTTTTTGAAGTACATATACATGTGCATGTATTTTATTTGGTATTTTCAATGTTATGTGATATTGTGTATCTACTCTACTGAATTCCACTGTTAAACAATTCACTTTTTACATTTTACATTTATTTGACAACTACAGTAACAAGTTACTCCCAGTTGTGAACTGTAACTAAATACTTCAAATTAGTTCCTACATTTTTAAGATACTTTATTGCCTTTATTTTACCTTAATTTATCTTTCAGTTTTCTTGTCTTGTCGTCTGACGATCATTTCACATTAGAATTTATTTCCAGTTGTACAATGTTGCTTTGTTCATGTATGCGAGCTCTGAAATAAAGTACATATTTGGTACGTGCTGAAGAATTAAATTTGGTTACAATAGAATTAAAATTGGGACAAAATGCACTTTTTACTTGATATCTAGATTTATTTGACTTGTATAATTATTTCCAGTGGTGAGCTGTGACTGCAACTGGATAGTGAAATTCCTCACTCTCTCCACTGTAAATCTTAACTTCAGAGCCCCCCAGAGTTCTGTGCTCAGCCCCTTCCTGTTCACTCTGTACACTGATGTGTGCATCCCCCAGCATGAAGAAAACTGTGAAGTTTGCAGACAGCGCCACCATCATCAGCTCGATTTCAAACAAAGAAGAGGGTTCATATTTGGAGGAAATCAACAGTCATGCAGAGTGATGCACAGAGAAAAACCTACTGCTCAAATTTACCACAACCAAGAAGCTGACCGTTAAGTAAAAGGAGGCAAAGACGCACACATCTGTCTGGATTGGTGAGGCAGAGGTGAAGCAGGTAAACAGTTTTAGGTTCATCACAGAAAATCTGTCATGGTCATCACGCATCTCCACTGCGGTAAAGAAAGCTCAGAAAGCTTGATTTGATAGCTTTTACTTTGCTAACCATTGAATTAACTTTAGCTACATATGATGCATTTTTTATTTAAAATACAAATTACTTCACAATAAAAACATTTTAAACTGTGGTATTAATACTGGGATATTAATATTCTTTCCACTCGTCTCAGAAGTGTCACCATATCTCACAAATGCATGATTAGTCACTTTGTTGGTGTACCCTCACATTAACTATGCAATTCGTGTCACTGGGAGCGTTTCATGCTCGTTTATTTGCCAAAACATGCATGACTTTGATCCACAGAGTCTGCTTGTACCTGAGCAGAACACCTCCTCTACAAAGACACATTTGAGTAATATGTACCTTTTCTGAGAAATGATTACAGTACAAATTACCTCATGAAGCCAAACACCATCCTCTAAAATAACAACTGTTTGTGCAATCACACGCTTCAGCTTGGCTGGGAAAAAATACAGAACAGTTTCCCTCGCTGTCTGTGTTTTGTTTTTCATTTGTTTAGCATTTTTTATAGGGCACTGGGAAATTATACAACGCTGTACAACACTGCTGTGTCCCAGATTTCACAGGTCATTATGGTAAGAGGTTATTGATATGTGTATTACTGTACAGGTGCACCAAACCTGGTGCCAGAGCTGCAAAAATAAGGTGTGTGAGGATGTGTGGATCAGTTTATCATAAGGTTTATTTTAGCCAGGGATACATTTAGCCATATTTAATAGTTTTGTCTTGTGCACATTTTGTTAAGCCATGCTTACACAGATCTATTAACTATCACAGATCGCTTACCTTGCCAACATAAAGTGGTTCATTTCCTGTGTACTCCTCCAACACGAAGAACTGGTTCCATACCCAGCTGCGTCTGTGCCTGTGCAGGACCTCCCAGGGGTCTGGATCAGAGTGTGGGGACTTCTCCAGATCCCCAGAGCTGGGATTCAGCCCCCAGCAGCCTCTCTGCCACAAGGGAAGCAGGAGCGCCAGGAGAGCGAGGGCTCTGCATATGCCTGAGCAACACCACCCCATCATCTGGGCCTCCTCCAAAAATCACTGAGGCCAGAAGAGGAGTGAAAACTAAAAAAAGACAGTGAGGCTGAAATGTCAAAACCCTCAGGGCTTTATCCACACAGTCCTGACCCTGTGTTTCACCAGAAAAGCAAGAGCAGTCAGACCCTGTGCTCGGGCTGAAAAAGAGTCAAGCTCTTCATTTTGCTGGGTTGCTCTTCTTTTTTTCCTGATTGAAGACTAAAAGTGGGGTAATTCCCTCCGCTTTGGAGCCAGGGAGTTGACATTAAAGCTGGCTAACAGGGTCAGCGGCAACCGGGCAGGCTTCAACACACAGGCTGTGTAATTGGCACCTATCAGAAAACAGAAAGAGAGAAAAGAAGAAGAGAGACAAAGACACAGAGGAGAGCAGAGAGAGAGAACCGTCAGCAAAATTGCCTCAGTGACCGCAGTCACTTTAGACAGCAAGTAATGTGCCTGCTGATGCAATGATAATGAAATTTTTCACCAATCATACAGAAATTGGTCAAAAATGAATCAACACTAAATATGGTACAGACAATCAACACAATGTCCTTCAAGTACACACACGCCAAAGGAAAGCCAGGGGGAGGTCAAAGTGTTAATCAGGGTGAGATGGAGGGAAAATGACCTGGAGTTTTCAATGCACATAAGCAAAGAGATTTCACAGCGAGTGGAACAATGGTGGCTGAGCGGAATAGCAATCAAAACGCCATTCAGACTGGCTCCCCATTATCAGGGCTTTACCTCAACCAAGGTCATTATTTTGTCACATTTTCTTTGTATGAGATCGTGGCATAATGGTGGCGGGGCTCGCCACTCAATGCTAACAAGCCACATGATCCGTGTGGCGAGCTCCCGTTGCCGAGATTAAAAATAAATCTGAGCTGTCAGCAGCATGATGGCCCGAGTGTTCCTGACCTCTACTCCCAGCAGTCTGTTCACTGGCCTGAGCGCATGCACGGGGATCCGTCTCCCTGCCGTCATCATGCCGTGACAGATCCCCCAAGATGCCAGAACATGAAGACATGTCAAAGCAGAGAAAAAGCATCAGCTGCTGACAGATAATAGTCTTTGTGTCACAACACATCCTGGCTGTCCTGAGGAGTTGAGCAATTACATAAACTTTATAATATCACTTGCATTATCCGTCTAATTTGTCGAGCCAGAACAACTCCCCTCAGTAAATATTTTGAAGGAGCAACACTCAACATGGGAGTATTGATGTGCTAAACTGCAAAATCTGATACCAAGTAAATACAGGGCCAGTATTGCCGATACCGATATTGATAATTTTTACCTATTAAAGCAGCTTGTGTACTCTCATGTGGGGGAGAGCAGTCATGCGTTTTGAGGTGAAGGAATCATCAATGTGCTAAATCTGAATACATTTTCATGACCACTAAATGATTTTGTGATTTCCACTGTTAATCATGTGCATGTTAACACCTAGGACAGATTTTAAACAAAGATTTTAGGCAAATAAAAAAAATTTTTTTTGAGTCACATGACGGCACGACAGCAAAACACAGCAGGGGGTATTTGTATTTGTACAGACATGTCTAGTCCTTGATGCAACTGAGCACTGAATAGAGAGAAACTGAATGTAAAGTATCGATCAGATACCAATACTAATGTTGGTATCAATACTATCGATATTTAGATCGATCAGCCCACCCGTAACTTGGAGCCAATGGAGATGCAGAGCTGGCTGGCACATTCATGCAGTATCTGGGGATGAAACTGAATCAGAAATGTTATTTAAACTTCAGGAGGTCTTCTGGAAGAAGACATTTAAAAAACCGAGAGCTTGACCGCACGTATATTTATTTCCTTGCTGACCTCTCTTTCTCTCTCCTCGACGCTGAGTATTGGCAGAGCCCTGGATGAGGAAAGTAATTGCTTTGGCATAAAGTGACCTCTTCCATCCCACACAGATTCTCCAGTTCTCATTTGACTTCCTCTCCATCCCACCCGTCCCCCCCACCCCCTCGCCCCTAGCAAAATAAAAACAGCGTATCACACATCCTGTGGAAGGAATTTGTTGTAGTTCGTCACAGCAAAGTCATTAACCAGAGCTGGCAATTAACAGGCAAATAAATCACAACAGCGTGATTGTCACCTCTGCAGACAGCTAGATGTTTGTGAGAAACACCCTAAATGATTAAAGTTTACTCTCACTTTTAAGTTCTTAAATTTCCTCACTTGTCAAAGCAAACGAATCCCTACGAGGCAAAAGTTTATCCAAGAAGCCCATAGCTTTGGGAAAGATTCATGCTGATCTGATCATGCTTTTAACATGAACCTGGATACAAGAAGCCGACACGCTAAGGCTGCAGCACATTAACGTGCACATGCAGGCAAACACACACAAAGTCACTGCCTCTGCATGACAATTTAATGGTAGAGGTGGAAAGTGGAGCAGATCTGGCTGCAGGGCAGCACAAGTGGTGAAGGCAGGTTGCAGCGGTGCTTCAGCGGGAGTGAAAATCAGCGCAGGGTCAGTTTGAGCCGAGCGACCACGTTAATGCTTTTCATTTCGCTGAACCCTGGACTAGAGATAATACTAATATAGTTGTGGTTGCAGCAGTGAGTTCAGTAAGGCAGATATTGGCTTGTTATCAAATGAGCTTTTGCTGACTTACTGTCTGGTTGTTGTGAGCAATCCACGTTGCAGAGACATCCCTTTTTTTCTCCCTATACATTTTTAAAAATTCAAGCACATAACGTCAAATCTAGCTTGAAGTGAGACGCTCACGTCGCAAACACAAAGAGATGGATGTGACAAGGGAGCATTTCCTCATGACGACTTCCTTTTCTTCTTCCTGTTGGTGTCAGGTGATTGACAGTAAGCAGAGCGTAATGCACCACTGATATAAGAACACTCAGCTCGGCACAGTGAAGTGACAACAAAACAGAGAAACTTTGGCGAGAACAAAACGAAGGCGTCGTGTTTACAGTGACGGATTAGCTCACTGGGTGGAAGTTGTTTCTTTCTACTGTACAAGAGTGAAAACCAGGCCTGATGTCTGCAAATATGATGACTGACACTGAATGTAAAGAGGCAGAGACATTGTGCTTTCACTACCAGATATCAAACTGCCTATTATTCCTCATTTAAAGGCAGTTTTTACCCTTAAAGCAACCAGCAGTGTCTTGGTGCCAAAAGCTTTCAGTGCTTCAGTTGGTTTTCCACCCCGCAGAGAAAATCATGCTCTTTTCTTATCATTGAAAAATATTCAAATATCAGCACAAAAAACATCCTCTTCTGGCTGACTCAGTCAAGCAATAACAGCCTCTCAAAAAATGGCCAAAGTCCATATTTGACTTCCTGTAAAGAGAAGCCAATTCATTGTTGGACAGTGTCAAAGTGATGACGCTAAATTAAGTGAAAATGTGAGATAAAGCCGTGAACGTAAAGCCTCCCAGTCACCCCCCCGGCTCGGTTTCTCTTACACACACTGTTCTAATCCCATTTGCCAGTCTCACAACAGGATTACCAGAGCTACAGTGTTCAGTAACCAATCGCATGCTTCCTCTGATCCATATTCTCCTCAATCATTGTGGACCTTCACTCACAGGCCAGAAAACACAACATCAACTTCTGAGAACTTTGCTTGGTTGTAGTTTGAGACGTTTTTTATGGCATGCTTAGGTTTCTTAAAGGCTATATTCTTGAGTTTAATTCATTTAGTGAAGAAAAACGGCATGTAGATCATGTTTTTGTCTCAGAGAAGGCAGAATAT
>JAQFJA010000013.1:5730238-5740285 GCA_029874485.1 Naso brachycentron | reverse complement strand
AGAATATGAGCAGTTTCCCCATTGATGATAGCATGGCACTTCATTGATTTTTCCTCAACCTCCCCTCTTTGTTTGTCTCTTTCATCATCACAGCGCAGGTCAGCTGAAGGGCCACAATAACCCTGCAGCTGGCGGGTCTTCAAGGACGCTCACAGTACAGACATGAGTCGTTCTGTTGCAGGAGTTTGACCCAACATCCCTCCGACTAAAGGGTTTCCTCTCCACTCACTCCACATTCCTGATACCTCACTCATTTGAATTCATCCTGCTTCCTTTGCTCGTGGGTTTCAAGCTGACTGACACTGTGTACGCTTCACACGCTGCATGGAAACGACACAATGCAACATCTGTAAAGAGTCTGGAGGGAGTTTCATACACATGCTGTATGTTAGCAAAGACACAGATCTGTCCACCAAACAGCTGTGAATAATTGATAAATGAAAAAAGGCTGAGTGATGACACTGACACCGACTCCTCTCTTGTGCCAGCTGTTCATTCAAATTCATATTGACGCCTTAAAAGCAAACCTCTGTTTCTAATCGAGGTTTTTACGGAAGTACTTCTGGAATCATGCTTTTAAAAAAGTCTCTAAACTGAGACTTTAAGACCCACACGTTCAAGGCAACATAAATATCTCTTCCTGCCCTTGCACAGACAGGATATAATTTAATGCTGCTGATGTTGTGCAAAATACTATATCACACTGCATTTTCCACTCCTATGGGCTTACGGGCAACACAAACACAGTTTATCATTTTGCAGAGATCTCGTATACGTATGTGTTTGCCTGAATATACACTTGCATAGTAATAAGTCATTTTATTGTGTACAGATCCACATGTGCAGTAATCTTTTTTGGTCTTTAAGCAAGTGGAACATTCTGGCAGTTAATTCTGCTGCAGTTATTAGTTCATGAATTTTCTAAAAAAAATGTGGAGGAAGGTTATAAAGTTGAAATATGGCAGATCTCCAATTTTAGAAATTTCTTTTGATTGAATATGGGCTTTCTGCACCCGGCTCGCAGTTTTTTCTCCACATGCAAATGAAATTTGGAATTCTGTCTCTGACATCAACTCTTTTCAGTGAAAATTAGCAGGTTTCCCCTCTGTTCATCCTTGTGCACCGATGTGACCTGAGCGCTTTGACCCTCCTGTTAAGCAGCCTATCAATCATTGCGCATTAGCTGTCAACACCTGCAAAATGCAGAAAAAGTTCACAGGGCACACCTGTTTCTGAATCGATGGGGGACGATTGTCCAATAAAATAATAATAGAAACAGCTCGCATCATTAACACGGATCGATTGAACATCTCAACAACTTCGGGCTTTAGAGAAATAAAGCGACAGAGGAGGGATGACGGTGCCAAATAAACACAGGATGCGAGTCGGGCAGCACGGACACACCGACAGCAAAAACCTGCGAGCGAGCGCCGCAGGAAACCTGTGTCCACGGAATACTAATTACAAAATAAGCGACGGGACAAAAACGCACAGAATACCCAAGCAGACCATCAATTATCTCAGATGCATTGTGGAAAAAAAGAAGCTAGAAACATGATTACAACTGTCCTCACTGCGCTGGAATTACTCACCAAAAGAAGGTGGAATAACTTCACCGCCGCACAGATGGTGTCTGCTGGTAAAAGTTGTGGTTTTTCCTCCACAAGCACCACACGGGGGCAAACAGCTTAAATCAAAATGCAGAGTGGAAAAGTTTTCATGGTGAAATTAGTCCTGGTGGCAGAGCAGCAGAGCTGGAGATCGGCTACTGGATCGCGCGTAAACGCTCTCACCCTTGGCAGGGATGTGGCAAGTCTGATCCCCCCCCTCCCTTCCTCTCTCTTTCTCTCCCTCTCTCTGTGTCATCCCCCTTTCTCTCTCTCTCTCCGTATACTGCGCAGTGCTGCCTCCGTGCAGGGAACCCCAGCTGCAGGCTTTTGGGTATGTATCTCTCTCTCTCTTACATAGGCAACAGGGGACGCGCAGCAGCGAAGAGTCAGATCACCGGACGAGACAGGAAACGCTCTCTCACCCGAGCCAGATCCTCGCCGACTGGAGTGGAGAGAGCCCATCGAAATAGTCTGACCAAAATAAGTAGGCGAGGAGGGAGCCAGAAACACACGCAGCGTTTTGGCAAAGAGAGACAAGAACCGAATTTTCAAAGCTGCCAAGTTTTTTTTTTGCAGCAGATGGCATGTGTACTGTTAAATGATTGCCTTGCTGGTGAAAAGAAAACCAATACAAAATTCTTGACACCTTCAGCCAATGAGAGTTTAACACCCCTCCTTCACGCTGAGAATGAATCAAATCCTGCAAAAATCACAATTCTATTGCTGTCTTCTCTTTTTTCTGCAAGTTGCTTTATGTTTCATCTCATTCATTTCCCTTTTCTTTCATGATTCACACCTCTTTTGAATCCCCAGTTTTTAAGTGTAGCTCTGTGTGGATATCTGAGCTCCCATTCCTATTTGTTTTTCATCCAATTAGCTGCAAACTGAGCTTCTGTGGTGACAGAAGAATGCAGCAGGAGGCTGAATCTCTGAACTGCTGCACCTCTGCGCTGGCAGACCTTTGAAAGTACCCAGTATTAGTTTTTCCTAATTAGTGACAGTAAACATACAGCATGCACCAGCATCTCCACCTATCAACACGTGCATTTGCAGGAAATCTTACACCCTTCAAGCCATGTCAGTGGTAACAGTTTGAACACTTTTTGAGTAGGTGGTTTACACTTGTATATGCATTTTTTTCCTCGCACGAGAAAGCATTAAATTTCACTAAAAACACAGCCCCCATCATCGGCACTCAAGGATCCTCCTCTGTGTATTCTTCTCCATGCTATTTGCATTCCTGAGACAGAATATATTACACTTGTGCAGCTCCTATTGTCTTCTCCGCTCTGCTATTTAGAAAGCAAGCACTGACCCAAACTAATAGAAAGAGCAGCCTCTGTCTGTCATACCTGGAAGAGCAGTTAGCAAAAGTGAAATTAGAGACATGAGTGGAAAGGTAAAACCAATCTCCTGTACACTGCAGTGGGATGAGAGAGAGAATGATACTGTTTGAGGCAAAGAGAAAGCAGCTGAAGAAAGGAGGATGATGTTGACAAGATGAAAGGAAGGGCAGCATGAGCTTCACTAAATAAGAGCTCAACTTAAAGGGAGTCAGAGCACAGGGGGAGAGTGGGTGTGTGATAATAAAAGGAGAGGTGAAAGGGAGGAGAAGAGGGAGGTGTATCGCAGGAGGTGTGGTGTGGTGTGGTGGGGTGGGGGGCTGCAGTTCAGCGGTGAGAGTTATTTAATTGGAGAGTGACATTGGGAGCCCGGCTCGTCAGCTCTTCCCCATCAATCACGCGCGGTCAGGAGATGCCTGAGGTGATGTGGCCCGCGCCCCGCTCCCTCCGGATCCCACAGCCGGCCCCGGCATTTAACCGCCGTGCCTCCATTACATCTCCAACCCCCCCTCCATCTGACCTCCCTCATCAGGATGTTCTGACCTCCGCTCACCTGGCCTACTGTTATCTGCTCTCCTGTGACACATCGCTTGATGGGTCTTTTTGTTCCCAGACTAACAAGGAAACAGTGAAGGCGTACAGTAATGGCTCATAGAGCGTTAATGAAATATGACCTTCAATGACAATCAGATTTTTTTGTGTTCTAGCATCTCAGCAGCTGCTTTTGGTATTTCTGTAAGAAGCATGTCGCCTTTAAAGCAGATACTGTCATACTTATAACCTTCGGTTATATTTCAGCTGTGTTTGTCTGAATTGATTTTAAACAGGATGGTATGTAACACTGTATCTACACTGATATAGTTAGCACACAATGTTTCTTACAGCTGAACTGTCAGATGTTGGTACAACATGGTCAAGTTTGCATTTTTACACTTGTATAAATAAAAAAGCTGAAGCTGGACAGTTTTCTTTTTTTTGTGGCAAATATTTCAACTGTTTATTAACTGAGCCATTTAATTTTGAGCTGCTGACCTTTATTAGTTAATTTAGTGATTTATTTTAATATGTAGCGAAATATTCTTTGTTTCTAAGTATATCTCTATTAACTGCATATCTAGGCTACTTTTTTTATCAGTCAACCCATTTGCCGCTTTTTAGCTGCAACAAGAAGCTCTATAAGTCAGTCAGTCGCTCTGTCCAAAAAACGTCGCCACTGTCTGGCGACCACAGTTTTCACCCCAGGAGGCTTTGCCATGGTGCGTGTGTATGTGTGTGTGTGAAGGTGTGTGTTCATGTTCATGCCAGTTGGAAAAAAAGGGGGCGTGGCAATGGGTACGGCCTCTATATCTCAGGTTTAGTGGAAACGTTGGTCAGCAGCCAAAGGACAGCTGACTAACTGTTCGGCCCACTGGCCTTAAAGGGGCGTGGCAGTAGGAGTGGCCTGTAGCAAAAGGCCCATCACTTCAAGACAGACTCATGTTACGTGTCCAAACTTTATAGAAACACACACACACTTTAATTAGTCATGGCTTGTCCCGCCTCTGTACTTTAGCCCATCATCAAGCTACTTTTAGCAAGCTTAATTAATTTAACTTAGATGACAAGTTCTGCACTTTTTTTTTCCAGCAAACTGTTCTGCTTATCTTTTACTTTTAACTGTAAGCACATTGCATATTTTTAAACCATTTATCAATTAGGCAACTTCTAGCTCAAAAGTTCATGTTCAAGTTTATTTATTAGTTTTCTCACAACAAATTTCAACCATTAATCCATTACGTTACTTTTAACTATATATTTTTCACTACATCAGTTTCAGCTATTTTTCTTTTCCAACTGTTTATCCATCACTAATGGCTGTCTGTTTCATTCAACACTGCATTTGTTATCCTAACTAACAATGTCAACCATTTATTGATTACTTAACCGTTTAGATTTCTCCATTGCAATGGGTTTTACAGCTGACTCAGTTGGCACAGGTATAATCCAGTGTTTCTAAAATCAAATTGTACTTTTTCTTTTTCATCATGCTGTGGAAACTGGAGATATATAACGCGAATGGATCGAAACTCATAACAGCAAAATAAGCTGATGAGTCATGTTAATTGCTGGTCAATCTCTGACCTGCTGAAAGACAGTTGACATTATAATTCCAGTAACTGCCTTTCACTGTCATTGGAAACAGATGATTGTAACATTGACTGGCCAATTTCAGCTCTAAACAAGGTATTGATTTCCCCGGTGGGCATTTAAAGAAAACATGCTGCTTTGCTCACAGCTAAAGAGCTGTCATAACATCTTTTTATAGCAGCACCGCACAGAGACAAAGTTCTAAACACAGTCGAGCACAGCAAACCAAAAGAACTGGAGAATAATGATGAATAGCATCGCATCAGCCAACTTTTACGTGAATTCAAGCGAGTTGTTTTAATATGAGAAAACTTTAAAAACTTTGAAAAGGTCAGAGAGTTTCTCAGTCTGATTCTGTGTTAGGTTTTCCTTATAATATGGATGTTTTCAGGAAAAATCTACCTTAAAATATAATAAAACCTCTGCTGCATTTTAGTTCATTTTGATACAAGTTTTTAAGATTAAGAAAATAAAATTCACCATCTTGCATCAGCCTTCACATTCTTTTAGTGTTGGCGGAGCAATGATTCAAAGCCAGTGACCTTTTTCGCACCGTGATCTTGACAGTGAAATCCTGATTTAGCACTAAACTGAATCCCATTTAGCAGTTGTTCTAATTCATCTCTGACTCCTTCCTGCCTCCGTAATTGCAGCAAGACATTTACACACAAGTTTAAATGCCCCCTTAATTGTTTTTGATCATATTCTAATTCTGTTTGCGGATTGATTTTTCTTTCTGTTGAGCTCAGACGCATCGGCAGCAGTGTCTCTCTCAGCTCATCGGCTCATTGCATAGCACACAGTCTGTGAACACGCATTTCACTACATGGGGCTCATAAGGCTGCAGAGAGCCTGGGATCAGAGGGAGCAGAGGGGCCTTGATGTTCAAGGGACAAGGCCAGGGAGTTGACGTCCCCCTGACTCCACCACCACGACCAAAATACAAAAGCCGGACTTATTTGCATATGCTGCATCAAAACAATCCTGCTCCTCCTCTTTGAGAAGGGAGGATTTGGACTAATCATCCAGCAAGTATTGAGCGATTACATTTTCCTCAGCTGCAATATAAGAGGGTCGAAAGATCAAGTGAACTAATGGATGACCTAATCATGGGGGATTGGCTGTATCGATTCAGATGGTCACATCCTCATTGTCTGTCAGGCCACTGAAGCTCAAGGCGGATACGATTCCTTACTGGCTAAAACCACCACATTCAGGAAACCCTCATTCAGATTACACTAATTTAGTCCATACCTCTCCTGGTCCCCTGAGGGTTAAATAGATTACGGGGGAGGAATGGCAATCTTGCTGAGTTGCAGCTTAGAACTTGTCTTGCAGAGGGTAAGATTTCGAATAATTTAATGTAACAGATTTTTATCAACCCAGCTCCCTTTTTAGGGTATTTTATTTCTTTCTCATATTTCCTCACGGGGAAATTCTGCAGTGCACAGTACCTCTGCTTGCACCCTCCATATATAAATTGTCTTAATCCTCATTGATATACAGTGTGTTGAAAATGTTGTCATGCTTGCAGATGCAATTTTGCACGCAAGCAAAATTATGACTTGCTTGTTGGTGACACTAGCTGCCAACGCTGCAGAGACAGTCATTCTTCAAGGACAATCTTCTTCATCTGTGTGAATAATCAATGTTACTGAAAGTTTATCATGAACTCGTAGCATCCTTCATATGGCATCAGGCAATATCATTCCTGCAAAGCACATCTAGAAGTACATTTATTCTACCTCAGGAATATCAAGATAGAGAGGCTTTAAAGGAGAATTATTCTTTTAGGTAAATACAGAGATAGGTAAGAAAAATGTACAGAGGTCATCCTCAGCAATTTCCCTCCAGATGCGTCCAAGCAGGTTCTGAAAGAGAAACGTCTCACTGCAGACAGACATGTTCATTCACCTCAGTTTGTGTCGACTGAGACGGCATCCTGATCCGAATCCTAATGACACACCAACTTGCATTCAGTGGTCTGTGTGTCACAAAGCGGGAGAGCTGTGGCAGCTCAGGCTGCGCTCTCAATTCACACTCAGGTCTGCACCTACAAAATCTCTGCAAAAGGGAAATAAGTCTGTCAGAAGAGATCCGCCTTGTCAGCACAACTACTATAATACATTGTAATGTACACTGAAGGAAGCCAGTGGCTTTTGAAACCTCAGTTTTTAAACTTAAAAATATGTGTCTGTGTCACGGTTGTTGTGATATAAAGTATTTCAAATTATAAAGGATTTTAGGGAGGCTAAAGTAAAACGGGTCATGTGAAAACCTATTTAAGCTCATTGTTTTGGATGTTGAATTTCTTGTTCCCATCAGCAGCCAGAATAGAAGCTAATATAAGGAGGGTCTAATAAACTCACTGTGCACTAAACTTGCCCAGCACAAAATGGATATCCAATTACATCAGCAACTAGCAAGTAAAGAAAGTAAAACAGCAGGTTAACAGTCAAATGTTCCACTCAGGAGGTGGTGAAGAAAAAAAAAGGAGCTAAAAGGAGAGAAAATATTGAGCTGAAATGTGTCGCGTTCTATGACCCTGGGTGTGTAAATAAGCAAGTAGGCCAAGTCAAGGGAAGCTATAAACTAGCTTTATTCAGTTCTTCAGGTTAATGCAACTTTAGTTTGATTTCCGCCTGCTTTCAAACACTGAAAGAGAGGCTGGGGATGAAGAGCAACGCAGAGTTGACCCGCTTTCTGTTGGACAGGTAGGTGCCAAACACTGTCGGTTAGCTTGTCCTAGCTTGTTAAATTAACGACTTCTCCATTAAAACAAATGTAATATTCCTACAAAGCTTGTTGTGTAGGTACAAGCAGTGTAAGAATCAGCTACGATACTTCTGGTGGCATTAAGGGGCTCAATTTAAATTTTATGTTTACAAGTGGTAACCAACAAATGCTGCTGACGCTGCCATTAAAGATGAAGGACAGAGACGTACATTTTTCTGCAGGGCTAGTTTGATGTATTCATTCCTTTTATCAAATATTTCTGTCACTGCTGTAAATCCCAGTGCACAGCTGACAATCTGCAAAAGAGTTAGGCTACAACTTACAAAAACTTACAAAAAAATTCCACCTTTCCTGCCAGCGGGTGGCAAGTGTTTGATACACACAAAAAAAAGATGCCACTTAAACATGTCTTCTGTGGGATACAAAATATTTTTTTTCCTTTACTTTAATACAAAAATTATCTTATATAATATGGCAAATGTTTGTGGTTGCATATCGGACCCATCTGCATTCATTCATAGATTACACATTTTATTTGTTGCACCTCCTGAGGCGAGTTTTCAATTAGGATTCCCTGAAAGGTGGCAAATGTTCAAATCTTTTGACAGCAAGCCTTGACTGCACATCATCCAGATGCTTTTCTTCTGGTTTTGAAAGAGGTGAAATAATGTCACCTTGTGTTGTATACAGTGAGAAAGAAAGAGCGAGCCAAACAGAGAGCAAGCACAAACAAGACAGAAATGAGGAAAGGATGAGACAGAGACACAGACAAGCAGCAGGAAGGGACAGAAAAAGGAGAAAAAGGAAGCAAAGGCATTGGCTTTGCCATGCCAGTCTCCTCTCCCATGGTGGGGAAGATGTGTGTTCACATGCTCCAGTAGTCAGACTGAAAAACCCAGGCCTGTTGCATTCAATCCAGCAGAGCAATACCACTCATGGTTGCCTGGTTGGCAAAGAGCTTGTTATCCCCCATCCCTTCATCTGCCTGCTCCTCTTCTCTCCACATCCCTTTTGCTCACACCACAAGCATCTGCATTCTGTTTGCTTCGACAAGCCTCCATGTTTCCTGGCCACCATGTAACAAGGAAACAAGCGGCGCTGTTTTTGTTCTTCTTGCAAGGCACAGGTGAAGACAAACAGCACTGCCAACAACACAGGTGGGGTTCGCATCAGGCGAAGCGTCCTGATCCTGAAAATCAAATGTTGTCCTGTCAAGGCGAATGTGATGCTCCTGCAGCGCCCGCGCCGTCCTGCTGGTGACAGAAGCGATCCTCAATCTTGAAAAAAATAAAATGAACGGTGATAATCTCATGGACTCGATCAACCAACAAGTGTCAGATGGAAATACACGGGCACGCATGAGAAGCTGGGTTGACTGAACACACGAGGGAATGTATGCAGGTGAATAACTCAGGTCTTCTTCGTCTTATCAGGCATATTTCAAACACTTCTCATTAACTCCAGGAGTTTCTATTCCGCCCATTAAATTTTCTTTCCGTCTTTATGTGAATGGGATTGAATGAGCCAAGAAGACTTGCTGAGTCAGTGGGTGGAGCCGGGTGAGCAGAACGAAACACATCTAATCTAATTTTTTTTCATGAAAGCAGAGAGTGAATGTAAGTTGAGGCATTGTTTTGAGCACAAGATAAAAAGAAACTTTACAGCATGAGTTCAAAATGGGAAAAGAAAACATTAATGTAACATTTGCAGCTCTGTCCTGCTCTTTATTAATTTTGGGGAAGTTTCTAAGAGGGTGTCACATTCGCCAAACTCAACAGTAAGTTCTCAACCTAAAAAACTTTCTGTAAGATTGCAAAGAGTCGTTTGAAGATGCAAACAAAAAGCACAGATTTAACAGCCTGATCCCAAATTTTTCCTTGTTAATAATGCTAGGACAAACTCTACACTCCAATACAAGGACAATGCTGTTTCTTTATAGAGTAACACAGCAACGAGCCCAAAGAAGTGGAATTAATTAGCATCGTTAAAGTTCCCTTTTCCTTGTCCTTAGTCAATGGGTTTCATGAAAGGGTATTTTGGTAAGCAAGCCGCACAGTGCAAATATTTCTAACATCGAGGGCTCTCTGGCCTTGCTCATTTCATGCTCAGTACATTAGTTAATTGAAAACAAAATCATTGTAATTTGCTTCAAGTGAGCGCGCATTGCAATGATTTAACATTTTTGGTTAAAAACAGACGGTGCCTTCATGGACAGTCCATGAGAGGTGCTG
>JAQFJA010000013.1:5665387-5677859 GCA_029874485.1 Naso brachycentron | reverse complement strand
CTTGTGTGACTAGTAATCAAAGAATGCGCAGTGAAGCTTAGAAAATTCCACTATTAGTTTTAGTGGATTTGTTTTAGAAGGAAGTGTAAATTCCAGCGCCTGACTTACAGCTTTAACATGGGATTTGGCATGACAAACAAAGCTCCTGTCAGTTGTATATTTCCTGACAGTTTCATAGCTATTGAGCTTTTCCCTTTATGTCCTTTTATTGTGTTCTGCTTGTGGAAAATACTTTGAGAGGTCCCCTGGTGAGTCAGGGTAGATAATGTGTGCATACATGCCCGTTTCTCACTGCACCTCCTCAAAGTTGGGGAAGGTCTCGACAATATGCTCATGAACTGAATGAAAATATAAACAAAGACACAGATTTTCATGCATCTCTGTATTTATATTTAAATGTTTGTCTTTCATAACTGCTCATTCCTGCAACAGTGTTTGTTCAGACAGGTAAAAGCATGCTTCGCGTTGAATTATCAGGTGAGCTAGCTTGAATTTATTGCAAGTCAGTTTCTCACACTTGTTCTGCAGAAAGTCATACCTTGCTGCAAGATGGATTGTTCAATTAGTGGTAAACACAGCATGTCTCAAAAAAATGATGCATTCTTGCTCGCTTACATCCTAAAACGTGACGATAATGGTGATATGTGGCTCACTTGAGTCTTTAAAAAAGAGTGGTTATATGTAAATGCAACAGTGCTTGATCATGTTTTTTGTGCTACTAAATAAATGAACATTTAGGGACTTTAATCACAAATATCAGTGTATGAAAGGTTCTGCATTGTCTGGTACTTTTGTTTGTGTAAAAAAGCAGAAACAGTCTGAGTGTTCCACTGAGGCTCGTCCAGACACGATGTTCATCACCGCCACACCTTGCATAACTTGAGTTTATGAGTGTTGAAATACCCCCAAACCTGTTCTGGCTGTTTGCTGTGCCACTATAGAAATGGCAGAATGAGTTCTAATGCAAACTACATCTGATCCTCTTCAAGGGAGTCAAAATTACACATTCAGAGATATTTTGTTAATGAAAAAATCACCTAAAACTCCTGAAATGTCTTAAATGTGACTCACCACATTTGCTTTCCTTTGCTATGCATGAACTCTGGATATGCACCTTTATCTCCGCCCACCTGGTGCACCCACTTGGCACTCAGGCCCACCCATAAGAAAGCTTCCTTTTTGTTGGATTGTTCATTGTTGTCATTTTCTGACTTTGTGACCATTAAAAAAAAAAAAAAAACAATAGTTGTTTGTTGCATTGTCTACAACATCAAGATGATAATAGGCCAGATGTTTTGAGTGGCAGTGCATTCAGCAAATGCGTGACTGCGAGCAACTCCTCCTCTTTCATTACAAGTACAGTCTGTTCATTACCCAGAGGAACAGAACTTTCCACTAGCTAGCTGCTTTCAAATAGGTTAATAAAAAACTCATGGCGAATCAGTGCAGTTTGTTTTTCACAAAAAGACGTCATGAGGAGCAACAGGAATACAGAGACTCTTTAAAGGCAGACATATATGGGTTTATGAGTGCCACCGCAGCGTGCTTTTCACTTTTACAAGTCATTTGTTCAGCTCGCTAGCACATTCTTTCCCACTGCTGGGAAAGATGCAGAGCATGGAGCAGCTGAAGAGAGAGGTCACAGCAGAGACAGGTCCTCTCCATCACTTGCCCCACTGACACATATTACAAAATGAATCGTCTCCTGCGGGCCCTCGTCATCCTGCCCATTACAGCCTGTACTGCTGTCTGCTGGAAGATTTTTTAACTGTCAGCCAGATAAAAACTGACAGAGCATCAGTGGTTACACACAGACTGAACTCTTTGTTCCGCTCTACTTCGAAAGTGAACTGACTGAACTGTTGGAATATACAGGAATAAAATGGTGATACATAACATAAGTCTTCAGGTTGACTATGTTATCAGTATCTGGAAGCTACGCCGTCGGGTGTCGTTTGCCGTAGAGGGGGAGCAGGGCCGATAAGCTGCTCCCCCTCTACACCCGACGTCAGATAAATTTCTGACAAGTTAGAAATTTTGTTCTGCTGTTGCGAGGCTCTCGAACAGTTGAAGCAGAGCCACTAGTCGATTCATCAAGATCAGTGCCTTGTTTCTCGCTGCTCATGCTTAAGTGAACAATCCATACTGTCCCATGTACTGTCCACGTCTCCCCGGACACCTGCATGTCCATATGCGCCGGCATCTCTTTTTTTATGTTTCTGCACACAGGAGGGCACAGATTATCAAGGCAGCACGTCTCTGCTTTGTTATGAGCAAGGCCAACAAACAAACGTCCGCTACTCTTCTTCTTCTTCTTCTTTTACAAGTCTACTTCTTTGTTTTCGATGCCCTCAGCCTTCAAACAAAGTTTTTAAGCCAAAACGGTCTACAGGGGCCGATCAGACGTAACATGCGAGCGCTCAGGTTGTTGCTTGACAATCAGACCATATGTTGAGCACATAATGTCAGCTTCGTACGGAGCCCGCAAAGTGACAAGGATGTTGTTTGGGTTTTTTTTAAAACGCACTTGCATTGTCTATTTCGCGCACACGTTTTATAACTTACACGCCTTGAACGTGTGTTTTATAAATTGTACATGCGTTTTATTCTTATATTGCGTGCCCGTTTCAATAAAACATGCGTGTGCTTTGTAAAACGCGCTCTTGCTTTCTATTTCTCGTACATGTTTCATAAATTGTGTATACCTTTTAAAAATTGCGTGCACATTTTATCTGATTTCGCATGTGTGATCAATAAAATGTGCGTGCAAAATAGGGAACACGCATGTCAACAAAAACAAACACATCCATGCCACCTCCCAGGCTCTGTAGATTTGGCTTTACAATGCAGAGCATTTACTAAACAGAAGGACTTGGAATGAACAATAAGATTTCTAAAATCACAGTGTATGCCCAGCTTTATGTGGAGCTGCCCCCTCCCCTCCTTGTTTTTGCTCCATAGCTCCGCCCCTCCCTTCACTGGGCTCTTGTTTTATTTATTGACGCTCTCTCTTTTAGATTTTTGTCTAAATCCATTACTCTTCCTTTTTTTGGTTGCTTTGTCGTGTCTGCAGTTGTTGCCAAAGCTGGAAGAGCAACTTTTCCTCCTGGGTTGTCAGCCATTGTATTGAGCTTCACTAGCTGAGGGGGCGTAAACGCGCACCTACCTTTGTAGAGCAGCCAATAGGAACACACACTCTCTGAAATAACCCATGACTGGCCAAAAAGCATCCATGGTGGTCTTTATTTTCTAAAGCTTCAATACAGAGCCAAGGGGAGGTGCAGAAATCCAGTGTTTTTTCAGCCACCTGTATTATAATTTGTTGAAGGGTTATTATGAAATTTTTGCCCAATGAAACCAAAATTAACCTGCCTACTCTGTCTTTAAAAGACTAAAACCTTCTTTATATTGGAGTGGACCTTTAAACAGCTACAACACTGGAGGAAAACACAGTCCTCCTACTTTATAAGTTACTGACTTTGCAGCTGAAATAAACAGAGCTGTGTTAAACTTGACATATCAGTCTTTGGGTATCATGCAGGGTTTGTTAAAAGTTTTGTTTGACCGGCAGCAGCAGGAGAGCAGTTGTCACCCTGTCGTCCCTGTTGTGCACTAAATATAGGACGCACTCGAAAATGTTGGGAGACAGGCTGAGAGAAGTGATAGGACAAGCAAAACAAATACATCAGTCCTGCCGTCTCCCTGGCAGGTCTGTTATGAATAATTTATCTGGGATGACGGATGTTTTTTGGTTGCCTGGAATCACAGCTGTAACTAAGGCCTGCCATGATGCTGAAGTTCCTGAAGGTCAACGGTGCACCATGAAAGACGAACAGGAACTTCAGACAGGTTTTCTGTCTGCAGTTCTTAATGATCTTTATGATCTAGAGTCTGCATCCATGCCAGCAGCTCTGTGAGGCTGAAATGTGTGGTGCTTTGAGCTCAATGCTAATTCCAGCATGCTAACATGCCTTCAGCAGGTTACCCTTACAATAACAAAGTAACATGCGTGAGAGACTTTTGTTTTTTAGCATTGTATACAAGTGCAGCTATGCGTTGCAGTTATTTGGTCATAAACTAAAGTATCTGACAAATTACTGGATGAGCAAAAATTTTGACCTGCTAATGGCGCTCAATGAAAGGCAGGGGATCAACATAGTCAGTATGGTTCATCCTCTGGGGACCATGAGCATAAGAAAATTTCAATAGTTTCAATTCACTCAGTAGTTATTGGGGCATTTTAAAGTGGGATTGCAGGCGTGCTTTTGGACCTCATCTCCCAGAGGTCATGTCGAAATCAAATTGAATGATATCTATAGATAGCCTGCTTCAGAACTTTAAGTTTTCTTTTTCTTTGGACCTGTACCTGTACTTGAACTGTTGTTGCCTGGATTCTGAACTTTCCTTAAGCTTTGATCCACCATTGTAACTCGCGGGAAATGAGAAGTACCCACACCAGTCAGACATAACTAAGAGTGAGCCTGTGGCATCAGTTCTACCAACCCTCGGGGCACGTAAAAGGCATCACTGACTGAGTGCTGCTGCTGATTTAGTGAGGAAATGTCACCACACCCATGACACCCAGATCATAGTACTTGGCAATGCTGCAAATACAAGTGCTTTCATCAGTGAGCCAACAGACTCATAAACATCGTTTTACCTCACTCTGTGATAGATCTGGGTAAGAAGGTCCCGGGTTTGATTCCGTCTCCCTCCGAAGTTTGCATGTTTACCCCGTGTTCATGTAGGTTTCCACCGGGTGCTCTGTTTTCTCCTACCATCAAAAAAACATGTATCGTATTAGTCAGTACCCTTGATTGAAGTACTAGCCTAGAATGGGGAGTTGGTCCCTGGGCGCTGCGCTGTGGCTGCCCACTGCTTCTCAGGGATGGGTTAAATTCAGAGAACACATTTCGCTGTACGCTGTGTGTGTGACTGATAAAGTAACTTTACCATATCTTTAGTGACTTAACAGACATTAACTAAATGAAAAGTTTAGAGTTGCCTCGTAGGCTTCACCAGAGCAAACTGTGAATACACATAAATTTCATGAGGTTCTATCTAATAGTTGTTGAAATATTTCAGTTTAAAGCAGTGGCATAACAGTAAAAACCACACTGCTAACAATACTCAAATAATTAGAGGAAATGCATGATAATATGAAGGCAGGTCAAGCTAAAGGCAGAGCACAAAAACATATTTGGGTGAAGAAACAAGACTGAAAATGTAATTGAAAGACAGAAAAAAACACTCATTCTAATAAAAGTCGACAGAGCCTGACTCCTCCATCTCCAGGGGCACATTTTGGGCTGTAGCAGGAAAGCACAGCCTTACCAGCTTCAAAGAACAATGGATGGTACTTCCTTTAACAGCAACCAGAGTAAAAACACAGGCTTGGCTGGCTGTGCATACGGGTAGACGTTAAAAATCAAAAGACAGAATCTAACAAGATGTGCTGAGCAGCTGTTGGTGCAAAGTTGAGGTCGACAGAGGAGGACTTTGGCTGTCTGACTCACAAACACTGGAGATTACGTCCCCCTGCTGCAGACTAACATGGACCATTGATTTCTGTAGCAGGGGGCAGCAGCGGTTGAAGACCTGGGTTTGCTCAAGTAAAGTGTTTTAAAACCATTTGTGAGTCATCAGCAAACACAAGCTGAAAAAACAGAGACAACAGTCCGTGGAGAGCGAAACTCGGGGCCATTTCATTGAGCACATTGGCCCTGGGGGGGCGCCCGCCGCTCTGCATGCGCGGCGTCTGCAGCAGTGAATGAAAGGGCAGGGAAAATGCAGCAGAGAATTTTACATGGTGTAATGGCTGTGAAAGCTTTTATCTCTCTCCTAAATCACAACGGTAGCAGTCAGTTTGTTTTTTTCTAGTGTTTTATGGAGTTTTCAGAGGCAAATCTTTTTCTGTTTATTTGGTTTCTCTGGTTTCCACTAGAGACATTTTTCTTTCTTCACATTTTTACTTTATGGGTTTAATAAGGAGAAAAGTCCATTTATCATTTTCTCAGTCAGAGCAAATTCAGATATCTATTAACATTCTGATTCAGGCCTTTGTTAGAATGTCACAAAGAAGTTTTATAGTTGAATGAAGTTCTATATGCAATTAGATTTCAGAACATATGAGTTGGCACAGCAGCTTTGTTTTCTTACAGTGGAGGAGCGTCACTCTACAGGAATGTTACCAACATGAAACATGAGAGCAGCCTTGGCAGGTTTATTGTTAATTGTTCTTGTCATTTTTCTCGTCTTTGTGTTGTGGATGGTTTATTTCTGGGTTTCAGAGGGAACAAGTCACGACACAGAACTGAGATTTAATCAAAGAAATTGATATCGCTAAGCCAACATTTTCCTGCGCAAAAGTTTGTCACAGGCTTTACTTCTGTTGCCAGTTATCTGTCTTCACTTTACGGGCGCTGCTAACATGTGCAAGCATGTTGGTACCTTTCTCTGCACGGACTTTATGACATGACTTTACCTTTAATAAGTCAGACAGATGTTGAGCACAAGCTGGATATACTCAGTGATTTTTATTTGCTGCTTTCAGTACATTCATACAATAAAGAAACATTTTATATTAAAACACTTAAAAGCACCCAGTTTCAATAACATCATGAGTGTATCTTAGTACTTACATCTGTACACAGCGTTTGGTGAACAAATTTTTGCATTCACTATAGTGCAAACTATTTATGGCATTTAAATTAAATTTCTTACAGTAACAACAAAAGTATCTTTAAAGAAATAATAACTAAGACTCAAGCAATATTAACGGACAAAACCTGAATGCATTACAGTAAAATTACTGTACTGATGAGCTGTATTGAGGTATTTTATCTGTGAAGTTTCTTTATTTTGTTCTGACTGCATTTGTCCAAACAAACGGCTGACGGATTATAACCTACACAAAAAATAAATCTTTTACCTTTATCATTATTTTTAAGATATGCCGCAACAAAATACAAAATCTAAGTGCAGGAATAAAAACAACAAAGACTTACAAAGAAGCAGAGAGAGGGCAAAAGGTCAAAGCGATGCATTTTAAACAAACCCACTCTGATGCTGTTCTTCAGAGGTTCATCGTTTTGGTTCTTAAGGCAAAGAAGGAAACATGATCCGTTAAATACAAAACAGTTTTGTGTCTTAACAAATGTTTATGTGGCTGAACAGATGATGCAGGTTTATTAGCCATCTGTGTCGTCCCTGCCGACGTGAAACTCTGTTATCTCCTTAGCGATGCGTTCTGCTATCGCTCTGCTGCTGGCGACGATCAGCCTCCGAGACATCACATCAAACGGCCCACCTGGATGGAGAGAGAAAATAATAAGAATTACTTTAATAAAGTCGCGTCACTTATTTCCCAGGTTGCATGTGGTTGAGTTTTCTACGAGCCTGTAAAATTATCATTTTAAATGTAAGCTGTATTAACCTGAATAAAGTTACTGCTGCTGCTGATGTGGCCATTTTCCACTGCTGGAGGATTCTCTAAAATTTAATTTTTCACTTAATCATTGTGCTGACTATTCACTAGAACTTCTCTTGTTTGCAGATTAAATAAACTTTAAAAAAAATTATTATTATTGCACTGTTTCACTTACAATTTTGCAATTATTTGCTCAAAGTGTTGTAAGCTGGCTCACACTGAAGAAATCTGCAGGTTTTCTTTGTGAAACCACAGGGAACATGATGAGGCATCGAAGGACTTGTTCAGGCTGCCAGCCTAAATTCGATTTAGGCATATCCAGATTATATCAAGATTGGTTTTGGGAAGTCTGAACAACAAAAATACACATGAAATCCAATGTTTGCAAATAAGATCCAAACCACATGGTGAGGTGGTTGAAATGACATTTAAATCTGATTTGACGCACCTTCAGTCCGGACGCTCTGCTCAATCAAATCGGATATCAGAGTGTCTTTTGGGTCACTTTACGGATGCTGGGCGCCTGAATAGAATGTCTTGACAGACAAAATGTGGTGCTAGACGGCCACAGAGCTTGACAAACATACAGCGGCAAATTAGAAAATTTGCAAACCAAATCTCATCTTCAAATGTCCCAAGGACGACACCCTCCCAACAATCACTGCTTTGTGTTCAGCACAAACCTCTCGCTGCACAGTGAAGGCCGCCATGACTGCAGCACGGAACATCGTAATGTTCATTGGCCTGTTCTGTCGAGTCTGTCTGGAGTTCGGCACAGCGACTTGACAACACTAGTGTTTGGATAACAAGATGATGTAACTCTGTTTTTCCATTTGTCGTACTTCTGCATTGTTAAAGCTGCATCACTAGCACACGTACTAAAGCCGTTACCACAGTGACCTGATGCAGATAGGTCGGTACAGAGCGGTGACGTCTGGAGACAACAAATCTGATCTCATCACTTGTAAATGACAGTGTGGACAGTCTGTGTTACAAATTGGATTTGAGAAACGAAACCGATTTGTCTGTCTGAATGAGGCCCAATGTAGAATTCAGAAAACTGTTTCACCTCACTGCTGTTGGTATTCATCGACAATGCCTCCGACTGATCAGGTTTTGCGATGGCAGTCATTGTGAAGTCAAAGAGTACCTCAAACTTTCAGTAATAAGATTTCACTTATTTAAACGGATGCATTCCTTTTGAGAAGCTCCTCTGTTAAATGTCAGTGGAAATCAGTTATATGTTCAGTATAAGAGCAGATGGATCATGAACCCACTTATTTTTAAACTGTAGAATCAGCACCATCAGAGTTTCAGAGCTGGTTATGGGGTTTTATCCTTCAGTTGACTCAGCTATTTACAGAAGTGTCCAATAGTTGACGTCATCCCCGCTACAACTTTGCTCCACCGCATTCGTGCACTCCAGCTGTAATATTTAAATTTATAAGACTGAAGAAACCTTCTTTAACAGCCCCACCATGGTCAAGACTCGTGCTTTTACTTGACAAACAGCCTCTTGACATCCTCATAGTTACATCAGTGGCAGTGTTGCCCAAATTTAAGATCAAGTTTCTCAAGCTCAGCTGCTTCCTGTTAGAATCACAAAACCACTGGCTGCTCTGTTCCCATCTTTGACTGTTTCATGAGCATTTGTGACAAAAAAAACAAACCAAAACAAAAACAACTTGAATAAAAGGTGAATAAATCATTCCTAATCTTATAACTTCTGTTCCGTTTGCACCAAAATATCAGTCGCCCGTTTTGCTGTGAGGAAATTTCCTTTAGCAGTCCTGCTGTTTCTCCACAAGTTTCAGTTTCCTGCTTCCTTCCTTTCTTTCAGTGCCTCAGCAGCTTCTAAAAAGTTGGTGTTTGAAGGGCTCACGTTTTCTCTGTGACTCACCTGAGATGTCCATGATAACTCCTCCAGCTTCAGTGACGATCACCGCCCCTCCGGCCATGTCCCAGCAGTGGATGCCCATGTGGTAGTAAGCGTCAGCCGATCCGCACGCTACCAGACACATGTTGACAGCTGCACTGCCCGGTGAGCGGATGCTGTGGATAAAAGTAACATGTCTGTACTGGACTGCAAGTGACACACTGTTAAAGTTCAGGGTTTGTTTGTGAATGTTTCCAGTTATTGTCCTCACACTGTAAATGTAGTAAGACCTGGTTTGTGATATTATTTAAAGCTGGCAATCATGTGACATATTTTTATATATTTATTACTTTTAATTTGGGGGGGGGGGGGACTTTTGGGAATTTTTTTTATGATAGTGGCATTAGCCAGGGATTGGTCAAAACTGACTTTTGTTTCCCCTTCAGTCAGCGGCCAACCAGGAGGACAAGCGACACAATAATGAGACTAAGAAGCTGCAAATCGTATATGATCCACAGCAACATTTTCATATGGATATTCTCAATAATGATGAGGTTTAGCATTCAACAGATTAATCAAGACTGAAATTTAACCGATAATACCTTGTGTATCAGAGCATATTTACCCATGTACAGGGATGGTGAGGATGGTTTTGATGTTGGCCAACATAGTTTTGAAGTGCTCAGGATCCTTCTTGAAGCCCATTTCTGTCAGCACCATTGATTGGCTAATATCTTTGATGGAAACACAAAATGATAAATGATCACTTCTCAAAACATGGAATCAGTTAGTAATGCACGATTTCTGACTGTGACGTTTCACTGTGGAGAGCTGCTTGATATGAGCAGAGAATATTGCTGTGATACTGCTTCCACCTGGTGGATGTCCTGAGAACTGCAACACTGACAACTGATGTGATTATTAATATTTACCTTCTTGTCCAGACACTTTAATAGGGACTCCATTGCAGAACGCTCCTTTGCCTTTTCGTGCTGTGTACAGTTTGTCCTCGATGCAGCTGTAGACGATCCCAAACTCTATCTGAAGCCAAGAAGCAGCAAAGAAAACAGCAGTGATTAACGCGTTGGGAGGTGGGCTGAAAATAGAACAACAGCCACTAATTCACTGGGTTATTGGGGCAATTGTCATCTTAATGTTTCTTATAATTACGATGATACCTTATCAAAAATGTGTGATGCACAAACAATTAAACTTACCTCTTTGTTCACAGTGAAGCCAATTGACACAGAGACAAACGGAAACCTGCATGAAAGTAATTTACAATATGAAACATTCATTTAATGAAGTCCCTTTAGGTTTAAGCTCAGAGGAATCAATTTCTATTATAAGTTCAGTTTCATCTACGTTGTCTAATTATTTCTGACAGAGAGGACAATCCAAGAGAGAACCTAATTAAAAGATAAAAAGAGATCAGGAGCGACAGAGATAAAACGAATCCAGTGTCATATCAGGCTTCTCAAGAGAGTGTTTCAGCAAGTACCTGTGCACGAAGTTGGTGGTGCCATCGATAGGGTCGATGATCCAAGTGGGATTGTCTGTTAGAACACTGGGAGCACCTGCAGCCACTGACTCCTCACCTATGAAGCTTCAAAATCACAGACAGAAAAACAGAAAATAAACAGACGAGACTTGTTACCCTCACTGTAAAATAATTGATAGTATAACTGATACAGTTAACATGCCGTGTTTACATTAATATTAACAAGGGGTGGGAATCACCAGAGGCCCCACCATACAATATTATCAAGATATTGTGATATGTTGGGTATTGTGAAATCATATATTGCAATTTTCTCACTTTTCTGAACTGCAAATTATTTTCTCAAAGCAAAACTCTGTCAGCATCATCTGTTTCATCCAGTATGACACATTTTTTCAGTCTATTCATCTCCCTTTAATAATTTTTATTGCATTTTTTGGTTACCTCACCAGTGAGCAATTAGAACCATCTAGTGGACTAAAGGTCAACTGATTTTTGTTATTCTATTAAACAAAAAGGTGAGTTTGTATTGCAACATTTATTAAGAATTTATTTAACAAAATATCGACACTTGGTATCTACGAATCGATACAGTATGGCCACGTAAAATACCTAAATATTACGATGTATGAAATTTTTCCCCCCACCCCTAATCTTTACACTTAAAATGTATATATAATATGTGATATTAGGAAAGTCTGCTTTCCCCTGGACACCCTGATGTCATGTGCTCCATCGTTTTTCTTCAATTTCATGCATTTCAGCATCTGGTAAGATTTCATTCCACAATTACAAGTAAGTAGATACTGGACAGGTGGATTACAATATTTAAGGATTGAGTATGTATAATTTTGACCAGCTTTAATCTTATAAAAATCAACAAATCAACAAATAAATAGAGCTTTAGAGTTTCCAAACTGGAAGATCTTCATCAAAATATCAAAATCTATAATTTGTGGCTCATGACATCTGTGTTTTTTAAAGACTTGGCTGCAACACTGCCAGTCCTAGTCATAAGAATGTATGTATTGTATTTACTTCTTGCATATTGTTAATCTATTGTCTAAATTGTTTGTTGTGTATGAACTGACTGGGTGGCAAATGAGTTTCCCTACTGGGGACTGATACAGTTTTCTAATCTAAACTAATCAAAATATAAAGAAAAGTTGTGGAAACATGCTTGATAATACATGAAAGTAATGGAAAACTACCGTCCACAATGCAAACAAAACCAGCAAAGTGAAATGAAGCATAAAAAACCATTAAAAAGTCAATTAAAACAGCATAACAATAAGGGCCAAACTAAGGGAGACTGAATAAAATTACACTGTTTGATGAAATGTTCAACCTTTTACATCCTTCAGTCCTATCGAGCAGTTCATACATCTTCTCTAATGTCCACATTTGCTGGTAAAGTACCTGTGAGTGGGGTATTTTTCCTTGATGGAGGATATAATGAGCTGTTCCACTTTCTGGTCCGTCTCGGTCACCAGGTCAACCGGTGAGCTCTTCTGCATGACGGCGATGTCCTGCTGGAGCGCCTCGCAGATCATCTGACAAAACACAAAGATGACAAAACTCTGAGACGGGATTTTTTGGATGACTGAACTCATCTGTCACTTTAATTAGTCTAACATGTTGTGTGTTATGGCAACATACTGTTAGC
>JAQFJA010000013.1:5635802-5646830 GCA_029874485.1 Naso brachycentron | reverse complement strand
CGCCACTCATGGACTGATGGATGAATAGAGGACATAACCTGACTTTACACAATGGGTCCTGTTATGTAAACTAAATGACACCAGACAATCCTGCGCGTTTTGTCGGATCACCTGATTTGATCTGAATACAGCCTTAGTTACAATGAAGGAAAGAGTTTCCATGCATGATCAGACTAGCTTATTTGGTGTAAAGGAGCATTCTAGCTGTTTAATATTGCACTTGCACAATGTTTGAGGACTTATTTGCCAAAAAAAGAAAAATATATTGGTCAAAATTAAAGCAGTAGAGGCTCAATTATACAGACTTCTTAGGAAAAGGAGGCTATTTTATATGGACCCCTTCATTACAGCCAAACTCAGTGTTTGTATATGGATGCATATAGCAAAAAGGGACATGAGATTATAACAAATAATCTAGACTCTAAACTTCCCGTAATGCAACTTACAGCAGCCTTTTATGATACCTTCTCTGCCTGGTAAATATCAATATCTTTTGAACTCCATGACCCCAGTTTTTTTTTTAATGCAGGCATCCAAAGACAAACTCGTCTCCAAGCCCAAGCTGAGATAACCCTCGGGTTATTTTCTCAAGGTTAGTCAAAGCAACAGAAGACATTATGCAGCTGTTTTCACAGGCTGAGTGGAAGTCTGCTGATACAGACCAGCACAGATGCAGCAGAACCAGAGATATCATCTTTTTATTCCTCGTAAAACCTGCTGCCTGCACCACCCACAATGCAATTCAATGAGACTCAGGTGTGTTAGGCTGGTAGCTAATGTTGTCTTGAACCTTTAGCCTCAAGCAGAGAGGAGCAGGCTTCAGAGGTTTCACTCCACACCTCCAGATGTTTTTCATCCACAAACTTAGTCTTCAGACCCATCTCTCGACGACTTATGTGACATCACTTGAGGCAAGTTTATCAGACTCTCACAAAGCGCTTTATATGACATCTTTTTCCACATATGTAGTAGCAATCCCCAAGAACTGCAAACAGACTTTGATGTGTAAAAACAATGGAGTTCCCCTTTGACCAGTAAACCGAAGTAAACCGATGTTGATGTGTTAGATTGGTGGAATGCTCCTTTAATACACAACATGTGTGGCTGCATTGCATGCTTGACACTGGTCTTCCTTCCTCTACTATAAATAACCTCCCGCTCGCTGTGTGACTCTCCAGTGTCATTCTGAAGGACTGGATCTAAATCCTGATCTTTATCATTTCCGTTCCTGATCACAGAAATTCATTTCTTTCATTAATTTAGATTGCAGCTATTCTGGAAATTGCATTATGCTGTACTACACTATATTTTTGGTGTAGGGAGAAGGCAAAAGAGTGGTTCAAAAAGCGCAGGATCTATCATGATGGTGCCACACCAGCTTTTATCATCAACACAGAGGCGTTTCCATGGATCTTATCATGTTTCTTGGATGCTGGGGAAAGACTGCATCACATTTATCTTCCCAGCATTTGAGCAGCACTCACTGGGCCTCTTCATCAAATGAACTGTGAGGCTTCAAAGCAACCAGCTGAGGATTTCGGTGCTGGGGCTGACAATGTACCGTTAGCCCTGTGTAAACACTGAGGCCCTCCTGACAGATGTGCAATGATTAGCGTGCCGTCTGAAGATGCAGCTGTGACTGGATCCCATTGCTGTGGCGTGAGACGGCAGAGGCCTCTGCCTCGTAAGCCGGGGCGTTGGATCTGATTCTGGGGGTCAACTCATCACCCGGGGACACTGAGAGCTCTTCTCTGATGCTATCAGTGACTCCTCATCGTAACACCAATTCGTCTGGTGCAATCTCGAGGAGGAGTATGATGTCACTTACAGCTTTCCAGCTATGAGACTGCAGCTTTATGAGCAAAATATGAAATATATTCATCTTTCGAAATGAAGATCATTCTTTATTTTTACTAATGATGGGACAATAAGGACAAGTGTAGAATAAAGTCATCTTTGTTCTCCAGTTTTCTCAAGTGAGTTGCCTTAATGACACATTTAGCGATACTTGTCACATAGGGCTGCAATTAGCGATTATTTACATTGTTGATTAATCTGATGATTATTTTATAATTAATTGATTAATATTTTATTCCATGAAATTTCAAAAAAGTGCCTATAAAAATGTGCATCGTAATTTCCCAAAGCCCAATGTGATGTCCTGAAATTGCTTCTTTTGTCCAAAAACAGCCCGAAACACAAAGACTCCTCATTTGCTTTCATAAATGACAAAGAGAAGCAGCAAATCCTCACATTTAAGAGGCTAAACCAGCAATTCTTTTTGCTTTTTTTTTGAAAAATGGCTGAAACAATGAATCATCAGCCATGTTGCACAACTACGTTTCTACAGCAGCCCAGAATGGACAAACCAAACAGTAGCTCTCTGTAAGACCTTATGCATTTTTGGTAAATTTCAAAATCTACTCAGGATCTGCTCGGTTGCAGGGAGGAGTGACAGGTGGGGTATTCAGTTGGTTGCAATCTGCAACCTCAATGCAAGATGCCACTGAAACATCACACTGAACCTTTACTTATATCAGTTTCGACTCTGCAAGAACTAATCAGAGAATTCACAAACTTTTAATGGGAACTCAGGAACTTGCCCATTTTTCCAAAAGAAAAATAGAAATGATCAATACTACAAAAACAATAACAACAATGCCATATTGCCCTTTTTTTCTACTACAAGACCTACAGGAACCTTTTCTGGAACTTTTTAACTGCAGGAATCTACTTCCAGTTTTAATTCTTGGCCTTTAATTTCTAACCCTTCAAAGTTTTTCTTGTAGTATGTAAGGATGTTTTTGACTGGTCAAACACAAGCCTCAAGTGTACAGAGTCCATTTACACTTTAAGCTGTTGCTATGACTATTGAGCCAACAAACTATTAAGGCTGACTTAGTAGTGCTGAACTTTGCTCACTGGTAAAACACAAGCTGGAAGTGTGTCGTATTACGTTTCATGACTTTAGAGTTTAAACAAAGCAATGGGTCTGAAATCAAAACAAATACAGAGACTTTAAACCTCTGAGACACTAACAGTTATCTGATGAGAATGATTTGTTTTCTTGAAACATGCACTGAAAGTTAAAACAGTATTTAAGTTAAACTGAATCCAAAAAAGTAGTTAATCAACTTTGATAAATCATTTTACTTCACCTCTTACTATTATACTAGGTTGGACACAATAATAAGAAAAACAATTGTGAACAATTCTGTGACCTTTATCTGCATTGAACCAACTTTCAGTGATTCCTGGTTTGTAGTCAAACAACCATTTTTAAGTGCTTTCTGATGGCCCAGGAACTATTGGAATGGAGTTAGCTGGTTAAACACAAACCTGAAGTGTATAAAATAAAGCTGATTGCAAGATCTGGTTGTAATTTGTGTTACCGGCAGTAGTAGCAATATTAGAACTTTGGATGTGAATTTCTTGTACTGTTGTTGAGGCTTAATCAAAGTGATGGAGCTCAAAGCTCCACAATTCTAAAAAAGAACGAGATTAAGAGAGAAAAAGGGAGGGTAATGAGAGAAGTTTAGCATAATTTGCTAATTGTTTCAATGTGGTTTGTTACCAAACAACGGAAAAATCCCTCAGTAGATCCGTGATACTTTGTTGAGAGGTCACAGTCACTCTGGCGCTCTTGTCTTTTTGTGCTAAAACTGCTTCTGAAACAAAGCCAACTCCTTTTAATCCTTTTTCACTCACTTTGTCTAAACTTGCTTTGTCTAATGTTGTGAAATGCGGACAGGAGTGGACCTTTGGTGCTTGGTTTTATGTCCAAAGTAACTTCTTTTCCAGGGTTGTATTTGGACAATATTTTGGTCAAAAGTACTGGCAAAATTAAGCTTTCCCTGATGATTTCACCACTTCATTACCTACATTTCCAGTCCCACTAATGCAGACTGAACCGTGATTAAACCATGTTGATTAACTGATGCTTCAGGACTGACAGTCAGCTCCTCCAACACAGAGTATGTCAGCATCTTTATGACAAATGGACCGCATCCTGCCTGTCAGGTGGATTTGTGTGCAGGGACTGACAGCTGGACTGTGACTGTAATACGGAATCTGTATTCCAGACTTTGGCTCAGTACGTCTCTGATGACATCCACAGACTCGTCCTCTCGGGAACATGTCCACCAGTTCACGGCTACTTTAAAACGCCCTCTTGTGGGCCTTAAAATTCTCACTCGCGTCTGAATTAGAGGAAAAACGTGCAGCTGTCCACAAAGCACTGCGTGTTAATTAAACTCATTTTATCAACTCACAGGAGGACGTCGGGGTTTAATCATCCTTGTGGAACTCGGCTGACCTCAGTTTGGATTCAGTGCACCACATTCTTGTGGGTGGTCTGCCGATGATTAGCTAAACTTTAAATGTCTGGGATTATTTTTGAGCTCATCAAACTTATCTTGGCCTGTGTTCTACTTTAATACAAAGGATTTCACAGTCTGAGGTCATTATGAACACCTCATCTATTTCGCATTTCACACACCTGTCCAAATATGTCATGACAACAGTGGTGCAGTGGGTTGTTATGTTTATTTAAGTACACTGCAAATATTGCAAGATTCCTGAGTTAATACCCAGTGATTGTGGCTTTATCCAACATGCCTGGAACCACAAAGTATGCAGCACAGAGCTGTACAAACAAGTGGAAAGCAGTGCTTTTGCCAGTTGTTTCATTCAAATATTCATTAACTAATGAGAATAATAATGAAATAAGCTCATATTTTGATGCTAAAAAAATCAGAATTTAAGTATTAATACTGTGACATCACTACAAAAAGATACTAATAAGTCCTTTTATGCAAAAATCCAAGAGGAGATCAGTTTTTCCATGTGCAGACACATTTCTTGAGTCATTAATTTCATGGACAAATGACGTATTTCTTCAGCTCTAAGTCCAAAATAGTGCAATAGAGGCACTGATTCTGCACAAAGGAGACTAATTCATCCGCCACTGGCTAAGGAGCAATTTCCAAATTGCATAATTACATGTGTCACTGATCAGAAGAGGGCTCCAAGTCCAGAGAAACACAGCATTACTAATTAGGCTGCGTCCGACCCCCTTCCTCTCACTTCCACACAGCTGCTGGGGGAAGTTAAACACTCACTTAGTGGATTTTCGAATAGATACAGCACCTGTTTCTCATTAAGGGTTTTAAGGTGTTATTTATCAATGTTTTTAGCTGAGAGCAGCATCTGCTTGTCCAATCACAATCAAGCAGTGATGCTGTGCACACAAGAACTGTTGAAGCTGCTGACAGTGATCTTATAACAGAAATATTCACTCTTCTTTCAGCTTTTTCCTTTTGGATATGAAATCAATGTTTCCCCTTTTAATTTCTCCCTTTTAAAATTTCCCCTTCAGCATCTGACGAACCTCGACTAGTGTGAACAGTGTGTGAACTTTTTTTTTTCTGATGCAACTGCACTCCACGTTTTCACTTATTCTCTAACAACAGACATTTGCAAGGACATACAATCTTAGCAATTAGACGCTCAGTCCCATCTCTATAATAAGACAAACACATTGTTTCAAACCAGCCATGCAGACACAGTCTAAATAAAGAGCTGCAGAGTCAAGACATAAAAAGTATGAATGCAGAGGAGTTTGCGAGGCAACATGGAGCATATTACTGTACACAAATAAGGATAAAACAATTCATCAGGTGCAGCGAGTGTGTTGTCATTTCAGGAAAAGCTACAAAACACTCTGAGGTGAATACACGCCTACTGAATTTACCTTTACTCAATTAAAAAACACAAGTATTTGTATCATGAGTTCTGATGTATTGTCTAGGGCCCAAAATACTTTTTTTTTTCTCACAAAAATTATAAATATTCTTAATTTTCATCTTTACTGTTAAGCAGAAATGTGCCACCTTAAAGGATCATACCAGTCTATTTTTGACTTCTCATCATCCTCTCAGCAAACTGTCTGTTTGGCTTTCTGGCATCTTAGCACATTCTCTGGTCATGAGTGCCCTGATTGTTTTCAAAGTATTGATTTCTCACCATTAGCAGAGATCGCCTCAATCTTCCGCAAATGTTCAAATTTGATTATATGTCTACTTTAATAGATCTCAGACAGCATTTTCAAACCCCATCCATGTTGAAACAGGGCATAGAAACACTACAGGACAGTGGCTAGGTATACTAGGTATAGGTAATTCACCCTTCTAAAGAGAATGTCTGCATTTGTTTGGTCAAAAATCTCTGAGCAAGAGAGAAATCACAGCTGAGAGCCGTTGAGAAGAAAGTTATTACGCCTGAAAAAGAGTTCCTTACAAGTTCTGCCATCCTAGCTCGAATAGCTTACTAGCGTAAAGAAGGATTTTGACACAGACGTTCTTTTTATTGAATATGGACAAAGCATAAACAAACACGATATCTCATAGATAAAGTTATTTTGGGTGGGGTTTATGTAACCTATGTGGCTGATGTTGACTAAGACTAATGACATTTAGTGACACTGTTATGGTCCTTTAAACTCTGTAAACAGGTGTTTGACAAAACAAGCCCACTTTCTGTGACCGTCACGTTTTCAGAGCTTTCAACTGTATCACATTGAGTTGGGATTAAGGCTGCTACAATTTCCAAGGACTATAATGAAACTCATATTTGGCTTAAAAAAAAACCCAACAGACATGAGAAGAACAAGATGTGCTATGGATGAAATCATAACAGCTACTGAGCCTGCATGTCAGCAGATCCATCTCTATGACTGTTTTTGTTAATGAAGACCATCCGATACAAGCAAAAGTCCCAGAAAAGAGGCAAGTACAGTAAGTGCACCATTAGTTAGGAGTGTGCAGAGCAAATACCTGCTGCTCCAGACTGTGAAAGAATAAACCTTCTTGTAACTTTCAGTTATTGCTCAAATCTGTGTAAGTGAACCAGTGGTGTCGTGTTTTATATCTCTGTATCGCTGCAAACGTATCATTAAGAGAACAAATACCATGCAGCTGTTAAACTGCTCTTGAAGGCAGTGCGAGTGCAGATGGTGGAAGATTCAGTTTGGTTTAGGAAATCAAA
Organism: Naso brachycentron; assembly: GCA_029874485.1. Lineage (NCBI taxonomy): Eukaryota > Metazoa > Chordata > Actinopteri > Acanthuriformes > Acanthuridae > Naso > Naso brachycentron. Next base: position 5,639,786 of record JAQFJA010000013.1, on the reverse strand, counting down.
GGAAAAACACTGGAACATCTGGTCTTTACCCTGGACAAAGAACAACAGAACAGTGGTGAAATGAAAGAGAAACTCATGCATTTTGAATGTGCACATTGCCACAGCCAGGCATACTTGGCTGGAATCACTTGCCACTAATACCCAAATCTATGCTGATCCACAGCAGTGCTGCAGCAGGATCCCATTAACATCAACTTAGCATTACTTCTGAGACACATCTGGCGCGCTTTGAAACCAGAGGTTTAATGTAAATCAATCGAAGTGATCACTGAAAGGGCGAGAGATGCCTGCGTGACGAAGCTGCGCAGCTGGATGTTCAGAGCGATGTCGGCTTAATGACAAAAACCTGATGAACTTTTAAAAAAAAGCAACGCACAAAAACAGATTTCTTGGAGTTATTTGAGGGCCTCTAAAAGAAAATAGGGGTGAGAGGAAAAGAAAGAGGGAAGATAAATTGGCAAAAGAGTCTGCAGACTTTACCAGAGACGGAGACAAGTGCACAGGCAGGGTCAATCCAGACTTTGACGCAGCCTGGTCATAAACCAAAGCTATGGGGATTCTTTTCAGGATCTTGCAGTGCTGTGAAGCTCTGCTAAGACTCCGACTGGAGCTCGCAGGATTATTACTGCTGCATCTGGCAGAGTAGACCAATCCATTACCTCAGTGCCATTAGTCCCGTGTGGGCCTGCAACTAACTGTTATTTTCATTGTCGATTAATCTGCAGATTATTTTCACGATTAATTGATTAATCATTTATTCTGTGAAATATCAGAAAAATGCTAAAAATGCTCATCTCAATTTCCCAGAGCCAAATGTGACATCTTCAGATTGCTTCTTTTGTCCAAACAACAGCCCCAAAGACTCCTCATTTATTTTCATAAATGACACTGAAAAGCACTAAACCAGTAATTCTTTTCACTTTTTTATTTTAAAAAAATGACTGAAACGATTAACTGATTATCAAAATAGGTGGCAAATAATTTTCTGTTGATCGATTAATCATTGCAGCTGTAGTCCTGTGACATGTTCCCGCTCTGCAAGCGTCGCCAGGACTGTGACATGTCAGGGTGGTGTTGTGCATGGGAGGGAATCGGAGATGCTCATTTTCTACTCAACAGTCAGGAAATTGAATGAGGGGTAAAGTGTAGAAAATGAAGTATTAGCTCGTAAAAAACAACAAGGCAGCAGGGATTTGGCTGAAAGAGAATCCGAAGCACAATTGATTTATCAGCACTGAACGGTTACGTGCTCCAGTTTTTCTAAAGGGAAATGACTGAGAAAAAAAATCATCTGTCTGTCTTGGGTTTTATTGAATACATGGAAGTTGATATTACTGTTCAGCGCGGCGGCTCGGCTATCAGCAAAGCCTTCACTACAGGAAGGTCTTGCGTCACTGGACGACCTGACAGACAATAGAGCTTGCTGGTTCCTTTACAATGTGCACACTTGGACAGGAAACAGACTTCTTAGCTCCACACAACCCCCATAACTCCACTACTTATGGATTGTGATTATTCTCACACTCACTCAGCCTCCAGTTTCATTTTTTGAAGCTTGTGCAACAACAGATTTGGCCATACATGCGCCAGGAACTATAACAGCCTCTCACCGCGACACGACTGATTTCCCCAGGGGAGTTTTCTGCCTCCTAAAGCCCTTCTGTCAGTTCAAAAGACACAAACGTCTCCACACTCTGCCCTCATCACTTTATAAATCCTCAACTGAGGAGGACAGCAGATGCTCGGATGTATTAAAGCCAAATTTAAAAGGCGTGATCCACTCAAAGGCACTCTCAAATATGAGCGCTTGTGTGTGTATTCATCACAGAACAAATTTTTCCAGTAGAGACGAAGCAGCTCAGCTCCATGAGCAATCTGGCGTCAAGCAAAAACGGATCTGACCTTTGGCAAATCACTGAAATTTAAGATGATGTCATTTTTTACAAGTTCTTAAATCAGGATGTCAAAGATGGGGCGACAGAGCATGAGAATCGTGCGTGAAAGGCCTCTCTGTACAGTTCATCTTCATGACAGTAGTATGTGAGGAGTGACACTCATGTTAAATGACTGAGGGTAAAGTTGGCCTCAAACAGCACCGAGAGGAACTGCACATCAGACAGAAATGGAAAAGCAAGTGCTGGACTAAACGGTTGATTTGGTCGTGATGAGGAGCAAATGTAATGATCTCATGTGGTCGAAGCAGCAGAACAAGGGAAGTACTGGAACTTCTGTGGTCATAAAGTCCTGACAAAAAAGAGTTCACTTTAACTCCAAAGAAGGTTATTTTGTCTCAAAAGGAAGAACCGCCTTTAGCGAGAGAGCAACAGGTTCATTTTGAAGTCAAATACAAAAAAACAGGACAAAACTCAGACAAACAATTGTAATGTAATGTGGTTTTTAAAGACAGGAACAGTTTAGAAAGTTACAAGAGATATAATATCCTCATGTCTGTGATAAAAATACAAAGCTTCAGTCAGCAGATGATTAGCTCAGCTTAGCATAAAATGGGGAGCAGAGCTAGCCTCCAAGCTTAAAGCTGAGGTAGGTAGTTTCTCCTCAGTGTCATTGGGCAAAAATCCCATAATAACCTTTCAGTACATTGTGATTCAGGTGGTCCTCACCTTGGCACCTCTCCTTGGCTCTGATTCAGGCTTTAGAAAAATGAGACTGACAGACACTTTCAGCCAATCACGGGTCATTTTAAAGAACGTGTGTTCCTACTGGCTGCTCTACACTGCCCTTCTTAGCGACAGGTGAAGTCACTGCGAGCTGATTGGCTGTTGAAACAAATGACAAGCCTTATGTTCTAAAACTGGCCTCTGGCAACTTGACAAGCTAAATTGCAGACAACACCATCGGCTGGTTTGTGTCGAGCTGAGACGGACCAGTTTACTCCGCTGTAACTTTTCCTGCAGAAGTTTTGTCTTGTCATGAGTCTTTGGTGCAAACTTGCCTTAAGAGAGAGAAAAGAGAGAGCGACAACACACAAAACAAAAAGCAAGCTGAAGCAAAAACAGGCAGGGGATGGTGCAGTGGAGTTGCTTCCTTTGGAGTCTAATGCTACAGCTAGCTTGATTTTCAGACATTGCTTGCACTAGCTTTAAATGGCATCTTGTAAAACCCGGTTTGTTGAAGACATCTTTTTGGAAAAATTATGTGCAGACTATTTATTGTCCCAGTGACAAATTATTTAAATCAACAAGCTCTGTCACCTTGCAGAACTTATATTTATATTTAATGATTTGAATGGAATGACGTCACTAGCATTAGTATGCTCCTGGTTGGGCTAGCATGTTAGAGACTGATCATGCTAAGAAGCATTGCCAGCAAAACAACTGTTTTCCTATGGTACAGCACGCCGGCTGAGTGCTCCTCTATGCTGCTGCGTGATGTGTTTTTCTAGCATTTTGAAATGCTTTCAACATAAAAGTTGAAAGCATTTCAAATTTTCAGCTCAAAGCTGAGAGTCACACCGCTCATCAGTGTCACTTCTGGCCAAAGTAGCCAATTAAATCAAGTAGTATGTGGGCTTTACTAATCACTATGTCCTTCCTGTTTTGTTGCCGGGGGAACAGCAGCTGAAATAATAGTATAATGGCGAACATGGACGAGATGTTAATACTGGCTGCATTTTCCAAGGTGTTTATGGAGCTGCTAAATCTGTTGCGACACTTCTCGGTGTGATCGGCCCTTTAGTTTTCAATTACTGTCAGCTACTGTTGTTCAACTCCAACATGAAGATTAGCTTTGCTTGGGCACTATCGGGTTTTAAGAGGCATTAAAAGAAGATGGCCGATAGCTTCCAATGAGTGAATTTCTGTTTTTAAAATCCTCAGATTTTATTTTTGACTGAACCATGATAATATTGAAGTTTTATGTTGGTTTTCATGGATGGACTTGACATGTGATGTTTCTGGATCGGGTCTATGCTGGAACTTGTGTCAAGAAAAGGGCAGAAGGTTCAACAACCAAATAAATGTTTTC
>JAQFJA010000013.1:5525679-5535960 GCA_029874485.1 Naso brachycentron | reverse complement strand
GAGAGAGAGAGAGAGAGAGAGAGAGAGAATTTTTTTTTCAGGGTAAACATGGTTCTAGGTAAGATGTTTAATATGATATGAGAGGTTTTAAGTGTCTGGCAAGATGTTTGTAGTCCCGTGACTCAAGAAGATAGCATGAATATTGTTACTGTGCAGTTTGATAAAGTACTAAACTTTGAGATGCAAACTTTCCTTCAATTCATATCTTTTTCTCTCCTCTTACAAGACCAGGAATCTAAAAACATGCAAGAAGCTCTGTGAGGCTGTACTTTGGAATTAGACATCAACTATTTAGCAAGAAACACAAACTGCAGCTGAAAAGCCAAAAGTACTGAAACTATTTGGTCTTAAAGTATTGACCTGATGATAGCACTCCATTAAAAGTTAACCTACCACCAGAAGTATTTCAAATCATCCTGAGGTGAACGTGAAATGCAAACAGTATGACACAATCAAGCATCGAGGGATCACTGGAGCCATTGCGTTGCATCTTTTGAGCATTATGAATAACCTGTACAGATTTTTATGGTAATTTAGCTATTGTTGAGATATTTTACCCAAACCACAAGTGTCGATCATATGATGCTAGAGGAAAAGTCAGAAAATCATTACAGTCATTAGGATTTATCGTCTGTGCCAACTTTCATGGTAGTTCATTGTAGTTCCTGAGATATTTCAGAAAAAAATCAAAATTATGAACCAACCAACCAATGGAGAGAGTGACATTCCCATTCCTACAGCTGTGCTGCTTGTGCGACCAATTAAAACCAACATCAGACCAGAGACTGAGTAATTACGAAACAAAACATTAGTGGGTGCATAATAAATACCTTACTGACAGGTCAAATGTGTAGGATTTAGTGACATCTAGTGGTTAAGTTGTAGATTGCACATGACTGAACATCCCTCTCCTCACCACCCATGGTGGCTGGGACACTTGCAAAGAAATGTAAATGGCTCCCTTTAGAGCCAACATTTGGTTTGACCATTCTGGACCACAGTAGAAATATTTTGGATGCCATGAAAGAGGACCCGCTCCCTCTGTCGATAGAAAAGGCACATTCTTAGGTAATAAATATACAAAGACTATTATTTTCAGGTGATTATACACTACTGAAAGCATACTTATAAACATAAATTCACATCTCTGCAGTGTTCTACAAACAGATCCCCCTGAATCCAACACACTGGACCTTTAAAGAAATATCTAAGTCTATTAGGCGAGTTAATATTTGAAGTGCATGCATTACACGACTTGGTTTTAAATATCTCCCAGCCTAAAACCAAGAAGAAGAAACTAATAACATCCAATTCTTTCATGACAAAATGTATCGTTATGTGCGCTGGCTGCTCTGCTTTATCTTTTTACATGAAGGACTTCAAAGTGGGTAGCACAGAAAGTGAGGGTTGAGAGAGAAAGAACTGATACAGAATGGGGAGCAGAAGGCAATTTAACTATGAATTCACCCCGAAAGAACTCTCAGTCTGTCAATCAGCAGACCCACCGCCTTCAGAGAGCCTCTGCTGGCAACAGTGAAAGTCTAATGCTTCGCGTCCCACTCCAGACCTGTAATGAGATCTCTGGGCAATCTGATTGAATTATTCTGATGGTTTTCAGTAGGTCTGTGCCTCTGGCCCTGACACCCCTCACTGATAAAGCCTGGCTTTGAAAGAAAATAAGATTACCTGATGGATGTACAAGCACATTTTGAGGATGGTCTCTTTACGCAGGATCACGGGGGTCCTCAATGGATGGCCAGACCAGAGGGGTCTCCCATATTAGCATTAACCTTACAGCTTGTAAGTTTTAACCTCTATTTTCTATAACATATATTTTGTACAGATTAACTGCAAAAGCATTAGGGATTTTGTAAAAATTCCTCATCTCTGCCAGGTGTTCAACCTCTGTACTGCCTTTTACTGTCGCATCTAACTAGTGCTGGTAATGAGTCTCTGGAGACCAGAGGAAAAGACATAAAAGTTAGTGTTGCTTGATAAACACTGAATAGCAACCATCTGCCGGCTGCCTTTGGATGCATTTTGGAGGCAGAAAATTGCAAGGAGCTTCAAAAATGCAAATGAACAGAGGCTCACAAACAAACTTAATCAACAACTAATAACGCAGCTGTTTCAAAGAGCGAGTGTGCGAGCCAGAAATAGGTTTTCGCCTCTTTAATTGGAGCAAATTAATGATTTAGCTGAGCATTAGCTGACTCAAGGCACTCATTGTGACTAATCTTTATCAAGCTATGCACTGATGGATGTGGAAATGGTGGTACATGAATGAATGGATGGAATATGTAGACGCATATTTAGAAGGGGGATGCATTCCCGTGTTCAGTCTTGGCTCATCTTCTACTTTGTAATTCCGTTTGATTTATGGCTGAGGCAATGTGCTGTTCCCTGGCTACTATATTAGGACCTCTGAGCTAATTGAAAGAGCTGTGAATCTTTTTTTGCTTGCAAAGCAAAGGAGCAGCAGTGTCAGACACATCACTCTGCTGCCACAGCAAACACAGGCTGTCCCAAATGCACCATGTGGATCAGTGCATCGTTGGAGAACTTAAATAATAAAACTTCAAAATATTTCAATGGTTTACTAAGAAATAAATAACAAATCAGTGGGTAATAAAACCTATACAACAAACTATGGAATTTGATAATGATGCCCAATCCAATTTCTCATTTTTACCACAACCCCTTCTCATACCCCCATGCCCCTTGTCCCTTGGAACAAAGTCACGGGGGGTAGTGTTTGAAATCTACCACTATGAAATGGGACACCCCTTCAAGAGCGTGTTACATCATCAGTAGTCTCTGATGGCTCTCACAGAGAGCAGACATGACGTGTTCTAGCCTGAGCTGTACAACACAACTTTATGCACCTCCAAATGATGTTACAAACACAGACACAACATCGTTAAATTTTTCAGGGTGCCTGGGACAACTTTCACTTTCACAACTGATACTATTCAGAAATTATTATTATATCAGCCTTGGGTACTGAAATGGGAAGCCCCCCCTTCCTACTGACATCCCTGCTTTGGCTGTGTGTGGAAATGGAGTGGTGCGACACAATACACTATGGGATGATGTTATGAAGTCTAACACAGTGTCGTTAAGTTTTTCAACGTGTCTGGGATCCCCACGACTGATAATCGGCTGTAGTTCATGACAGAAAATAGAAAGTCCCCTCCTCCTCTGAACAGGCTAATATAAGCAGCTAAGTGTGTTGAACACACAAAAAAAGATCTAATGGAGTATACAGTGGTTGTTGTAATTTTCAAATTTTTATTAACAGAGAAAACTGATTTGTGAGTTTCTTTGGTTTGCCTTTGTGGCTCTCGCAGCAATCTTGTCCGTGATTCGCAAAGCAATCTTATAACCCTCCATTTGAAGTGTGCCCCTCAAAAATCTTCGTTTGAACTGCTATTGAGCAAGAATTGGGACACCCACCCCTAATCACAGATGCGCAATACAGAAGAGTAGAGCTAAGTGGTGTGAGCAAGGGGAGAAATGGGATTGGATGTAAGTTTCACTGTCATCAGAGGATGATTTTTTGTCAATGGCACTGAAATACCTCAGTTTCTGAATTTTCTCTTATTAATCATTCCAAGTTTTAATGACCAAATTCCCATGAAATATGCAGTTAATAACAGTGTCCTCATGATGAACCCTGATGTTTTGGTTAACACCGTTCTAACAACAATTAGGTCAAATTTCAACCAAAAATATAAAATATTTTGCACTACTGGAACTACTGTAACCTTGTATGCTTTTAACATCATTCTTTCTGGTTCAAAGGAAGTGATTCTAAACAGTTTAAATTAGTCAACATTTCAATACATATTGTGATCATCATGTATTTTATGAGTTAAGTAATCCACTTCCCTATTTTTACTCCTTAAAAACCTTATCTATTGCATGTCTGTGTTTATATTCTTAACTTTGCATTCACGTCTTTGTGACAGACTTTGAAGTATTGAGTGAATGGAAAATGATTTGAGAAGCTTCGCACAACCACTTGCACGACTTGTTTTTGTTATTTTTTTTTTAGTAAGGCCTTTTTAAAGTTATTAGTTTGCCGCTCTTTGATGATCACCTCCTTGATCTGAAAGTTTGATGGGATGGAAATTCAAAGACTTTTCTCTCAATAACTTTGAGTGGAGATTATTTACTATTAAAGGTAGAAAATACAAGAAACTGCTGACCTTGAAACTGTTTTTTGGTTTTTTTTGTCACTGCTTTTGAATTTTTTATTATTTGGGGCTGGGAGCAATGCATGTCAAATTTGCGTACACTCCTCAGTGTATTTGGGTGTTGGTAGATATCCAAAAACACTAACAATAAAACAAACAAAATGAAACAAAACAAATATGACCTTTAACGTGTCCTTAAAGTAACTGTAATCTTTGCATTTACACTGACCATTATACAATTAACATTTAAGAAGTTAAAAAAAAGAAGTTATTAACTTCTTTAAAATTTGAAATTGACTTGAAATCAATTATTCTTATCATTACTGAGCAATTGTGGCATGACATGCTGTATCCCCCAGTCATTCTCCATTGATTGCCTTCTATATAACACCCTTTCATATGCGGCTGAATGTGTAAGCAATTTCATTCACCTTCAACATCAGTCGCTTCATTTTCAACTCCTTTGGATTTGGTTTCAGTCGGTTTAACTTCAGAGGCACAAATCCAGTGTTTGATCATATGCAGCCAGGGGCCTTTACTTTGGTGATAATGGGATTGGATCATGGGATTGGTCACATTCTTGCTGAGAACGGTTCATTCAAGGATTGCTAGCTGTAGTATCAGCGCATTCATCGCTTACCTATGATGCTGGAATTGATTAGGTGTTGTGAAGTCATGTTTGAAAAGATTCATCAGAGGATTTAGACATTTTTACGCGGCTATCAGATGCCGATGAGCAAACTGGAGGCTGTAATTGCTTTCCAAATTGCCTCTTTGAGCAGTGGCTGACCCAATTAGTTTTGGGATTGTGTTTGTTACAGTATCACTGTCTCACTGTTGCGACTCATCTGTATGAATATTTCAAACTCACAGTGACAGTCAATTACATCTGTATTTGTAACGTGTCAGCCAGCAAGATTAGTTAATTATGTTTGCACTCTCAAAGAATGGCACCGCCGAGTGTCTCCGTCTCTCGAGTTGCACTCCTTGTGCCCACACACATTCTTAGTTTCTGACAGTGTTTAGACATGGATGAAAAATTGATAACAAAATAAAAACAAACTATATGACTGTTTACATGTGAGTTGCAGAGATAGTCAACAATCCAATATAGGAGAATCAGAACATAAAAGGAACCCTTTATTCACAAAGAGATGGATATTACCAGATAAAAATACCAAAACAAATTTCATGTTTTTGTAAATACATGTTAGACATCACAGACATGAATGAAATCAGTACAAAGTGTTCACTGATGCCAAACCATTGAACATAAGCTAAGCTGCTGATGGTGATGAGGCGTCTCTGTGAAATTAAAAAAAATATAATTACATACATGAAGATTTGACTGGCGAGTAAGTAACTAGCCTTTGTTGGTTATTAGTCATAATACTGGGCTATATAACTTTAGAAGTGACATCAATATGCAAAATGACAACTATAAGCAGTCATGTGGTTATTAGGTTAGATTGTGGTAGCCGATGAAATGACAGAGGCCATTTTGCGTGAGTCAGAATTTTTTCAGTCAACAGCGACTAACACATCATCTCTCCTCTGTTTAGGAAGGTTTAGTCAAATGATTCCTAATCACTGAAAAATCACTGAGGAAAAGGCAAAAACTGACATTAAGTGAGTTTAACAAAATTACATCTAAAAATAAAATAAAAATGGGGCGGTTAAGATCTCAAAGAGACAACATGAAAACAATAAAGAGACTTGATAATGATAACAAATATTTTTACTTACATGTATTTACTGTATATGTCATTTCTCTGAGCCATAAAGCAAAATTGTTGTCAAAAAACTATTAAAAAGCACATCACTGAACATGTTATAAGGACTTCCCTGCCAAACATTCTTCAATGCACAATAGAAAGTAGTCCCCCAAAAATACCCACTGCTGAAAACTCAGTTACCAAACTTTTTTCTTTCTCTTGTTTTTTTTAAAGTGAAAACTTGATAACTGTCACTTCCTTTTGAAGATATGTAGTGGACACCAACAGGGCTGAGTGCAACAGACAGGATAGTAGAGTTGGAAATTAAAAGATAATCACACTTGGTTTTAATCTGTTTAATTGGATTATCAACAACAACAACACAAAAAGATAATAGTTAATTAGTATGCAACTTTAGCTGGTAAAATTCATATTTTTATTGTAATTTGTATATTATATCATCACTAGTGGACAATCAAGTATTCATAGTGACTTCAATTCAAAGAGATTAAATTGCTATGGTCTTAATATTCAGTATAATACAGCATACTCACCAGCTGCTCACCAGTATATTAGAGGGAGAACTAAATAAGACAATCAAGCCAAACTGTTTGACAACAAGAGCAGTTCAGAAATATGATTGCATTAAAAGTTTTATAGCACATTACCTCCTAGAATATCATTGATGCAACACACACATAACTGTTTCTCTAAATGGATTTGTGACATTTTTGAAATTAACATTTAATTTTTCCTCACATAACGATGGTTTCAAACCTCTGTTTTCCGGACTGTTGAGACCTCAGACCATCAGGACGACAGTGGGAACAGCTGATCCCTGCAGAACCGGCTCTGACCCAGATGTGGACGCTCCACTGTAATCAGGCCCAGAGGTAATTTAGGCAGGACATTATCTGCTTCGCTGCTTCTCTGCAGCATCTGGACGTCTGTGCCACCTGCTCAGGAAGGTCTCACACCTCTCCTCTGCCTCTTCATCCCATTGTTTTCCTTCACTCCCTGAGTTTCTAAACATTAAATCTGGACGTGTCAGATCTGTTTTCAAGATGGATTAATTTTATTGGTTGTTTTTAGGCATTTTCTTCTTCATTTGTCCCACAAACCATAACCCTTTTCACATATTACAAATATATTAAACATTGTCCGTGTTAACCTTGTATGAGAATGTCTGTTTTTAGCAATTTAACCATCATTTTATTGGTTATTGTTCCATGGTGTAAATACTGTCATAGAAAGCAGTGTTTGCTAACTAGCTCAAACATTAGTGGCTATTTTTGCTCTCTGAGGAAATCTGCTTGCACACTTTCCAGCTAATATATTCACTGATTTATATTATTCCAGTAGAAGTAGGCACAGTGTTTCTTATTCTGGTAGAAGTGGATATTTAATTATGAATGGCTATGCTAAAGCCCTTTTTCAATTCTGTATACGACCCTAAAGAAATGTCTGTTTTTCCATAAATGTATGTTTGGGAAAGAGAGGCAGGTCAAGTTGATGTAACCTGCTTTGCCCACAGCAACTCAATATTTCATGAGGATAATGTTATGAATTGTTATAAATTCTCTCTGTTTGGTTGTTATGTTTGTGTTTTGGTCGACAAATCAGGAGAGAGGACGAGAGAAGGGGAGATGACAGGAAGTCAACAGAGAGAAAGAGGACAAGAAAAAATGTGATAAATTGTAGATTCTTCTCAACCTTCTTTTGCCCTTATTTTTATCATAAATGCTGCTGTTTTGTTTTATTTATCATCAGATTATATGTCACTTTCTAGCTGCATAATATATGTTTGTTATTGTCCATTCAGAGAGGAAAGAGGAGAATAAAGAGAAAGACGACACATTGAAAGAGAGTAGGAGGAAACAATTGAGACTGTGGTGTCAAAATTGTTATGGTGGCAATAATGTAAATCTTTAGTTGAGAAAAACAGTCATTTGTTGACTCTATATTTATCCTTTCCTGGTAAATACAAGGACGTCAAATATGTCCACATTTATGAAAACAAGACTCATAAGGAAACGCCAACCACCGACATGCAGCCATATCATCATTATTGCTTCCCTGGCTTGTGTGCGCACTCGCAGCCTGTCGGCTTCATCTCAGCACAAGTGGCAGACACAACATCAGCGTGCACACAGTGCACAGACAGGAAGCAGTCACTGTCAGCCCTGAAATCTGTCAAAACAACAACCATCTTCAAAACAAGTCAGTCATACTTACGGATAACTTCGAAAAGAATAAACAGCTCTGATTGTTGCTTCCTGAAATATTTATAGTCACTGCAGCTCGAGCAGTGAGTGCTGCCGTGCTTCCAGACAGATCCTTACTCTTTCTACGTCTGTCAACACTACAGAGTGTGAGAGAGACTGCTGCTGTCATCTGCATCAATGCCAGCCGGCTCTCCCATGAGACCCAATGCAAGCCTTTCACGCTAATAAAGATTTTCCGAGGGCAAATATGATAAACTGAGGAGTGTACGTACAGTACGCGGGAAATGCTTGTGCGCTCCGAGCGAGACAAATCATCCCCCAGAATGACATTCAGACTGATCTTGCAGGGGATGCTGCTGTAATACACTGTGAAATTGATTCCATGAAGTGAATCATGATCTAATCTCTTCTTCCGAAACAAGGTGGCTTGTCTCACGGAGAAAACATCCAGGCGGAAACAAAGCACAAAGTGTGACATCCCATTTCTGCTGGTATTACAAAGCTCTTTTTAAGATATGACAGAGCAGTTTGAAGGGAGTTACATGCAATGTTTCTGCCAAAGTATGGGTAATTTTGTAACAGTGTGATTATAACAAAAAGCACTCATCAAAGTGAAATTAAAAGTAAGTCTTTGTTCCCTTTTTTGCCTCTTCTGGGAGCTGTTTTAAACACAACATGCTGCTATTTTTTGAATTGCATCTGAATCACAGAGTGACTAAAGCTCAAACATGAATGTGCAATCAAATCGGTCAGTGACACGCCAGCAGAGTATTGTCTCCTACCGAGCTGTGATCACACAAGTGACTCACTGCCATCAAACACAGAAAAACTGCGAAAGAAATAAGACCACTGAGCCATTTTAAGGAGCATTTCAGAGCCCAAAAACAATCTCTTGAGGGCTTTAATAGTTGGTGAAACTTTGTAACAGTTCAAGGGGAAACATTAATGAGATCTGGATGACCCAGCTGTCATCTCTGCTCACTGTTAGATCTGCTGCTCTTGTAAATCTAGTTGTTCCAAAACTTAATAGTTGTTGTATTTCCATCATGCATCTATTTGCTCAAAAAAGAAATCTTGGTCAAACTTTGCAACTTTCAGACACAATCCAGCTGAACCAGGTGCTCTGTTCTCCTCATAGTTTTGCATTCGTCATGTTGGGATGGAGAAAAGGGGAGTGCTGTTGGTGCGTTTAGGCTCAGGTCACTCAAGTCGATGTACCCGCAAGCCGACTTGCTGGCTGACTAGATTAAAGATGCGCTGGATAACTTCTGCTAATGAGCCAGCAAGGTAATGTTAGCTGTAGCATGAGACTGTTTGTGCCAGCTCATGTTTTATTCTGTTTGTTGTTGCTCTCTCTTTGAAGTCCAGTTTGAACTGAGACGAAACGGCTGCGGGGACAGTTGCAGCGGAGTAAACTGGTCCGTCTCAGCTTGAGCTCGAGCCGACTGACAGAGGTGAGTCAGAGCGTTCGGCACGGACAGCTAACCAGCTCGTATCGACGTCACCTGTTGCTAAAAAGCGCAGCGTAGACCAGCCAATCAAGACAGAGAGTATAGAGAGCATCACTGGTTGGGCAAATTGAATGGGAGCCATAGGATTTTTACCAATCCTGAATACAGAGGCATGATGGGAAAACACAGAGATCTTGCGATACTCTCTGACCGCTATGGGTGTTCAACATTCTTTCCAAAGAGAACACAAAAATCATTTGATTTTTAGTACGAAGTTACCAACAGCAGCTTTAAGAAATGCTAATGGAGGATTCTTTTGTTGTTGTTCTCAAGTTCAAATTTAACCTTTGTGCTTATAGAGTTCAGGCTGTCATTTCATTGTGAGATGATGACATTTTAATTATGCAACACTGCAAAGTTCAGTAGGGCAGGAAATAGAGGCATGATGTCTCAAACTCAGTCTGAGTGCTGCAGGGTCCGAATGACAGTGCATTCAGTTTGCCCGTAAGCGTTGCTGCAGGTTTTAGGCTGAGCAGATCAGAGCAGACTGGCTTTCACCTCTGGTCACTTGTTGCTTTAATATTGTCTCAGCTTAAAATGTGTTCTTTTGAGGTTAGAGGAGAGAAGTGGTGTGGAAAATAAATCAATTTGTAAATGCATCGCCATGCAGACGTGCAATTTACAAAATAAA
>JAQFJA010000013.1:5474702-5503330 GCA_029874485.1 Naso brachycentron | reverse complement strand
GCCTGTAAGCTGGTGCTTCACTCTTTCGTTGACATAGTCCAGATACACGTTGCACTGATAGCAACTCAAAAACAGTCTCTTCTGCATTTAGGTCAAATGGGGTGGCACGGTGGGTCAGGGTTAGCATTGTTGCCTCATAGCAAGAAGGTCCTGGGTTTGATTCTCTTTCTGTGTGGAATTTTGCATGTTCTTCCCGTGTTCGTTTGGGTTTCCCCCACCATCAACAAACAAGTATGTTAGGTGTGTCTCCTGTAAGTACCCTTGAACAAGTTGCTGGCTAAGTATCTGGAGTTGGTCCCTGGGCACTGCGCTGTGGCTGCCCATTGCTCCTCAGGGATGGATTAAATGCAAAAATTGAATTTTACTGTACGCTTGTTGTTGCTACCTAGACCCCATATCTCACCTAACCCAACAAAGTATATCCAGTGTGTGAGAATGTATCTGACATGGACAATCCCCGGCTGTGGGCTACAGAGTTTAGAGAAAACAAGGACCCGACCAATATGGGGTTTTAGGGGCCAATGCTGATACTGATATTAGGGAGCAGGAAAGTTCCTATATCTGATATATTGACTGATATGATAAATAATATTGACTTAGTGTGGTTATCAATGACAAAAATGATTGATATCTTACATTTTAACAAACTGTATTTCAAACACCTGCACTGAACAGTAAATACTTCGCTTCTAAGTTGTTAAAAAAACAGACTGCTCTCTGCTGGACAAACTACAAAATTACTCCATTTTAAAAACACTCGTCTAAGTATTTATTTTCCAGTCTTAATAGAGATTCTTAACATTGCCACATATCGGAGAACTTATATGTTGATACCGATATATATCTACAATAAGCTAATATCGGCCGATAATATCGGCAAATCAATGTATCAGCCCCTAGTGAAAACAGCTTATCTTTAAATATGGTTAAGTAAGTTACATTTTATCTTTTGCTGAACAGCTCGCTGTGGCCACAAATGATAATAACAAGTTCATGCTAAAGCTAAAATATTACAAGCTCAGAAAAGCTCTGATGTCAGCAGATTAATTAGAGGAAAACCTCCAGGTCAACCCAAAATTTGCTATCGTATTCACCATTAGCTACTGTCTTTATTGATGAATTCAACTTTTCACTTGTCAGAAAAATGTGCATTTCTTCTCTAAAAGGTAACACAGTCTCACTTTAAAATCAGACAAAGTGTGTGATGGGATAAAACAAGTGTAAAGTGTGTGTGTGTTGAGGTGTGTATGTGTGTGTGTGTAGGTTCTTTCCAAACTCTATTTTCCACACATCAGGCAATGCAGGGAAGTGATTTCAGTCCCGCTGAATGCATTTATCCTGTCTAAACTTACTTAAATGCTTCTGTCAAATTATTCTTGTTGCAACCCAAAACTCTGCTATCTCTCAGCTGATTACTCACCCAACAATTTGGAAAGCTGCAGACTCGTCTCTCCTCTCTCTGAGTTCCTCTAAGGGGTAGAGTCAAAAGGGCAGAAGTAGTTCAGTGAGACTGTATGAAAAGAGGAACTTTCACAATGGTCTCATCTGTATGTAGCCATGTATCATTTGTTCACACCTTTCAAAATTGAATCGCTTTGCTTAAGTGACTCTCTGAGGTGCCTTGTTGCCGTAGCTCCTTCCCATCCGACTTGCAGAGAATGAGCAGCGTTATTGCCTGGCCTAGTTCCTCCAGAGGCATGCTAATAGAACTATTTGGCAGCTTGCCTCCAGAGGCAGGAGGGATGGACTTGTTTCACTTGATGTCAGTGTGGGGATCTGGAGGAGAGGAGAGAATTACAGGTTGGCATTGCTTCAATTGGCAGGATGGGAGCGAAAAGAAAAGACACCATGCAATGTTTCAACCACTAGACAGAGAGCCAAGTGTAGATTATTTTGGGGATGGTTTCAGTTCAATTATTTTTGGTGGCTTAAGGTTATACCGCCATACAGGACCTGTCAGGTCTCTTTCTGTTAAACAAAAAGACTTAAACAGCTCAATTTAGATGTAGCTTCACCAGCTGTTACAGGTGAGACAGAAGGTATATATTCACATTTCTCCTCCCAACATACAAAACTGCTAATTTGTAGGCTACAGTAATTAAAACATTGAGCACTAATGGCTCATACATATGGTGCTGGCTTGTTGTTAGTGCCACTTGGTGTCTTCTCTGGAGCAAACAGCTGTGGGTGCTGATTACTGGGAATGGCCCTGAAACGCCTTGCCAGAACTTTTTTTTCCTGGCGTGACTGTCACCTTGTTTCCTTGTGGAACCTCGCTGAGTGTTGACTTCTTTTACCAGCAGCTACTTGTCATTTCTGTCTTAATTTCAAAGATGTCAAATGCACAGAATTTGCAGTGCCCTCCAGGCTACAATGTCCTAAATGAGCCAAGACTAATGCCCGTTCATAAGACTATTGCTGGACACAGGGGTGTTATTGGCGCAGTGGTGAGACCCACATGACTATGACTGGCTGTGACAGCCACGATGGGAATGTTAAAACCTTACCTGTCTCTCTTTCCTTCAGCAGAGACACTGCGTCTGAATTCAGCAGCATATATTTGTGCACCTTCTGCAAGTGTGTTTCCAAGTACTATTCTCAATGGTGCAGGCTTCTAATGACATAATCTCTGAGAGTACTGATAGCGCTCCAATAGCGCTCCTCTTTGGCGTTTCCCAAGGCTGCAAACATGAGACCAGTGTGAGCTGAGCGCTGATGCTTGGCAGTCCTGGATGCCTGCAGCACCAACATCTATCAGCTCAGCTTAGTCGGTTTCCACTGCTCAGGCTGACACGTGCTGCCCTGACGGGGAATTCAGGGACATATAACTCTTGCACAAGTTCAGCTTTATTACCCAACAGGAAGCGTTCTGCTGAAATGGCCTGATATTCTTCTCAGGAAACTGACGTGGTGACTGCTCAAACACTGCAATATCTTTGGGTACACTTGCGAATACAATTCAATTCTCCATGAACAACATCACCGCAGAGCTGCTTGAGATTCCAGCGCCTCTTTGAAGAGGCTTAACACAATATGTAGGAACTTCTGAACAGCATAGTATTGTATCATTAAAACAGAAATTTCCTTTTAGCATTTTGAGAATCAATCCTAACTCTGACAGTCAATGTGCTGGAGTGAAATAAAAATGCCAAGTTCATTACTAACAGCTGCCACAGCCTGAAGAAAACTAAGCCTTGATATCAGAGGGAGCCGAGATAAGAGAGGAGGATTAGTAGCCTGTCGACATGTTGAGGAGAAATCAGACGGCCCAGTGAAGCTGTCTGTGGCATCAAAGGTCGTCCTTATTAAAGATTATTATGAAAGGGCTTGGAGATACTGTCAGATGAGTGGATTACTGTGAAAATGTAGTCCAAAAATGGCAACAGGAGGCAGGAAGGTCAGGTTGGCTGGCTGATCAACCATCAGGAGAGGGTTTCATCTCATGTGCACACAATGCCGCTGTCAAAGGTGCCCCAGAGGTGCTCCTAAGTATATTTGTCACTGATGATTAGGGATTGCCGGGATATAGAGCAGGGTTTATGAATGCCAATACTGACTGCTTAAGGTGCTTCATCACTGTTTACTTAGAATCCAATTTTTCATCGACCTGCAACGAGAAAGTCAGCAAAATTGCCCACTTACACAAAAAGCGCTGCATCAGAGAAAGTTTAATGGCTGTACTAATGCCTGCAGCCAGAAAATGGCTCTATTATCGAACATTGATCAAGATGGACCAAATATAGAGACTGACATTGTTGCGTAAGTAACATTGCTCAAATCTGAGGCCACTTCAGCAACGGTGGATCAAACAGCATAGGAAATATTATCCCTTTGTGAGTTACAAAATTGTCATATGCAGGATTTTCATGAAAATCTGGCAGCAGAAGTCAGTTTATCCGACTCTTCCAGTCAGAAGATTCCCTGCAGGTGATTGAAAAGAACAGAGCAAAGGTAATCTGTTATGATGTTTGCCGTTTGAACAAATCATTGATTCAAATCAAAAACCTAACAGTATGCTTCCACTCTACCTCCTGAGGATACTTCCGAAATGCAAAGGAGGACTGGCGGAGTATTGCATGGCAGCTTTGTAGAGATAATCTGGGCTGTAAGAAGTGATAGAGGATATTTTGTACCCTCTTCTTTCTGTATGCTGATGTGCTGCGGCTACAAATTGGAGCCTCTGTAATGGGATGCAGAACAGTGACAAATGGCTTCTTTTACACTATGTAGGCTCATCCCTCTGACTTTGCCTCTGCCCTTGACATTTATTGTTAGAGGCCGATGTTCACTACAGTTTGACTTATAATGGCAGGGTGTTAAAACACTTAGACCATTCCTTTTTCCCTCGACATCTAGCTAAACATCTTAATCAAGAGTGTTGCTCTGCTGACATTCTGAAATTGGGCCCGAGTCTCTCTTTTCCCCATGTGTGCATGAGTCTCTGTCTCATAGGTAAATAACTTCCTGGTTTTGGTTTAGCGCCACCACAAGACTGACATGGTTGTCTGTCTCTGTCACAGTCTCTCCTCAACCAATTCCTGCCAGTGTAATCCTTTGATTGTAATCAAAATGTGTTATTTACACCTGGTATTAACTTTCCTGTATGGATTTTGTTATCTGGATCTGATGACTGGCTTATCTTCGCATTCACACCTGATATTAATAATCTTGTTATCTTAATCCTGTACGTGATGTGATCATATCTCAATATGGAAATGAGGGAGGCAGAGCTAACTGACCTGTCAACAACATACAAGGAACCAACATGGCACCTCACAGGGAGCAATACTGTTGTTTGAACTCCACTTGATATTCCTGTAATGAGGAACAGCGTCAGGCAACCTCATCAAGCAGGAAGACGATGAGTTTGGGAATATTCAAACTTGTTTTTCCAAAGTATAGACACTTATATTTATTGTCTATAAGCAATTTATTTTCAATCTTTTCATTCATTTGCCTATTATTTATATTTTGAATGTATTTCCAAGCCCTTGTAAGCCACTGTAAATGGCCTTGTGTGCGAAGTGTGCCTAATTAAAAAAACTTAAGTAATGTCTTCTGACAGATCACCTTGTTTCGTGCATGCGATCGTAGTTAATCACAGATGATGCATAAAAAATGCTGCTTCAGATCGATCTGATCTAAGTGAAGAAATACTGTGAATTTGAACAACATTTCATTTGAAAGTGCAATCACTAATTGCAATGCATGACTTGCATGGTTGTTTATCTTAATGGTTTGAACTTGTTTTTTCAGTTATTATGTTGGTGTGACGTGGCAACATTGACTTCAGGTGTATTATCCTTTATTGTGTACGTTACGTGTATTATTTTTTGCCTCTTTGATTAAGAGCTGTAAGGTTGATGTTTTACGCCATTACGCTCAACTAAATAATTGTGGTTTTTATGCTCTATGAGTGTTCTTTTTCGTAATACCTCATATTTTACAGTGAAATGTTTCCTTACACAGATTGGATATCCTAATAAAGAATGCATGATCAAAGAAAACTTTGTTCTCTGAGTGAAACTGTTATGTACGATATACAGCTTGACAAGATTATCTTGACTGCATTCCTTTTGTAAGTCTATTCTTATTTTTTACATTTTTCACAACCACACATCCTCGTTTCCGAAAGGAGCTTACTGGTCAGGGCTCCTGTGAATCATTTAAATCTTTTAATCAAGCTCTTCCATTAAATAAGATACAGTAATACTAGCATGAACACTAATATACTGATTTTCTGCACCTACAAGCCACTTTCTCTACAGCTAAAAGGAAGCTAAGTACTTTTTTTTTGACAGTCTCTCTGCTGCACTTCGCAGTATTTGCACCTCATTCAGCTGTTCAAATATCCATTTGAATGATGGATATGAATGATGCAGTCTGGGGTCCATGAATTTTCTACAGAAAAGAGTTGTTGCTTTTACTAATTCTCTCTTCCTCTCAGATAGGTTGTCCGTTTGGCTGATTTAAAGGAAGCTGTGTGTTGTAGAGTCCTTGTAGAAGTGCTGAAGGGGACATGCTCCACGAGCATTTTTGACAGACGTAATTTTTGTAGGTGTTTTTAAGTCAGCATCATGAAACACAGATAATACAATAAGATGCTTGTATTAAATATCAAAAGAAAGAAGTACCAAGTTACTTTGATTTACAGTACAAGTTATAATTGCAACAAGGTTCATGTTATCTGAAGTCTATCAGTATACTGTCTTTTTCTATAATGGTTAAGAAGATATCAAATCCTGCTACCCTGCTAAGCATGACGGAGTCACATGATATCTGACTTTACAAAGTGATGAGGACCCCTTTCACTAGGACGTTTTTTTCAGTCAGTTCAGTGACTGTTGTGTAAACAATGGACCATGAGATGTTCACAAGAAAACATAAATTGCAGCCTCCGAGTTTGAGCTAAAGATTGGTTCGAGACAGCATATGTTTGGTATAAAAATTAAGACTCTGCTTGTAAAATTAAGACCCTTATGAGACGAATCGCTTAACCTGGTTTAACTTAAAGGATTTTTTGTGGTATTGTTAGTGTTTTTAACACTAAAATGACAGAATTTGTGATGACTTGTAATGAAAATCGTAGAAATTTCTGTCATTGACCACCCCCCCAATATTATATGAAAGAAGCATAATCAAAATAATATTTCAGTACTTTTCAGCTGCAACTCTGAGATTGTACTTTGGAAATAATGTGCGAAACATGCCCTTTGCAAATGTTTTGGCCTTAAAATTATTTTTAAATTCTGTCTTTCAGGGAAGCTTTTATTAGACTTAAAACCCTTACTAAGCAAAACATTATACGTCATATATTTCTGGAAGTGGTCAGACTGCACAGCAATGAAGCCAAGGATCTTATCAAGCTAGCTGGCCTAAAAAGTACAAAAGTTCCAGCTGGATATGAAGTAGTTTTTAGCTGAACTTTCTCTTTTCTGTTTTTCTTTTTTCCCCCTCATACGTTCTCCTTAAGATTCATAAAGTTTTGTTCCCATACTGGATATACAAGAGACCAGCAGTCGATGAACTTCTTTTCTTTCTGTCCTCCCCATCTCCATATTTCTAAGTTTTCTGCCTCTTTCTCTGTCTTTGCTTGGTTTGGAGGAATTTATTCCCATGGTGACTTCTGCTGCTTCAAATGCGCTGACTTCAGCAACCGATCTGAGAAGAACTCTTGTGATCAGGCAGGATTTTTACTTGTCAGGATCGCCCACTGCTTCAGTATCCCTTTCTTTCTCCCCCACCCTTGTATTTTTATCACATCCTCTTTCTTTTCTCCCTCAGCATCAGTCCCTTTTATTCCGAAGCAGCTCGCCTGCAGTCTGTTCTGTCAGCCTCTTCTTCTTTTGCCTTATTATTACTTCTGAGTATTACATCAGCTTTGCAACTTTTTATGATGGTCCGATCTTATGAAAATGTATCCAGCTCGAATTGTCTCATATAAAGAATATGCGTTACAGAAGAATTAACTATCATGTTTTGGGTTTCAAAGATGTTGAAGTTAATTGTTTTTGATATCCACCTTTTAACGTCTGAGACAGTCACACAGAGGTCTATATATATTATTATATATAATATTATAAGAAACAAACAAAAAAAAGAAAAACCCTGAGAGAAAGAAGTGGAAGACATCCAGGCCGTGTAACCCAGATCTCTCTGGGCATCACAGTGGCTAAGTGGCTGGACTGTCACCTTACATCAAGAAAGACTAGTGCTTGTCGCCATGGTGCTTTCTGTGTGAAGATCACATATTTTCCATGTCGCCCTCATTCTCCACTGTCCTCCCAGAAGCTGCTGACATGCAATTCATGGGCAACTTTGGTCTTAAATGACTTATGTTTAAGAATTTTACTGCCTGTCTGCTTAAGTTGGTTCCCTCTTTGAATCCAGTACTTGCTGGAATTTGCTAAAGTACAGAGAAATCAGTTAGCTTCACCACACCTCAGGACGAGACAGAGCATGATGAAGCAACCTGCATTCAAATGTGCTTTCAGCAGCCTTGATGAATCCTTAACCTCCGACCCCCTCCATGTTCAACTCGTGAAATTCTTCCTGCAGAAGTTTTATAGAAAGATAATGTGATAGAAGAGGTTTTCTGTGCACGTGATGGAGGAGCAAAAGGTGAAGGTTTGCAGCCTTCATTCAAACTTTCCTTCTAAACCACAGTAATGTAATATAACAGTAAATGCATTTTTTAAGTTACAGTATAGAATATGGTCATGGACATCTTTCTCAACAACATCCACTTGTCAGACCAGTCCCTGCAGCATTATAAAGCTTGTGTGGCTATGTTTAGAGAAGGTGCTCAGAGACATAATTAGTATCTGTTTATCTGTATTAAGGTAGAAAACAGGAGTCGGTGTGGTTTATACAGGAAGTAACAGAAAAATGAGCACATGTGTTTGCTAAGCTAATAATCATTAGTAAATTAATTGTTGCGCCTTCAAAGCATTGCATTGCTGTTGAACGTAACCCAAAATAAGGCCCGACCAATAAGGGATTTTTTGGGCTGATGTGGATACCAATATGAGGGAATAAGAAAGTTAGCTGAAATTTGGTTATCAAATACTTGTGACACAGATATGTAATGTAGGCAGGATAGCTCACATTTTGACAAATTTTATTCCAAACATCAGTGCACCGAACAGTTAACGCTTAGTTATCAAATAATGGATCGCCCTCTGTGGACAAGCTATGTAATTACACCATTTTAAATCACGTATAACGCATGTCAGAGAACATATATGCCGATACTGATAAATCAGCTATAGGCCAATAATGGCCGATAAAAACAGCCAGCAATTTCTAATAGTGTAGAAATGTAATTTCTAAAAGACTTGGTTGCTTCACTGTGTTCACTTGTTGCATAGTCTGACCCACCGGATGTGTACTGCGGCTATAAGACTGCCATGAGCAGGTGCTGGGAGAGCAGCGCGGCATTCTGCACCCCTTCCACTTTCTGCATGTTTCCATTTTAGAGTCCACATTACTACGGGAAACAACAATGAAAACTTCTTAGATAGCAGTCTTGAAATGTTGAGTTTTGATGACGGGAATTTAGACATTTTAACATCAGGACTCTTTTCCATCTAAATCCTTCACCAAAATGAGTTTATTAATATTTTGCAGAGGCACCGTGGCAGTATCCAGGGTTTTGTGCTGCCCACAATAAATGTGATTGGTTTAGAGAAAAACAAAGCAGGCGGAGCGTTTTTTTGCTCTATAACAGAATGTGTATTTGTAGAGAACGACCTTTCTCCAGCGCTGAGTGCTGTGGAAAGAGGTCTGGCTACGTGAGAGTACTCGCTGTATTAAGTGAAAAACATTTGTACAGCAGAATCGCCACTCAGATACAAACATAAGTAAACAAACTACACAGTCAATAATTATTAAAACTAAAGACTGTAATGTTAACCTTCTGTGTCATTTGGTGTAGTTTCGATTTTGTTGCTTTCCTTAATTGATAGTTGACAATTTTATTTTCCAAGTCTTCCAAAAAAAAGTGTAAATTAATAATTATTAATTATTGTATTACGTCCCCGCACATGAATATGATTTTTTGTAACCTGAAGTGCTCAGCAGCTTGTTGACTCATGGATTGGGGGCAGCTCATATAATTCTGTACACGCTCTGAGAAATCAATGAGGTTTTTGACTCATACTGCTTGACTTTGCGCAGACAAAACCTTCAGCAGAGAAATGTTGCGTGGAGTATTTTCAAAATAGCCTTGAGCATCTGACAATCACTTAAAGGCTGTCGCAGAATTAATTCAGCCCACAGTTTTCATAATTATTGTTCCGAGTAAAATTTAAATAAGAGTTTTTACTCTTCCCTTCTACACACGTGTGATAAATCATATCTCCTCTTCTAAATAAATAATGAAGCAGTTTTCCTCAATTTTTCTCCGAGTTTGTCTATTCAGATCACAGCTAATGTCCTCCCTCAGGTTATTTCTTGTGACCAGTCTGGACCCATGGGAGGCAACCACTCATTTTCTGATATCTGTGGGCTGTAGAACATTATCAATACCACAGACCGCTTTCACCCCTGCAGGAGTTGTCATATGCTTGGGAGCAGACAAAAATTTTTTGCCTCGATAAGAGGCAATTATAGTGTGTGTTCCCATTTATTCGGTTTATAACAGCAACAGATGCACAAAACACAATCAAAAAGAAGAATATATAATACTAAAACTGAGATACGTAAGAAACATACCACATAATCTCAGCATTTCTGGTTCAGTTGCAAACTTTTCTTGCATGGTTCTTTTCCCATCCCCATGTATTGTTTATTTGCACTGTAAGCTAATTAGGATATAATGCTCCCGCTTGCTGTGTCAGGTAATCCTCTGGGGAAATTAATGAATGCACCCCTCATCTTCCTAGTCTTAGGGTTCCTTATGTTGCAAATGTTGATTTTATTTTCTATAGAAAGAGAGCTGGTCTTTTTAACCTGGCTGAGAGTCTTTTTTTGTGGAGCAGAGAAAATGTAGAATTGTTTTCGTGCATAATTTAATAACCCTTGTGCAGTGAATTTAATTGGGGCACAGAGGAAGAGCTCACACAATACAGTACATTCTTCCAAAAGGCTTTGATAGCAGGACATTCTTATAAACAGTTTATCTTGCTCTACTCGTTACATTTAATCTGCTGCTCTAATATATATTCACCATAAAATAATTAAAGCATACATGGAGTAACAGGTTCTCATCATCCACCTGTTTACAGCTCAAAACATGGAGAATAAGTGTTATTAAATTACTTGAATTAATATGCTTTAATGAAAATTCAATGGGGAGAGATCAATTTGAATTTCATAACAATATTTATTCAGGCTAGCGATAATCATTGGAGCCTGAAGGTGTTGGTGCAGCAGGTGGAAATTAAAGCCTCTGTCGTCCTCGACTTCCTAGAGGAGATGGTGGTTATGGGTGTGCAACTAAAGGCTGATTGGCTCTTGAGCAGACAGATAATTTGTCAGATGTTTTGTTTTAAATAAATTAAATTAAGGACAATTAATGTTTTCCACATGGAAAAGCAGGAGAGATTAACAAGATTAGAGCAGAACGAAATGAGGGAATGAGGACAAACTGTGAGAGATCTTCGTTAGTAAACTTTGTCAAAGCTTAATAGCTTGTTGGACTCTTCAGTACAAATTTACAGTGTGTTTTTACCTTGTGAGTGCATTTGACTGAGTTTGTAACCTCCATAATTTAACTCTTTAATTTTTAATCCATCTTTACTTCCTCACTGAGCCTTCTGTCTTCCCTTATTATGATCTTAGCTGACTTTAACACCCTGATATTAAAGTAAAAGGCTTGGAACATTTGATTGAAGCATACGAAAACTATCATAAAGCATTTTAAGTACACCAAACAAAGGAATATTTTACATTGCATTTCCTCTGACTTTGCATAGACAAATACACAGCACATTCTTTTACTTTGCAAAAAAAATAAAAAATCCTTCATAGACAAAAATGTGTTTAGTTATCCTAACTATGTTTGATCTAAAGATGTGGCCAAATTCATAGAAAGAAAATGTTGTGAAATACCAATAACAGTTGTCCAAAAAGAATAAAATAGAATGCCAACACCAATCAGCTTATGAAAAGTCATTATGTTTACAGCTAAAATTTAGAATTAAAGTACAATGTGACTTCAAAATGTGATAGAATTGGGGAAATTCAGGAAATGGCAACCTGATAATGATTATTGAGTGTTTTTTGAGTTGTTATAATCACTTAATTGTTCATTTAAATTGAAAATACTGCATCTATGTGATGTGGTTGTCCTTAAACACGGATGAATTCCAAAATTATAGTCAGCTCATGGTGACTCAATTATCATGCTGCAGACTAAAGTACATTTACAGTAATTTAATGTATTTTATGGAAAAGACTCAAGCCAAAATAATGTCATCCTCCTGCCCACAACTGGCACACTGACTGTATTCACAGTATTCGAACATAAACTCCCTCCTCAGTCTGGACGTGTTCCAGCCTGAACTGTGAATGGAGTGAAGATTTTGTGGATGCACAGAGTGTTTCATTTTTTCTGCCTAAATGAGCTTGTTTGCACAACAGCCTGTAGTTGTGCACTTGTAATGCAAAGCCACTGTTTATAAGTGCTATGAGTGCTCTCTCTCACTCATCCTACCATTACTTTCTGTTTAGTCTCCACATGTTTATTAACCGGGACCAGAGTGCAACTTTATCCCCTTTGTCTTCTGACACCTTGTTACTCTGCATATCAGTCCTGTCAGCTTTTTACTTTTACCAGAATTCTCCTGTAATTGCATAAGTCAGAGCACATGCACAAGCAACAACTCACATACTAACGTCTATATTTCAGTGACAAGATTTATAATCTTTACAACAATAATGTGCTTGTGCAGCCGCTAGAATTTTGCATTCAGTCAAGAAACAAACTGATCTTTTTGACAGCAATCCATTTTCATTTAGAAGTTTTGTCATTTTAATCTTGGAAAAATTCAAGTGGTTTACTTTTAAAATACATCCCTTGTGATGCATGCAGTGACATTGTGCTGTGTTGCTACCCAACCCATTTTCAATCCTTGTGATATTCAGATTTTATCGATTAAACACCAAGGCTGTGACGTTTTTAGAGCATGTAGTTTCTATAAAATGATGAACAGTGTTTCAGAAGGGTGGGGTATTTATAAAATTTTAAAACAATGACTGGAGAGACACAACGTCATCTTTATGTTGGGAGTCGCCCAGTTGGCAGGACTATTGAAAAATCTGTGATGCGATAATTTAACATTTTGCTTCAGATTCATTTAGCAATTAAAGCTGAGGTAGGAAGTTTATTTTATGGTGTCATTGGACAAAATCCCATAATAACCTTTCAGCATATTGTAATTCAGGTGATCTAAAATAACACTAGACCTCTGCTCCTCTCCTTGGCTCTGTATTCAGACTTTAGAAAATGAAGACCAAGACAGGCACTTTGTAGCCAGTCATGGGTCATTTCAGACAATGTGTGTTCCTATTGGCTGCTCTACAAGCAGATGTGCATTCAAGTCTTCTCAGCTAGTAAAAGCCTGTTACAATTTCAGACGACCCAAAATTAGCAACAACTGTAAACACAGCAAAGCAACCCCAAAAAAGGGAAGACAAACGTATTAAGATGATCATTAAAAAGAGAGACAACTAAGGAAATAAAACGTGAGGTAGGTGAAGGGCAGGTTGGAGTGAAAATGAGAGGGAAGGAGGCAGTGGGGTTGCTTCCTTAGGCTGTAATCAGATCAAATCAGGTGAAACAACGAAACACAGGTTTTCTCATTCATTTGAATGAGGAGTGTCCGTTTTGGCTGTGGCGGTCCGAGCCGCAGCGGCGGCCAAAAAAGAACCACAGCCGACTGGAATGAAAAAAGTTGAAATTGTCTCAACTTTTCGCCGCAGCCGGCTGTGTAACGCTACAGCAGCCAGTCACAAAAGAGGCCGTCTTCCAGTGCTCGACCACCACCCGTGGACTGGGAGAGGGTTAGAGGACACAACTTGACAGCACACCACTTGGCAACCCTGCAACGTTTCTCCAGAACATCTGATTTGGTCTGGATACAACCTTAGGAGTGTCGTGCTACAGCTTGCTTGTTTTCCAGACTTTGCCTACCCCAGCTGTAAACGGAAACACAACTTATGTGACATGAACAGAAGTAGAAGAACAGCCCTGTGGTAAAATCTCTTCTCAGTTGTTAATCACCTGAACTACACAACACCATGGGGGTGAGAGGGAAGGTTTATACTATTGGTTAAAAATTACAAATGCCAACATTCACTCCGGTATGATGAAACTCAATCACATAACGTTTTAATAGTGAAGCTGGTTGTTCTTATTTTCCATACTTTGATTTGTATTATGATTCTTTTCCTCTGAAACTTTACTTTAAGACTATTTGTTGACTGCTGTTTCACCTGTAGGTGCATCTTGTTTTTCTATGGCTATTGCCTACAGCTGTCCTCTCATTTGTAACTTGCCAGCCATGGAAAAGAAATAGAGATTACAAGCTACTGATTAATAAAACAATGGAGAGCGTTTTTTACCCAACGTGCGATAGTTCTGCTTTGTGCTCTTTTTCAAATAAACCACAAAGACATGTTCAAAGCACAATAGGAATCTGGGGAGGGGTGCAGGGGGGTGGGGGGGCAAGCAACTGTATTTCCTCCCAACAGTCTGTTCAATACAATGTGTAATGGAAGATCAGAGTCTGCGGCCTGCTGGGGGATTACCGCAACCTCTGGCTGAACCACACACAAACAAATGAGCTTTAGGAAATCTGTACAACAGAAATCTCATCATTCATAAAAGACGAAATCCGTGTTGTTGATAGATGACGTGTATGATGAGGCTTTTCTGTTATCTCAGTGTAAATTTGACACAGAGAGACTGTAGAGCTTCCAGGACTGTTGCAGCTTAAAAAACTGACACTACTCGAGGATTATTCATGTTCAAATGAAGAATTTCTGTTGCAGCGTGGTAACATATGGGCAATTTTTTTATTAAAATGACCGAAAATTCTTTTGTTTTTTTTTTTCCTGTATTACACTTGTCTTACTCACTGTTTCTTAGATAAAAACAGGTATTAAACAGATGTTTATTGGTGACAAATTGACAATTTTATACTAACAAACATCATCATAAACCATAAGAATTGTTTTTCTTTCACCACTTATGTTATTTAACACCACTTATGTTATTTAAAGCTTCCGAAGCACTTGGCATTTATAGAGAGAGAATGCAAGGTTCGTCTAGTCTCTTTTCTGTTCTGTGGTTGCAGCAGAAGAAGCATTTTGGTTATGATTAGGGAAAGATAAACGATTTTGGTTAAATCACTGCTGACTTTTTTTGTATTAAAACAGTTCATGAACAGCCTCCAACCTTGCACATAACCGAAAAAGTTAAGTAATGCTGTAGTCAATGAAAAGTGTTTCAAAAGACTGCCAATTCTAGGGATTAAAAAAATGTGTAAAAAAAAAAGTAATGATGACGATAGATGTTCAGTGAAGGTTGTGCTAAAACATAAAGTATCAAAATTTGGGACTTTCTATTAACATTTTCTAGGTATGTTCACAGACAGTGTTATACAGCGTTTCCCTAACAGTGTGACAAACATTTGCTGTTGCAACTTTTGTTGTACATAAACATCATTTCTGGGAGTACGGCTGTCTTAGCTGTTCTCTAACAATGTGTTACAGCATCAAGACCGATGAAAACACCAAATCGAATTCTTTGTCTTTGAACAATTGCTTGGATAATAAAGCTGAGTGTGAATATCACCACTGGCACTAAACACTTGGCATAAATGTTTAGTTTTTAACTTATCAAAAAACAAGTAATCTCTCCGGTTCTTGAACTCTAACATCTGATGAACAAAACAGGATTTTACAACAGTTGTAATTGAATAAAGAGACACTGTGCTCTTTAAAAAGCCTAATTAGCATAACGATATCAGTCTGAGACATCAAGAGACTCATACACAACAACAAAAACAAATACTTGGAATCCACAAATTACGATGGGAAAGTTTGTTTACCGAGAAATCATTTGGAGGAGAATGCTGTTTCGTCTCAACACAGTTTGAAGGACTCCATGATTTATGTAAAGCAGCAATCACCATGCACTGGAGAGCGCAGAAATCCTCGACCCGGTGTGGATGTGACCTTTCATGCTAATTCAGAGCTATTCATTATAGGGAAAAAAAAACCTTGTGTCTAAACAAGACAGACTGATTTCCATATGCAACACTTAACCATTCATCATTTAATTGTGATCGGAGTATTCCTCGTTGTTGAAAATTAATGGAGGCTCTTAGGAAGCCTGGCAAAGTCAAGAGAATTCCTTTGCATAATCAAATATGCTAATTAGAAGAAAAGTGGAATTAATCTGCAGCTGTAGACCGAGCCATAGATTAGTGCAGCAGAACAATAGGGTGTGAGACGCCAGAGTTTGCCATTGTACGGTTGATGCTTATTGACACAAGCCATTTTTGTTCTTTATGCAAATGTTTGCATCTGAAAAGGGTTGCTGCAAACAGATGTTTGTATTTGTTTTTTTGTGTCTTTTTTTTCTTTTTTTAACCATGTTTTACCATATTACATGAAAAGGAAAGCAGAGCCCTTTTCTTTAACAGTCATGACTGAAGAATAACACATTTCTGTTCCTTTTTTGAAATTTGTTTTTAAAAGCTGCAGTCAGTAACTTTGGGGTCAACACCAGTAACCTTTTTGTGTTCTATTTGGAAAAAATGCCACAATACCCACAGACAGCTTTTAACAAGTGATGTCTGAGGTTATGGTGAGATCACTGTGTCTGAAATTTTTGATCTTGAAGAAGGCCTGAAGGCTGAAACGTCATCATAAAAAAAGAATTACATATGGAGCCAGAGTGTGCGACACTTCTATTTTACGGTTAAGTCTGCCTCCAGTGATCAGCACCTCGTCACAAGTCCTGATGTGCATTTACTCTATTGAACTAGAGATCTCCATGTAAAAATCCTATCACTCCCATTCTATTTGCCCAATAAGTGACGCTC
Source organism: Naso brachycentron (assembly GCA_029874485.1). NCBI lineage: Eukaryota > Metazoa > Chordata > Actinopteri > Acanthuriformes > Acanthuridae > Naso > Naso brachycentron. The sequence goes on along the minus strand of JAQFJA010000013.1, from coordinate 5,486,774 downwards.
TCTGTACTGTCTGTCCTGATTGGCCAGTCTATGTTACACCTCTTAGCGACAGGTGATGTCAGTATGAGCTGATTTGCTGTTCGTGCCTTATCTGCTCTGACTCGCCTTTGCTGACAACAGAGAGTCTGCAAGTAACACCATCAGTCGGCTGGAGCCCGAGCTGAGACGGACCAGTTTACTCCGCTGCAGCTTTCCCTGCAACCGTTTGATCTCAGTTCAAACTGCACTGAAAAGAGAGATCGACAACAAACACATAAAATGTTAGCTGGAGCGTAAACAGGGAGGGAAGCTACAGCAGAGTCGCTTCCCAACGGGTATCATGCTTCAGCTAATGTTAGCTTGTTAGCTCATTAGCAAAAGTTACCAACTGCCACTTTAAGTAATTATTATAATTATAATTATTATTAATTATAGAATTATTTTTGTATAGCCCAAAATCACAAATTACAATTTGTCTCAGGGGGCTTCACAAACTGTACAGATGTGACATCCTCTGTCCTTAGACCCAATCACCGGGCAAGGAAACACTTAAAAAATCCTGAATCGATGGAAAGAATCAGGGAAAAGTAAGAAACCTCCAAGAGAACCGCAGACTAGGGATCCCTCTCCCTAGGACAGACAGACGTGCAATAGATGTCACATGCACAGAACACGACAACAAAACAATCACAATGCAGTTGTTACATCTTGGATTATGAGAGTCTGTAGATTCAGAAGGAAGTGAAGTCCATGAGTCCAGGAGCAGTCTACAGGTCAGATGTGTGATCTATTGATCAAGAAGGTAGTGCAGTCCATAGAACCAGAGGCACGCACAGTCTGTGAATCAGGACAGTCTTGAGTCTTGAGTCATGAGTCTTCTATCCACTGTCTTGACTTAGTAAATGACTTCCATGTCTCTTTATTTAGAAGAGCTTCAGAGGTTAGTCTTTGGTTGAGCTGATTACATTTCTTTAGTATGGGTTAAAAATGCTGCATTTTTGCATTTGGAAGTTTACTGCTGTTTTACACTCCAAACTGCAAATGTTTTTTGAGACTGATGCTTTGCTGTCTTTGCTGGCTTTTACTGTCTAAGTGGGAAAAGTTCTACTGATCAATCATGCAGTTGGCTTAGATTTAAGCTATGCAGCAAAATAACTAACTAGCTTGTTTGCTAAGTCCGCTATCTCTAACCACTTATTTAGCATTGACAGAGGCATTAAATCCTGTGGTTACACTTTGTATCAGGCCTTCATTAATTCCACACATCTAGACATTGACTGTTTATTCCTGATAGGGTTGTGGTGTTGCCAGTCCCAGTTTACAAAGGGTGAGGACGGGATTCATCACACACATAGATAATCATTCGTGCTTACGTTAACACCAACAGGCAAATGAAGTTGCCAATATACCTGCATGTCTTTGGACTGTGGAGGAAAACCAAAGCAACCGGAGGGAACCCATGCAGACACAGACAGAGCATGCAAACATGCAAACACAGAAAGACCAGAACCTTCTCACAGTGAGGTAACAGTGCTAAAACGCCCTTTTCAAAAAGTCTTAAGTAACAATATGTCACATTAAACGGTGATATTAATTTGCTTCATTTGTCCAACGCACTGAGAAAAAGAACGTACATATTTGTAAAGAACAAGCAAAGTTAGACGACATTTCACTAAACCTAAAATCTTAAATTTATGCAACGTGAAATGACACACTATGCAAACCCTGAAACATTAAGAGTAAGCTCCCTGTAAACTGCTGTATTGCAAACCTTCTGTTTTTCTTACAAGATAATCAAAAGCAGCAAACACTATTAAGAATCAACTCTCAAACACACTCATACACAATGACATTAATGCAAAGAGGTCAAATTAACAGTCGCCCAACTTGCCGTGGGACACTCATTTTTTCTTCTTCAAACTCAGTTTTCCATTCATGCCCTCAGTGTCACAGCAATCTCAGTAATGATTTCTTATCAACATGCACAAGTTCCTCGACCTTTGAATCCACACAATAAGCCAAATACCCAAAGAGAATAATGATGATTAACTGCAGGCATTTCTGTAATTAATGAAAATTACCAGAGAATCCATAATTAATGTGGAAGAGCAAGGAAAAGTCATTGCCAACTCCTGATGTGTGATTAGAAGTGAGAAAGAGGCACTTATCTGTGGAAAAATGAACTTTTGGAGAAAATGTATCTCAGTTATGTCATTCAGAGCCTCTTTTATTTTCATGGCAGAGGTGAATGTGAAATTAAGAAGAAAAAAAGTCTTTTTAGTTTGACAATGATTAAATAATACCATGTAATAATATAAAGGTTATGAGTCTTTGTTCATACATTTAGATTTGTCAGTATAATAAAAGCTGCGGCTGTGATTAACATGCAGAGCTACATTAAGTGCATAAGTCTCTTTTTTTTAAAGCTAAAAGACAAAAACATCATCTCACAGATAGACGTTGGGTCAATGGGATTTCTGGAGAAACTGACAAAGAAAAACAAACCAAGCATGTTTCCCCTTCTTCAAGAGACGAGCTGCATTGTAACGACTTGATGACTGTGTGCGGTTCCCCTTTTCATTTGATTCAGCAGCTGCCTGTTTCTACCTTTGCCCCTCTGTTGACGGGATCTGTTTACACTCCACGGGCGTCCCGACCAATCAGGGAGACGACGACAGCTAAAATCACACCGGGGGTGAAGAGGCTGAGACCAGCAGAGCTTTGATTGATTTGACATTGCTATCTCTTGAAATGAACGCTTGGTTGCAGGGACTAACTGTCAGGAATGCAAGGTAAGAAAAAAAAAGAAACAGCTTTGAGGAACCAGTTCAGTAAATTAAATGGATTTACGGAGAGAAGGGAGGCCTAACAGAATGATTTTCAATGAGAGGGAGATTGATGAATATGGTGAATGGCAAACGGCTGCAGGATGCATTTGTTTTGAATCCTTTCTGTGAAATTAAATCCTCAACTGATTATGAGAGAATGGTATTACATGGATGAGGAGGCAGGAATAGAAATATGAAACAATTCCAAATGTAGAGGAGTGCAAGTGTTTTTCTCTTACCCACTGGAAATAATGCTCCTGATGCTGCTACCCTGTGCAGAATTGGCTCTCACTGATAGAAATCATCCAAGAAATGGCTTTCATGATTGCAGCTAATGTTTGTATTCAGCTGTTTGTCAGTTTGAATATAATCTCCCCTGCATATTTATGTATTCTTCAGTCAGGATTGGCTCCCTGTGAGATATCACTCACCTGCATTCTGCAGACATGTAGTGTTTGTTTGACTTACAGAAAACATGAATTCAGTGTTTAAAAGGTCCTGTAATTACTTTATTATCGCTAAAATCTGCTGCTACTTTCACAAAGCTTGAGATAAATTTTGCTATTTTCGGCCTCTGTTCTTCCTCTACTTCTGTGGAAAAGCTTGCAGCATCTCTGAGCCCCAAATCCTGGCCAGGAGGCCAGTGTGTACATAGATGGTATTCACTGTTAATCTGATTAAGGTGAGGAGATAGGGATGCCTGGACTATATGTCATCTGAGAACAGCATCACCGCTATTGATTAACCGAGCAAACATCAGATGGAGACACCAAACATTTGCACAGAAATGCACACACATACACACACACACACACACACACAACCAGCTATTCTGGGTTATAGCAGATGGCGGTCAGATAGACTCACATACAGTAAATGGGTCCATTTTCGTGGGGCATTTTCCTGTGTATTTCCTGCCAAAGCAGCCCTGTCTGTCCACTCTACCAACAGACTGCTGGTGATAATATGTTGGAACTGAGACAGAGTCTCATCAGACAACCGACTTAGTCATAATGGAGTGAAAATTAAAACCCTAGATGACCGTAACGAGCAATGATTGCAAGGGCAAGTCTGTGGAATCCAAACCAGACCTAAAACTTGTCAGCCGGCTGAAAATACCTGATCAGATTTTGATCCATGATTCCCAGATTTTGGAGGCAGTCTGCCATTACACCTCATTGATCACGTCAACTTGTTTTCCAATTAAAACCTTCGCAGAGAGGGGGCACCCATCTGTCGTGCCGACAGGAGCCATGTGTGTTTGGACAAAGTTGTTGTGTGTGTAAACGCTGTAATGCTTATTTGTCCATGTGAGCGGTGAGAGAGCAACAACTGGGATTACAGAAGAGAACAGACAAATAGAAAGTCATCTGTCGGGGGGGAACTAATGCCTGCCCAGGGGCCAAATGTCCTGACTGTGTATGCTTTATGTGTGTGACAATAGGGATTCACATCCCCTTGTAATTACCAAATGTTTTTGACTCACAGACAGTACACGGCTTCAAAGCTGTTCCAGACGATTAGCAATGTGCGCACAGAAGGGCTGGAGCTACCAAAACTGCACAATTTCTTGCCATTACCGAACTTTTAGTAGGTAATAGTATGACAGCTGGTCCAACAGTTTGGTTCAGGCTGAGATATATCTATAATTCTTACATGAATTGCCCTGAAATTTTGCAATGACTTTCATGGCACCCACGGATGAATCAGTTTTGTTCAGTTCAGTTTAATCACAAAATAATCTAAAAATGCAGGTACAATCATGAATTCTAATATAAAAAGAAAAAAAAAGTGAAATGGGACTCCCAAGTAAGCTATCTGTAAATAACCCAACTAACGCTGGTGATTCCTTGACATTTTCTGGGCCATTTACATATTTTAGTGAAATGCCTCAACAACTACGGAATTGCTATGAAAGTTGGTACAGACATTTATACTCCACACAGGATGAATCTCAGTGGCATAGCATTCACTGCTACTGCATTTAAGTACTTTCAACTACTCCTAAAACACTGTTGACTAGTTGATTAGCAGATGTACCATATGATCAATGCTGTCAGTTTATTAAAATATAACTAGTCATTCATTCATTCATTTTTGTAACAGCTTATCCTTTTTGCAGGGTCACAAAGTGGCTGGAACCAGTCCCAGCTAACACTGGGCGAGAGCGGGGGTGCACCCTGGACAAGTTACCAGTTCATTGCAGGGCTGACATATAGAGACAATCATTCACTCTTACTGGCAATTTAGAGTCACCAGTTAACCTGCATGTTTTTGGACTGTGGGAGGAAGCCAGAGCAAAAAGAACCTGAGCAGGGAACATGCAAACTCCACACAGGTCGTCCCCCAGCCAGGTATCAAACCCAGGACCATCTTGATGTTAGATAAGCAGACCTGGATTCAAACCCAGAACCTTCATGCTGTGAGGCAACAGTGCTAACCACTAAGCCACCCTGCCACCCAGAATAAAGTCAGTAAAGTTAAAACTTATGTGCAATTCTATGCAGAGCCCCTCTCTTCAGTTTTTCCAGTCTTCTCTAATTCCCGATATGATGTTTTCATAAATGCACAATCACGCTCATATTATCTATGCGTTAAATATCAATGATCTTTGGACTCCTTCATGTTGGTACGTCTGAATTAATTAATTAAACAAAGAAGTGAATATGAGCCACTTACACTTGAATTGCTTCTCTGCCATCTCGTTCAAATGCTCCAGCTGTGGAGGCGGAGTTTTTATACCCAACCGTCGAGCTGCGAGATTTCCGCAGAGGATGGGCTCATGTATCTTCGCTCATTGCTCCTCGATGATCTCTCCTTGTTCCTCAATCCTCGCTCCTCGGTACACAAATAAGAGCTTTGGGACAGTCTGCAAGATGGAGTCACCAAACAGCTTCTGGTTCAAGCGTGGAGTGAGGAAACGACAAATAGGAGACTTGAGAAGCACCCAGGGATAACAGGGGTATTTCCTTGCTATTGCTATCTGCTGCACCATGCCAATACTATAAATTAGTCTACAACGATGCAAAGTGTTGACAAGTAGTTTTGAAAGTTGTTAATCAATTCCTCTTGATCGATTGTAATACTGTCATTTTGAGCCACCATTGTTTTGCCTTATCTTATAAGTTTGAAGAGCAAAAAGAACTTTATTAATCGCTTATGAGAAAACTTCATTTTTACATGTAAACAGGGCGAAAATAAACACTTATAATACACACAGGAATCTATATCTATATTGAGGCATTGGTTGGAGAGATGTTATGGTGACAGGGCTGTACTCCAAGTAGTTAGTGGATTTATGCCTCACTCAAGAGAACCTTGGAAGAGAAAAACTGGCACCACATCTGCTACCATGTCCACATGCTGTATTACAGTCTGTCCATACAGAATGAGCTACTACCCTTGAAATTACAGCGACTGGATGAATTTGTGCAAAATTTTGTGCAGAATCTCGTTGAATCTTGAAATTCAAGGTTAGTTTTTAGATTTTCATTGATCTGCAATCATCTAATTTGTCGTATCTATTATTTAATCTTTGCCCTCATTTTGATAATTTATATCTTCAAGGTCTTGTTGTGTATGCTCTCAAAAATTTAGTATTTGTGTTTTTTGAGTAAGGTGAAGAAATGACACAGAAGTGCTAAGGAGGAGTGTTGGAAGCTGCCCGTGGGAATTTGCTCGGGGTTATGGAGCGGCAAAGAGAAGCTCTGGAATAAAGATTAAAGGTTAGCGCAAGAAAATGAGACTCTTCAGAATCTGCAGGGAATACTGATCTCATGTGAGTATTTAAAGCCATTATGAAAAGGGCAAACACAGCACTGTATTTTAAAGATTACTCGTCTGCTGCAGAGATAACTGAAGCTTTCTTACTTCTCTATGTCTTATTTGCTTAAAGATACATGCACTGCTCCTTCTGTAGCCATATTTTGCGTATTTTGATGAAAAATGAGGATATTAAATAGTTCATTTACAAATAGATTTTTTTTGCTTTTTTGAGTAAGCTATAGAGATGCACTGTAGAAAAAAAAAAGTGTTGAAAATAGTCAGGACTGAATGGAAGAGTGACTATCAGATAGAGATTCACTTTCTCCTCTAAGGGAGGGGAAGTGGCCATTAGTCAGGGAAGTAATCTAATCAATGTTGCTGTGCACAACAGTGCAGACAGCCGCAACGCATCACTGAGCGCTATTATTCTTAGTCATGTTCTCGCTATGGCTCCCGAACCCCCAAATCTTCCTCCTCCCTGTGTGCAGGTCCTGCAGAGCGAGGCTGGTTACATGCAGAGAGGGAGGAAGGAGTCTTTGCACAGACTGCTTATATCACATCTTGTTAATGGATTGGAAATAGTGATATCAATGTAGCGGGCAGCACTATATTATCAGCATCCTCTCCAGCACAAACTGTACTTGACCTTCACTTTCCTGCTGTGCTGGTTTATGTTCCCTGAGCCCCTTGAATGTGCCGATAATCTATGACAGGGCTGCAGGAGAGATAGGTGAGAGATGAAAGAGGAGGAGAGTTGAGTGCCGTACTTTTGATGGCCAACTGCCAGGAGTTCAGGCGGGGTCAGATGGCGTCGCACCTCACTTCATAAACTTCTGGGACCACGAAGCCAGAGGGAGTTAATAGTTCATCTGTATTCCTATATTTAATGCCATACATCATTAGCTATTAGAGTCTTTTTTTACATCTTTCTGCCACGATTTTCTGTTGCTGTCAGTTGCGAGAAAGATAGAAAAACAGACACAAGAAAAGGTAAAATACTGTATTGTAGAACAAAAATGTAAAATGCCAAACCATTGTTTAACTAATTATTGATCAAAGTTTCTGCTTTCTTTTTTGACAAGGTTAAGAAGCAAACAACTGCAAATGTGCCAGTTTTTAATACTTAAAACATTCCATCTGAATCTTGAGAAACTGCTACTTAAGATTTGTGGTTGTAATACGTTTGTTCTAAATTGTGAATAATATGGCAATAAGCCTGTTTCACCTATTGTGGAATATCATGAGGAAATGAGTGGATGCTTTGGTAGATGCCTCTCATCATCCACTGCCACAGACCAGCCTTTATCACAGCTGAAATTCCTACGAGGTTAAGAGAGTTTTTGATAGACAATTTATTTGGAATATAAACTTGTCTGAGTTCTGCAATCTCGCTGAAAGCACATTTATGGCACGAGTAAATCAACTGGGGCTTTATCATAAAAGCATATTCCCTCATTCATTTGCCACCTATAGAGCCCAGGCCATGTTAATGGTACACTAATTCCTTATCCTTTATTGTGCAGCCCAGTCCTGATGAGAGGGTCAGCCTGGCATCCTGAGCTTGGATTTGATGTGTGACTGCACATGCAGGGAATTCACAATGGAGAGAATTCAACTCAGTTTTTATGCAATTGAAAAGTATTTTTTACAAAGGAACTGCACATAATTTAACAAAAACATATTGCCTTTCTAGCAAAATAAATTACATGATGAAATTAATGTCACTCTCATATTTGTCAAACAGGCTTAAATATAAAGATGCAGCCAGGAGGCTGTTAGCTTAGCTTAGCACAAAGACTGTTAAGGAGGGGTTTACAGGAAGCTTGCTACTTTCCCTCCTCTTTTTTTATTAAAGTGACTTCAAGGAACTTTCAGTTTTTGTTGATTCTAGCAGCCCCTTTGGACAAAAGCGGAGTGACACAAGTGCCTACTGTCTGTAGATCTTTGCTAGGCAGGCAGAACTCGGCATAACACTGGCAACACGAGCATTTGTTTTGGAGCGAGTGAAAGAGAGACCTCAGGATGGATCATGACGAAGTAATGTATTGATATGTGACTGAGAAATAAGTTATAAGCCAGTTGTATGGCAGTAGTGACCCCAAGACCTATTACCTCTATTTTCTGTGGGCTAAAGTTTCCCACCCTTTTGCATTAATGATTACGGGCATTAATACGAACTACATAAAAATAGCAAACGAGACTCTCAGCGAAAAGACTGCTATTTTTATGTAGTTCATAGTAATGCCCGTGATTTGCTGTTACAGGAAATTTATAATCAATAGAGGAATCATGAAACTGTTTCATAAATACTTAAAAGTTCCTCGTAGTCACTTTAAACAAATGACAATTATTTTATAGCGTTAGCTCTGGAGGTGCTGCGAGGTCAATTTTGTCTTTGTCTCTTTGGATTGAGGCAGATCAGTTGTTCCCACCGTTTCAGTTGTTATGTAAAGCTGCTGGCTCTGTCTCCTTCTTAAGCATACAGATGAGATTGTTCACCGTTGCTTCATCTAATTTCTTGGCAAGAGAACAAAAAAAGTGTTTTTTTCTTTGACACTCCTTGAAACTGAGACTGTATCAGTTGTAACACAAGTTGTAAACCAAAGCAGAAAGGTGAAGGATTATGTGTTTGTTTTAAATTTGCTAGAACAATTTACATTTTTTTTAGCACCGGGAAACCAACTGCTGCTAGCATAGCTTATGCTGGAGATGAAAGATTCACATGCCGGATGAAAGCCAAACAGCATCGTCTCCACTTAGCCACAACAAATAATTCTATGACTAGACAAGGATGCATTTTTAAAATGACACTGACTTTTTTCTCAGAGAAACCATCCAGCTCTGAATGCTGTGAGAGCACGGCGGTGGTGCTGCTGTGAATTTTTGAACACTGCCTTGCTTGGTGCTGCACTCTGAGTTTTCATTTCCAAACCAGCTGTAGAATCCAAAACAAAGCCTCTGACCTGGAAAAAATACAGGGGACCACAGCGACAAACCAAAGTGGGGACAGAGAGGTTAGAGGTTCCTCATTCCAGCATTTCTTTAGAGCACGTTGGCTGAATTACACTGAAAATCTTACAAGGTTGCTTTTAAGGGCTAAGGTTTAAATGGAATACAAGCCTGTGCTCATTTCCTGTTGAGTCTATTTCTGTGGGCTACAGCCAAGTGATACAGCGTCACGCTGAGATGCAAAGGCAGAAAGTCACTAAACTATTAGCCATCAATGCCTTGCTACATGAGTTGCTATTCTTGGACTGCAAAAACAAGCTTGAAAGCTTGCTGGAAAGGAAATGTGATTGAGGTTAATGCCCCTCGTGGTGCTCAGTGATGCAACAAGCTTGTTCGCGCCGCCGCCATTGACAGAAGTGATCAAATCATTTTCTTGACTAATGGCCACATCCCCTCCCCAAGGAAAAAGCAAAGCTGTGGCTCATGCATGTTCCGTTCCCAGCACCAGGGACGTTACTTTGATCTGATTAATTTATTCCAACACGACAACTGTCTGGGACAATCATCACATGGGAAGCCTTAGAACTAATATCCATCCTACTAATCAGTGTGATGACAATGTTCTATTCATGGAAACAAGCATCTGAAAAGACAACGCTGAAGCAGAAATAATTCAATTTTAAATGTATGATTCTTACATACAGGGTTGGGGTTATCTCTGGTCTTCAGATACATGTCGTCAAGTGCCTGTTAGCATTACAATGTACAACTGGTTTAATGAAATAATATTCCGTTCCTCATTCTTCTCTGCATATTCTCAAAAGCAAGATACAAAAGCTTGATTAATTTCTCTACAGAGGAAAAAAATTTATTCATTTCAGTCTCAAAGTGACTTGAGTTTCAGAATGAAGCGAGTATGAACATCATAAGTGGATCATGCAAATCAATTGCTGCCTTATCACATTTAAAGCCAGAGCATGTCAGCTCTCAGTGCTGGTGTGCCACTTGAGAATTCCTGAACGACCGCTTTACCGTTCACCCATGAATAGAAGTGGTAATTATTCCTCCACTGTCTCTGGAGGATTTCTCTGAGTCACTCGTACATCTTAAAATTGTTCCAATGAAGTTGCATTTATAGTGACGACAAATGGGTGACGGCAAAGAACAGGGTTTATTTTTAGCAGTTTAGAAACAGAAACAGTCTTAACTTTGTATTAATAAATGTTGGTGTTGCATATACAGACTGCATCCTGCTTTGATTATGCCAGGCAATATTTTTTGGTAACAAATGTGTCACTTTTCTCTGTATGTTTCATGATGCAACAATTGGAGGAATACAGTTATTAGCCAATAATAATGCAAGTTTCTCGGATTCCAATCACCTTGCTGTACAAAGCTGTCTTTGGCTATAATTAGCAAAAAGTAAGAGAAATGGAAATGAATGCAACTAACTCCTGCAGGGAACATCTAGTTCTTTTTCTGCTAAATGTTTCAATATATACACTAGCTAGTGGCTAGCTGCTGTTTGGTGCTGGACAAATAAGTTTTTTGGGCATTTTACTTGAAAAAGTTTCCTGCTGCAGCCCGAAAAATAAGGTTACAAAACAGTAAAGTAGTAGCAAAAAGCCAAAACAATGAATTAAGATTGTAGCTGGATTAATGTTTTGAGATTTCGTTTGGAATAAGTTTGTGAAAGCTGGGTTTATTAAAGTTTAGTCAAGTCTTATCCAAGCATGCATGCACTTTTGGGGTGTTCTTTCTGTTATTTTCTAGCCCTGCCACAGGAAGCTAATGCCAAAAATTTTAATCCCTCCTACAAAGCTGTGATTGGCTTGATAACTTCCCCGACCACAAATATAATAATTTGTTAATAATAAATTGTTTAATCTTACATATGGACAGTGATTTAGGTTTGTTGAGATTTCATTTTTGCCTCTATTGTATGAAACTTCTTTTCCTTAGTGCAGGACGTGATTATAATTTATAAGATTTGATTTTCTTCTACAGCACACCTCAAATATGCAAAGGTCTTCAGGCTAATTTACGAAAAACTAACAGTTGTGCTTTGTTCTGCTGCAGCCTCCCTGAGTTAACACCAGCCCGAAGCTTACATCTCTCTCCCAAAACACTGTAGTATACATCAATGAAAATATTGTATGAGCTGCATTGTTTGGCCTGAAGATAGGTAGCTAATAGTAATGATGAGACATGTCTGAAAATGGCCTCACTATTGATTTTTGTCTGCAGATTCGCTGTTCAGAATGGTGAGGCCTGATCTTGACCCCCAACTGCATTTTTCTTACATCCCCATGGCAGAGTGGACTCATTAGAAGTCACAGCAACTAAAAGTATTTATAGTATTGCTCTCTATTCTTGCAACTACAATGCTCCTTATTTTTTCCAGCCACGGCAGGAGTTCTTTTCAAAAGTAGGCTCCTCATTTTCCCTGGTCTTACAGTGGCTGAAAACTCTTGCTGTCTCTCAAAATCCATGAAAATATCGTTGTTCTTTTTTAACAATCATCTCTTTGCCACATTTTTGATAAAGTCTG
>JAQFJA010000013.1:5458761-5469285 GCA_029874485.1 Naso brachycentron | reverse complement strand
GGAGTAAATCTGATGTAAGAGAAATCATTTCACCCAACCTGAAATCCTAACTCATTATTGTTGCAATTAATAATTACTGTTGTTTCAGTTACAGGAAGACATGTTGGTAATTCTTTCACTTCCTTATATCTTCATTTGTATCTGAAGACATCATGTCTGTGTCTGTGTTCTAGTTTTGTGTTTTATATCTGTGGTGTTAATCTGTTTCTTTCCGTGGATTTCCTTCCTTGTTAAGGTTGCTTTGCTTTCTGGTGCTGCCCCTGTTTCGCCTGTGTAACCACCAAGAAATACGGACAGTGTCTCTGTCTCCCCCTGCTGGACATCTTTGGCTGCATCCCTCCCATCACCTTGTCCATGAGAGTCTCCATGAGGCAGCGCTACGGCATCAAAGTAAGACCAAAATTCTTTGCTGTTGTCAGTTGCTGTAAATTCAAATCAGTCTTTTGACTCTTATCTACCATAGTTGTAGTTTTAAAGAAATCAAGCAGGTCAGCTCATCCACCAAACATTTAGAAAAAATTGTTTGTGGTCCCAGAGAACCTTTTAAATTGTGAATTTCTTATCCATTTACAACAAAGTAATTTGTTGTTTGTAAGTTTATCTAACTGTTTGAAGGGTGGGAGACCTTTGTTAAGAGAAACGAATTGGTCATCTTTCCTGTGAGAAGGGCCGCCTCTTTATGTCATGCTTTACAAACAAAATCTGACCTTAAGAATCCTCTCAGGGATTGAGGGAATATGCGCTCTTAATGTATGAATTACTGTGTTTTGTCTGCAGGGCACCATGTGTCGGGACTGTTTGCTGGCTACCTGCTGTACGTCCTGCAGCTGGTGTCAGATGTCCAGAGAAATGAAGAAAAGAAACATCCAAATCCATCTCACTATCACTTCACATGACTACACCCATCTCAAACCTCATATTGATGCAGCCGTCCCCTTATAACAGCTAGTTACTGCTCCGTGAGCTTCTCTCCAACACTTGCCTTTCACATTGTCCCATTCTTATTGATTTCTGTCCACGATTTCATTACTCAGTGGTTAAATGTCATATGAAACACAAATTCCTTCGCTAAAAGGTGATGTACGGCATGTGATATGATATTGAGGATTTGACAATTCCATTATTGTTACTACTGGGACGCATGTGTTTTGACAAGATTGGCCACCACATGATCACACCTCACCACAGTGATGAAAGACCATGTAATTCCTGACTGATGGATACATCTCGTTGCCCTGAAGAGTTGATTACAGCAAAAACTGCACAGCAAGATGCTGTCTTGTTCTTATATGTGAACTTTGTCATCTCTGCCTGTCTGACAATCCAAGATCAATACTCAATCAAAGAGGTTTTTTGCCTTCAGCTGCTCTGTTGCTCCTCAGTGCAAGAGAACAGAGACGAGTGGTGGACTGCCTGTTAAAAAAAAAGAGAGAGAGAGAGAGAAGGGATAGCAAGAGTTTCTTAGTGTCTGTGTACAGTACAGCTTCTCTCAGACGCAGCAGGATGCAGCAGTAATTTAGAATAAGCACGAGACGAGATGGAGGAGGCTGTCTCTTTCAATCACATTCCCATCAGTATGCTGTGCCCTGATCAGTGTCTCAATGAAAGAACTCAAGTGCTGTAAACGTTGGTTCCCAACCATATTTTTTCTGTAAGGGATCCCTCTTCTTTTTTATTGAGTAAACCGACAGCCTTCCTTAGTGAGATAAGTTATGAATATTTCACTTAATATCTAATGTGTAATGATAAAAGTACAGAATGAATGACAATCTGTCCGGTTAATTCAAAGAGTGAAACAATAATTGCAGGATGTTTTGGTAAAACAAGCAATTTGGATGAATTCAGAGGTGACTTTTCCTAATATGTTAGAAACTTTTTATGCATTCCTCTGTCTGTGTTATCTTTTTTTAAAAAATGTTTTTAAGAAAACATGCTTCAGGACACTCTGAAGCAGTTTTTCAATTGTATCCAACAATAGTGTGGTGATGCATTTCAAGAGGAACTGCTTCAATCAGGATGTAGAGGCGGGACATAACTCTGGGAGGAATTTGATTAGCCAACATTCAAAAATATGCCACTTCACCATCTTAGTGTGAAGCTAACTAGTTAGCTTAACTACCCACCTACTGTACTTGTTTAACATGGATAACAAATGATAAACTTTGATGTAATAATACAAAATATTTTATTTTCCATAAATTTCTTTAGCATACATTGTTAAATAGGTTCACACTACAACCAGGGATATGATCCAAAAGGGTTTAAAATGCATTTTTTAAATTTCATCTCGTTAATAGAATTCCTTTTGACAACAGTGTTTTCCTGTCTGTTCCTTTATCGTTCTTTTATTAGCTCTTTGGCAGTTTCATTTTTCTAATGCAGGATGAGTCTGTTTAGCAGGGAGTGAACATCTGCTTTAAGAGGAATCAGCTCATCACCGAGTCAACATTTGTCCTCTGGATAGCAACATTCAGTGAAAACACATTTCATATCTATCTGTCTGACAGTTGTTTATGTATTTCAGTCAGGACCTAATTGGTAGACCAACCAGAAGAAAAACTGACGTTGAGAATCTCGTACTCAAAAAAAACCCCAAAAAACCTGAAACTTCAGTAAATACCTACTTCTTTGAACTCAGGCTGCTGAAACCTCATTTAAGCTTCAGCGAGAGTTCTCAATTTCAGCCCAAGCCCGAGCCTCAGCTTAAAAAAAGCCCAACGGGTCAGATCAGGTCAGGCTTTGCAAAAAAAAAAAAAAAAAGTCTGTTTTAATATTCAAGTTAAAGTTTGGTCTGCTTTGTGTGTCTGTGATAAATGATAATAGGTCAAAAATAATGTTGCAAGAACATTCAAACTACACAACAAAAACAATGAATTCTATTCCAATAATAATAATTAAAAAAAAAACACTATTAAACTATATTACAGCATGGCAAACATTAAAAAAAACGTGCGCAAATGATGAAGCCTCTTTTGTCAATATCCAGCCATATTAGACAGCCCCCCCACCACCCCGCCTGGCCGTGGTCGGGCATCGTCTCACTCAGGTTGGGTCGGGCCAGCCTTGAATTTTCAGTCCTGTTGAAAACTCTAGCTTTAGCTGACCTTCGGGAAGCATTTTTGAAATCGAAAATTGCATCTAAATGGGATCTCATCTGGATCAATATGGACAAGAGGAACAATTATAATAACTAAAAAATGTTGCTGAGTGATATATTAAGACTTGAATGTGACCTTATCCTTAGCATACACAGAGTAAAGTGGTTTAAACCACTTCACCACAACCAGCAAAATGTACATCTCATAGTCTCCAATCTGCTCAGTCTCTCCTTCAAAACCTTTTAAAAAGCTGACTTTTAAGGAGCTGTTTTCTGATAGAAAGGAGCTACGATGACTGGGATCACTCTTGTGAAACAAAGACGGGAGATAATCTAAATTGAAGAACTTGCAGTGCAATGGGGGTTTTGAAAGGGGCAATGGCTGTCTTTTCTTGTCAAGAGGGGGAAAGGAAATGGGGCGAAGGGGGGGAGATTGCTTTGTCTGGATGGACTCTAAGGGGTTTAAGAGAGCACGCGTGTGTGTGTGCGCGTGTGTGTGTGTGTGTGTGTGTGTGTGTGTGTGATTGAGAGAAGCAGGTCCCTGTCGGACTGGAAAGAGGGACAGATAATCAAGCCCCAGTTGATGTGGGACTTTGTGTAAGGTGAAAGTAGAATAGAAACTCTTTAATAGATTAGCAGCACTCAAGAACTGGAACGGCCACCAGGGAAGCCAAGAGTTGAGCCATTGTCACACCTTGAATTCCCAATCCTCTGTACACCCTCATATAACTTTCCTTGTGGGGCTTCATATTTTGCTTTTGGGCAAGTCTCTTTTTCTGAAATAAGGTATAAATTCCAATCTACATAACGCTCATGCATGACAAGAAGTGGAGAGGGAAGGAGGGAGAAAAAAAGGACCGAGAGAGACGGAGAGATGGATGTTTATTTTATTTAACTTTAAAAATGCCACATAACACTCGCAATGGAGAAACATAATTTACTCCAAACCACAAAAATGTATTCAAATAAAGTTCTATTCACATGTATTCAGATCAAATCACTTTTGAAAATAAAGCCCATTTAGAATGCGATTTTTTCCTCTCTGGTGTAATGCATATCGCTCTCTACGGTAATTCAAAAGAAGATAGCTCAGTTAAGAAGGCTCAGGGAAATCAATGATGCCTTACTGGTGAAAAGAGAACAGATGCATATAAATGAGTTAGTTTCTCACTGGATTGGAGCATGCAGTTCTATCCACTGCCTATAATGACTTATCACATTGCAACGCTATGTTTACAATGCACATTTTTACACTTTTGTATATCATCCATCATGCAATATTTAGTTCTAAAATGTCAATGGCCATCATCTAATTACTTTCAGTTAGGACTCTGCGACTAAACATTAGTCACCAAGTAATTCCAGGAAAATAAAGGGTGACCAGGTGGCCTTATTACTTTGCTGAACGAAATGGCATCTTGTACATACACCTTCATAAGTGCAAGGGGAGAAAAACTCATTTATCCAAACACAACAATGCCCCAGAGTTAATTGGAAAGCAGCGTCAGTAGATACCTTGGACATTAATTTGCTGGGCTTTCTCAGTGTGACAAGCTGACTGTGGGACAGCGGCTCACCTGGTGAGGTGCTGGACAGACTGTGCTCCAGCTAACAAAGGGAGAGCGGCACAGAGAAAGGAGGAGACAAGGACTACAATGGGACAAATGGGCACCATCATGCGACAAATTACCTGCCTGTTTTGGTGTAATCTCTCAGTTGAATCATTATCTATCTCCTGAATCAATCCCTTTCTTGCTTTCCTGCTCCTGCTGACTAGTGTTGGCACCCCACCAACCCTCTGACTCAACTTTCTATTATTTTCCCCAAACTTGCCAAAAGTATCTGCACAGTATTAAGCATGTTGATCATTACTTTTTTTGTGTGTGTGTCTTTTTCTTTTTTGTTATTGCTGAGGTATTTCTCTGGCATGCTGGAAATGTGATGGTCCTGTTCAATATTGTATGTGGCACTTGTGATGCTGCTGCACTAGAGACGCTCCACACACACTAGCACCAACTTCAGCTCAACACTGGGGAGAGGGAGGCGGGTTGTGGAGGTGCATCCAAGTCCAGTGTATCTCCTTTGTTTATTGGTAAAGGGGGACGAACTGGTTCAGGAGCAGAGGGTGGCGCGACGTAGAAAATGGGGGTGTTGGACATCTTTGGTTTGAGTGGGGATGCCAGGTTTAACTGATCTCACTATAACCGCAATTATTAATGTTACGAGATGATAACCGTTAGAATTACTTGAGCAATAGTATCTCGCTTTAAGGGATAATCCTTTCATACGAGAGGAGCGAGGGCGACCGTAGGTAAGTCTTCTGAGTTTTTAATAACCTCCCGGTATGCTAAATAAGTTGTTGATGCTTGGTTTTATGTGTAGAGACCCTAGTCATGCTACTGAAGGCACATGGTGCTATTTTGAGCAGTATTAGTTGTTAAAAGAGCCGGTTTTGTAAGCGTGTTGCGCACCGCCCCATTTTGATGCATGTTAGCCATTTTTGGGCTGTAACTTTGCTCCGGTCAAACCCGATACAGGTCGATGAGCAAAAGAAACTCTCTGGAGGTCTTCTTTGATCATTGTCCGTTGAGAAAAAGACCCTGGGATCATTTTACGCCGGATTATTTCTTTAAAGCAACACTGGCCTCCACTCTTCTGTAGACATTTTGTAAAATTAATCACACAATAAATAATTTCTGCCACTAGGGGTCTCTTAATCAAAACAATGACAAAAGACATAGTTTGATTATGTCATGAATCAGCGTGGGATCATGGAATTTGTTTATTGTTAAAAAGTCAGAAGAAAATCTACCTGAATGATTCAGAGAGAATTATTCAGAGACCATGTAATGTATTAAAGTTTATTTCAATGTTTAGTCATGTTTGCTGACTTCCCTCCTTACTCTCTGACTGGTGTTACCCTGGAAGTAAGCTGCAGGAGACAAAAACACACATTTAAATGGAATAAATGAACTGATTTCTCTGAGTTTGAACATTGTCAGAAACATTAGGGATAATGAAAATACACAACTCAACAAAATATAGAACAAATCATTGTTTTCAGACATTATAATGTGGAAAATATTATAGAATGTAGGATAAGCAGCCGCCTCCTGAATTTCATTTGTATAAGAGACCAGTTTATTCTCTGGTCTTGCTGTCATGGGGTTTATGCATTATTACCATTCCTTTAGAGACCCAAAATCAAGCAGGAAAGAAAAACATCACAACATATCTGGCATTTTCAAAACCACATTCAACACATCAGAAGTTCTGATGAGCTTACAAGATTTTGAAGCTTACTAAAATGGAGCACCAGTTTATCCACTTTTGAACACAACCCAGCTTGCGGAGAGTAAAGATGCTGGACGTCCGTCCTCACAACTGGCACAAATCATCATGCGCATCTCCCATCCAGATGGAAGGATTTAGACGCATGGGAAGGGAATGAATCAAAATAAGGGGAACACAGTCTTGTCAGTCTTGGAGAAGGGCGATAGGATGTGATTTCTGGATGGAAAGCATGTGAGTGATGAACAGGTGTAGGGAAGGTAGGACGCAAATATGGAATTATTTCACTGATGATGGGAGTGGGTCATTTACATCCAGATGTAAGCTGTCAGAGCTTTTTCACCCATGGGGAAACTAATAATGTCCAATTAAACCTGAACAGGGTGAGGCCACTTCCTGCCTTCTTCTTCTCCGCTTCTCACTTGATTTACTTTCTTTCCAACTTTCAGCACATTTAAAGCTAACTGGTTCTAATAGGTGGTCGGGGCTGCAGTTTGCATGAGGCGTATTAGCATGCAGTGAGGCGCGCGCTGCAGTCTCATCAGCTTGTCAAACAAAATTACAGGTGCAGAATCCACAGTGAATCATTCATCGCCTCACACTGTCCTCCCTGGTCTCCAACTGCTTCCTCTTTGTTTAGCCGTGGTGCTCTATTGGAGATTCATCCAATCAATGTAATTGCGGGTGATTGTTTGACTCAATCCAGAGTCTCCTTACAATCACAGCGACGATCAATGACCATTGCTCCCGTCCCCCTGCTGTCACACGAAAGGATTATTCAGGCAAACTACAAGAACAGGAATTATTTACCTGCAGATTTATCTGATCATTTCTAAAGGATTAAGCATTTTACACATACGGTACACAGCTTTTGTTACCTCTTTATGAATTGAAGACACTTTTTAACAAGCCATACATAAAGAAGCTGATTAATATTGGAAATCAAACCCTCTTCCTCTTTAATTGCCTCTGCTGTCTTTTCATATTCAATATGTGACAGCCACAGAGAATAAAGTCTTTGTCGGGAGGGAAATTTGCATTAAATTCCACATTTGTCTCTGCTGTTTTTGCTGCTTTTTAATGATTCTCAGAACCAAGTGTTTCACATTAGATGACATAAGCTTTCAGAGTTGAGCAACAAAGGATCTGACTGCTCAGCATTGCCTTGAGATCTTGTGAGGTGTGTGTAGATTGGAACTTCATATTAACTCAGGTAAATTAATCAACAGCGGTTGTGCTATTTACAGATTATGATCAATGAAGCTATGAACTTTTAGACTTTAGAAAGTGGCAATCAAGCGAAATATTTCAAATTTCGAGACTACAAACCTAAACTTTGTATCTGCTACATTGATCACGTGTGATTTATTTGAGGCTGGATTTGCAAATCCTCATTAGATTCTTTAATAAAGATGAACTTTGATGCCACGGAGAGCTACGCGGGGATCTGTCTGACTTCTCCTCCAGCATGCTGACAGGCTGCTAATCCTCTGCTCTCATATCAGCTTCTTCTGAAATCACGGCTTAGTTTTCATCAAGCCTGGCTGCTTGATGGTAATGAGCTTGGCATTTGCAGAACCGCACTGATACGGGTTGTAGTCCGCAACACTGAGGAACTCGTTTCCCTGATGATCCATCACATAGGTAATATATCTACACGGACTGATCTTATCTGTTTTGTATTTTTAAAATTAAACCTCCTCTCTGGATGTTCAAACTGCTAATGGATGGAGTAACCAGCGATAAAAGCATCTATTAATCTAAGGGGGATAAGTAATTGCAGCTATTTTTGGAGCATATTGAAATGTCAGGATATAATACCACTGGCTGTTTCTGTGCATCTTTCCCACTGTGCCTCTGCTCTTGCCCTTTGAATGCTGCTCTTAGATAATGAAACTCCGCGTGTACACTTTATAAGTGTGATTTGTCTCTGCATTTCCAGCCTGGGCAGTGTGTGTCAGCCTGCTCCTCTTCCACGGTGCTGAGCAGTAGCAATGGCCTAAGCTGTGCTGATGGATGGCTTGGCTGCAGGCTGCCAGGGGGCTGGTGCTCGACTCGGCTCCCACCGATGCAACGCGACCCTTTAGCCCAGGGGTATGGCTTAGAATGCAGCTATTAGAGCAGTTTGGAAGATTTCACGAGCTCATTATAGTCGAGTGTCGAGCACACATGCACACACACACACACAGGAAGCTCCATGTATGTGAATTTGAACACAGTGGCCACTTAGGATTCAGGTCCATGAGCAGTGAGGGCAGAATTCACTGGTGCCTCACAAAAATAAGAGATAGATGGGGCACTGTCGGCGCCGTGTGCTTGGAAAAACTCACAGAAAATTCATCACATTTCACACAAAAGTAAGACAATGAGACAATGTTGCAATTTTAGAACGGCGGCATCATTACAGAGGAAGAGCAGATCTGCAGCAGATTTGCTCCTCAGGCAGGATGAGTTTTAGGACTATAACAGGTGCACTGTCAGATTCTGTGCCCGTTAATTATGTTTGCTTGCATAAGTAGCGCCTGTAATTTTGTTTGCTTCCTCCAATGGCATTCACAGCTTCTCTTGCATTCCCTTTAGTTATGTAGAGAGATAGAATCAGTGCTGAAAGGCCAGACTGTAGTGCTTTATGTTATATAGTTTTATTATGCATGTCATTATAAATTAAGCATGCTAATTGGGTTTGTACTGATGGAAGCTGCTTACAACGGAAACATTTGTTTATTCAGTTGAATCCATTTTTATTCATGACTTTCGCCTTTTTAACATTTACCATAAAATAATTATAAAGTATGAATCATGTGCTCATATCCTTAAAGCACACACTATACAGTGGCTCATCTGCATATGTATGAATGACGGTCACCAGGGAGTGAAGAATTGAAAGTTGACAGGGAAGCACAGAGACCCAGAGCAATTAAGGGTTTAGTGTCTCGTTCTTGGAGGCTTTGAAAGAAGTTGACACACGTTGGGGAACTGGAGACCACCTTTAACCCAAAGCCTGTCCCAGTAAGGACCTTAACTAAGGAAGAAAAAAAATACCTCAAGTCAAAGACACTGTGCAAAGTGTACTGATTCCATGTTTTACTGATACAATCGGCTCCTATCCTGCCCAACATTTTAGCCCAAGCAATACATTTTGCACGGGATATTACAGAAGTTGCAGGCTTTTTTTTTTTCTTAAGCAGAAGGGTAAAAATGGCCTATTTCTTCTATGCATTTGAAAAACTTTCTTTGTCAACAATGATCCGCTCCAAGCTCTAAAAAAAGCAACTTTACTTACAGACAGACATTGTTAGCGACTAGCTGGTGAACACAGTGAAGTATTCGGGAGCTAAAAAGTGAAATACTTCAAAGACGAACAAAAAGTAAGAGGAAGCTGAATCTTTGACTTACATTCATCAGTTCACCAGAATGAACAACTAGAAATGAATGCCAAAACAAACTTGAAATGTTGAAAATGAGTAATAAAAGGACTACAGTTACCTTTTCCAGGATTGTATTTTTTCCCTAAATCTTGAAACCATCTATGAATGTCCAACCATAAACCAGACCTTTACAGGAGAAAAGTTTTCTCTCACCTCAACTAACTAAAGTACCTTGGTTAAAATGTTCGACTCTCTTTAGACTAGCAAATCATGAACAAGTTTATTTTAAAAAGGCCTCTCCACTCATTATCTTCATGCTCATCTTATATTCTTACATTTCTGAGTAAATCTCAGGATAAATACTCTCTGTGATTTAACAACTTTTTTTCTGGACTGGCAGCTGCAGAATTTATCAGGCTACAGGAATGTTGGCTAGAGCACTTAAAGTTTCTATGAAGGAGGGAGTCCGTATCCTTTGTGTTCAGTAAATCTGAAACCAGCTTAATGCAGAGACAAATCAAAAGAGAGTGTCGATGCAATGTGGGTAAACAGGTGAAGTAAGGAATCGGCAGTAAAGTTGCTTACAGCCTCAAATGTGTGTAGATTATTCCCCGGCTCCTCTCCAAACTGTCACTCAACTCCCTGTTGACTTTCCCTGCCGTAATGAGAAACACTCAGCCATGGCCACCCCGTGAGTCCAGTTAGCGTTTTGATTTATTGAAATCCACTGCCGGCCCTTGCTGAGTCACCAGCTCCGTGGTGAAAGCC
>JAQFJA010000013.1:5402210-5419079 GCA_029874485.1 Naso brachycentron | reverse complement strand
TAGGTTCATGAATAAAATATGATGTTATTTGTTCATTTGCAGCTAAACCTCTGCATATGAGGAGCATAAAAGGCAGTATAAACCACTGTAACACAGAAAATGATGCCAGGTATGCATAATGGATCATCCGCTCAAGCTGCACTGATTCATGTTTGTCATCCATCCTCCCAATTTAGCGGTTTATTCAAGTTGCAAGATTTCCAGCACCTCCCACTGCCCTGTCATTGCTCGAGACTTGTACCAGTGCCGCGCTCAGACTTTCATCCCTCCACCACCCCAGCATCCTCTTGCAAGTTCCGACTGGCGGGTTTAAGATTAATGTCATCACTCCTCAATTTCTGCACATAAAATAAATTTGTGAGGAGTGATGAGGTCAGAGCTTAGACGCCAAACTCAAATTATGTTCTGCCGCTGCAATAAACATTCCAAACCATTACAAACATGAGTTGTCCGACTGAACTCTAAAAACTTCCAGCACCAGCCTTGTGGTCTGCATCCGAATGTAGATGTTTAAAAAAAAAGTACATGAACAAACACACTCTCAAGTTTTTTCCTCAAAGATCTCACCAGGAACCTTTGGAAAGATGGATGCTTAGTCCATTCATTCAGTAATTATATTCCACTGCCAGGTCTTTGCAGGCTGATTATTTAGCTGTCTCTTCCTCCCAGTCTATTGGCAAACCACTTCTTCAGGACAGAGACACATTGACAGACTCACATCCAGTAACATCATCCTGACTGCGTTAAACAATGAGCAGAGTCAAAAGTGTTTAACCTGCAAGATTTAGTTTTATTTCAGCTCCTATTCATGCCGGAAAAACAGTAATCCCTTTATCATGAATCCCAAAAAATCCAAGGGGCTTAGCTGCATTATACATAATGAATTTATTAGAGCAATATATTACGGGAGGAATCTCAACATAACATATGGGGGATGCTCTTTGCTGAGCTGAAGCCATTTATCAATTTATATAGCTTGACAATCCTAACTGAGCATGTTAACTGTGAAAACATAGTTAGTTCTTCGCATAATTAGAAAAAAAATGCCTTTGGAATTTATTTGTCACCTTTTTCTTTTTCTTGCTCATTTATCTTTTATGTCACAGTGTCACCGGATGTTCAACAGCAACCAATTTAACTCCACATCTACAGGAGTACAGAAAGCAGCCCATAGTCTCTTCTGTCACTGCTCATCTCACTCGCAGCAGCTGATTTTCTGATTTTCACCTTTTTTTTCTGTAGAGAACCTCATCCTAGAATTCTTAGATTTTGACAAACCACCTTCAGCCTCCGAGTGAGATTGTTAGCATCCAGCAGCACAGAAAAGAGCACCGAGGTGCCACAGATGTTGCTGAAGAGGTTCACAGTGTCTTGAGAGGCCATTAAAGCAAAGTGTGGAGACAAGCGTTAATAGCAGGGAGGGAAAGTTGAGGAAGATGCTGCTGTGATTCACAAATTGCCCAGATCATTGTTTAAAGAACGCACGGTGTAATAAGCGGGAGTCTGTTGTGCTTCTAAAATCTCTTTTGTCTCTTTTATGCACATTCCTCCGAAGTGTGTGGACGTTAAACATCCAATTACCCAACCAACAACCGAACACCTTCCTTTTTTTGGACAGCCAGAACATTAACCTGTTCTGTTACTTACTGTTGTGGTGATAATGAGACGCAATTTGTGCACATCAGCAGAGCCGAGCACTCAGAATGCATATTAGGAAAAACAAAATACGAAAGGGAAATAAACATACGAACAGTCAGGCTGAATGTGTTGCCATAGTTTTATGGCTTTCCTCATGCCACTGCAGCCGGAGGCACCTGAAGTTCTGACTCACATGTGCACCCATCAAGCCACTTGGCATTAAGTGCACGAGTGGGAGGAAGTGGAGAAGGTCGCTTTAATAATATTTGTAGTGACTGCAGCCTTTTAGTGCAAAGATTGCTGCAAACCCAACACTGGCTGAGTTGTTTTAATCAGTTTCAATTCAGAGGCACTACGGGATGTCTCCATGCTGGCAGTCGATGGAAGGTCATCGCTTGTGCTTTGGATGAGGAGCAGAAAGTGTGACCATGAGCAGAGGCAGATTCAGACAACAGTGCACAGTAAAGTTGTGATCAATCAGTTGCAGGCAGCCTTTATATGATTGCATCACATTTTCTCTAGTGAGAGGGCACCCAAGAGGGCACTTTCGCACATTTTCTTGCAAAATTGGCCTCGATGTAAGGCCCTTTATCATGTTTTATCTACAATCGGGACCTCCAAGTGATACTTTTGCTGCTTTATTTTTGTCATTTTGAGAAATAAAGTATGAGGTTCCTCGCTGAGAGCTACATGAGTCTAAAACTACTCTTATGTCGGTTCAATAAAACCAAAAAGCCCTTAAAAGTTTGTTTTAAAGGCCAGACAGCACTGTCAAGGAATCATTCAGATCAGCCAAAGGGCCGTTACCACTTTCTTAGTTGTGTGGATACTAAATAGACAGATATTTCACTCAGGGCAGTGTTGTATAGCCACGAGCAGATCCAGAATGTGCCAGAGGGGCTGCAGGGACTGACTCTGCCTCCCAGATATTTACAGCTTTAGAGCTCCAAGACCCAAACAGTGAATGAAATAGAATATATTTAATTTTGACTTTATCATATTCTTTTCTATTTATCTTTCCACCTCCTAACCACGTTAAATTAAAGCTAATACAATATGAAGTGAAATTGGTTTTGTATATTGATATTTTAGGTGAAGTGTAATAAAATTTGGTTGCCTTGTGTTTTTGTCCTGTACACAAATAGTGAATGAGATAGTGGGAGGTAGCGGGATTTCTACCTGTTTATACTGCCCCTTTTTTCCTGCTATTATGTCGGGTCAAATCTGACCGATTTACAAGATTTCTCTCTAAAAAAAAAATGCAGTTAATTTCATTTGTTTGTCATGAGGTTCCAAGACTTTGTTCACACATGGCACATGGCATAATAAATTTTGAGAATTTTTATTACATTTCGTGAGTTTTATTGAACTTGTATACACCCGTGGCGTTCCCGATCAAAAATGACTGGCCACTAGAGATGAATGGGTAAGACTACAATTAGTGTATAAAACAGAGTTAAGGCACATTCCCACACGTCTTTCCCACACCCCAACATGCAGGTGTCTTTGAGCAGGCACACACACACACACCTTATGCCCCCGTTTTTGTCTTCTGTGAGAATCCCATGGGAACCTATAGAACTTTTACCCCATGGGAGCCACACCTGTTGGAGGTCCACACAAAAAAAAGCACACAACACTGTTTCGATGATACATAAAACTTTCTCGCAGCTCTGGTATACAAAGCTTTTTGGAGGCTTTGCTAAAAATTCATTCTGTGGCAGCACGCTGGCTAAGTGATATACTGTACGTGAGGCTCTGGATTATGAGTTGTTTGAGCTGGGGTCAGTGAGGCCTACAGCCCATAAATACCAAATGAAAGTACAAAACTTGTAATGTTCACCAAATTTTGAGTTAATAGAAATATATAACACAACATTAGGTTACAAAATCTGTATTTTTATGGATTTATAATCACCTAAAATGGAGCGGTCATTTTTGACCGGGAACAGTGGGATAGTTAAGCTGAAGTGAACAGAATAGGAGGGTTAATAATGTATTCAGTCTGCTCTGGATTCTTGTAAATTATGTGCCACTGGTCACCAACACTGCAGAATCTGTTTGGTCACTCCCAGAGCTGTGACCATGATTTTAAAAGTTCACCTCAACACAGAAAAATGTGATTAAGGAAAAACAAGGTGTTTTGTTTTTTGTTTTTTTTTTATAACTTAGATTTTTCAGTTTTTAATTTCTCACTGTAACTCTTAAATATATTTTCTGCACTTTTTTCAGCATTAAAGTCTAATGTGGAGTCCACAAAGGCAGGAATACAAATGCTCAAAAAAACATTGATTATTTTCTTGGTCCAAAGGTAATTAAATGTACAAATACTTGAAACAACTTACAGAATACCAACTAGTTAGTTAGTTAATTAGTAGTTATAAAATGTAAACTCTGTACCCACACACTTAAAACACAAAGCTCCCTCTTAAATACATCTCAAACCCGGGTCAAACCCTCTAGATTTAGTAAGTTTGAGGCCAATAATTTGTCACAAATTTCACAACATTTGTTCACCCAATAAAAAAGATCATTTGATGTGCTGGGCATTGTGTAGATTACGAGCCTTTTGCACAGGACTAATTCTGCTTCACTGATTCATGACAGCTCCTCCACAAACTGATTCTGACGCAACTGGAGCAGCACACAAGCTGCAAATAACAACATATCCAACGAGATGCTGCATGTCAGTAATAATATTAATATAAAGACGGCCCATTAAGAGAGATGTTATGTTGAAAACGTATTTTTGAATTTGCCCGCTCATAGAAAGTTTTCATCTGTTACTTCCTTTTTTTCACATTAAAATTTTGCTCTGGACTCACATGCGGTGTAACGAACAGTCACAACTGGCGTTTGTCCCACACAGTGATGCATATTTTACAGTTCAGATCAGAAAAAAACAATTCTGCAGCTCAAGCGATACCTTGTTTCCCTGACAAGCTGTCCCCACAGCGAGGTAAAGATGACAAACACTTTAAAGCAGTGCTGAATCATGCTGTCTCATATGAGAAATCAACACAATAAAAGCAACAAAAATACATGTAAACACTCGAGATGCTTCTCAGTGGCCTTGTTTTGCTTTCAAGTTCCTTCTCCCGCTTTGGATCTGTGCCAGTGTCATAGTAACGTGTCTGGATGTGTCATCGTCTCATCCTGGCAACACTTTGCAGAGGAATCTGTTCAGGGCTCCCTGTTTCTGCAGGACTGGCAGAGCGCTGCACACACACCATCAGGAAGATGTTTATTTTTAGACGACTCAGTGCTGATTGTAGTCTGAGTGATTTAAAAAGTGTCGGGAAATGGGGAGAAACTTTGCCGGGTTTGAGACATCACCCCGGAAAGGTCAGGAGAAATTAGCTGAGTAGGAGGGAAACTTAACCTTTCCCTGGGTGACTGACAGAAAGACAGAAGTGGCTTGATTGCAGCCATTGTGTACTCTTGTGTTTGATGATAATTACACATCCTGTTGTTTGCCCGCCTCCATAAATATTTCATGAACTCCTGTCATGGATTCAGAAAGACTAAAAGATTTTTAGTGTCCTGTAGCAGAAAATAATACCAGATATCAGCGAGCAGGGTGTTGCAGTGGTTGTTACGGAGTGCTAATGACTTCTTCTGGTGCAGACATTTGTGACTTTCTGCCGTGACCTTTGCCCATATTGAAAACCTTGTTGCATGCTCTTTGTTGTGCATGCAGCCTGTTAGAATGTAAACTTAATTTAACGATCCTTAAATTAAGAAATTTCCAAACATAGCTGCATAAGTTACATATTTTTGATCTGTGTCATATCCGGGCCAGCTGCTTCTTCCTGCCTGGTAGTTTTAATGTTAAGCGAAGCTAAAATTCTCCTGACTCTAACTCAGTTGTCCATCATTTAATGGAACTTTTGGCAAGAGAGGGATTAAGCATTTTCTGAAAAAATATTCCATTAAAAGCATATAGTTAGTTCATTTTAAATTTTATAACTTGTCTTTGTCACACAACAAAGAAAACTCTAAAGTCCAAGGACATTTCTTTCTCATTTCAGTCGGCCTTTAATGTTGATACGTTGAAGGAGGAACTCTCAGTACATTTGGAAAGTCTGATGTTTCTGAATTGACAATGTAAAATAAAAGAAGTGCATAAATGGGTTCTAGTTTAACTTTATGTTACCTAATGTAACAGAAAAAATATTGATATTAATAGTATAATAGCAAATGAAGAAACTCTCTCATCATATTGCAGTTATTACTGTAAAAGTTGATCATTTGGCGTCTGCAAAACTGCTTATACACCTCAGCCAAGACAGAAAAATACACATTTCAATTCCAAAAACTAGCTGTGCTATTTAAACAAACCTGTGCCAAAATGTTTCATATGCCAAGACTAGTCTAAGGTATTACTAAAAATATACTAAGATCCATAATGCAATCAAACCATGGCAACATTTGCAATCTAATTTGCTTTCTGAACTCCATGCTTCCCTTAGTGTCAACTCTGTGTTACCAACACATTTGCTGTGAAGCTTAAACATCACTAAATAGTATTTGTGAACACAGAACCATTGCAGCACTCACTGACACACTGAGCTGTAGCTTAGCTGCAGTAGCATCACTTTCTGCTGATCTGTATTGTTTAAAGAGAATTCTTTATGCCAGCAACTGGAGATTTTGTCTCCCTTATACACTGCATAGTAAACATGACCCAGCGGCACAAACCAGCACACTTCAGCACTCATATTGATTACCGACAGAGGGATAAAGAAAGTAGCATCTGGAGACACAGTTGGATTTTGATGAACACAACCCCTTAGCTGTTAAATTCAGCTGAACATGAAGTTTCCCTCCTTTTATGATGCACTGTCAGTAATAGTTGCATCTTTGTAAAACATCCCCAGGAAATCCTTCATTTGGTGTCATCTAGTTTCAATTAAAGCCATTTTAGTAGCACTTGTAAAATGGCTCAAATGGGCAATTTTACCAACTTTTTGCACACATGATGATTGTTACTGGTTTAAAGAAATGCAAAGACAGTTAATATTAACACATGATCATTCGCTCTACCCTGTGCCAATAGTGTGAAATGGTATATACACCTTCCATCTCCTAAGTGGGCGGAGTCACGTCTCCAATGGAGACAGTTACGAACCATCCCCCCGCCTCATCTGAAAGTCTTATAACATTGTGTGAATGGATTAAAGCAGATGGATTTTCCGTTGCATGATAATTGTTTGATGTAAGTTTTAAATTTTAATTCATGCTTTCTCATATTAAACCGTTTAAATGTCCATTTATGACAGTTGTGAAACAAGGCAGGAAGCACCGGTTCCCATAATCGAGTTAGTGAGAGTGTGTTGCTGAGACAGACAGGCTTCAAACCCAGTTAATTTTCTCCTGATTTGTGTGTCTGAAAAATGCAGTTTTTGCGTCAGAATGTTTGGAAGATATGTGCCTTGTAAAAAATGTGTCCAATATGTATCTTGATGACGGTGGGGCGACAGAATTTGTCATAATCTGTGATCACGTTCATCTCTCCCTAAAGAATGAATGGACTAGAGACTGCCTCTAGTCTCCTAAAGGGGCGGGGCTGTGGAGAAAAACTATGTGACACTGATACAGTAAATGAATGGTCAGTGAGACGTCTCCCTTTCTATTATTAACCGTCTCTGATACAAACAAGCCAGAGTGTTTTCTTCCACTATAGAAAACTGATAATGGGTGCAGTCAGATCTTTCTAGCTGGCTGTGCAAAACTACATTATACTTAAATGTCACACGTTTCTGAGCTTGTAAGTGTGCTGTGAAATTAATAATGAATATGTTTATAAGCCAACTCGTAACCCATATATGACTCATCCTGTTTTTAATAATGAACAGGACATGATTTTTACATGGAGCACAGAGTAACCTGGTTCTTCATCATCATGTTCTCATGCATGACTATCATGTCAACACAGACGATTTTTACAACATGAACACAGTCCAGTTTGGATCTGCCAGAGAGAGGGAGGGAACTTTGACACTGAGGTGTTTAGAAAAGCCCGCACACATAGACCACACACATCTACGAGACTCTCCTTTTCCTGTTTGAGCACAAACTGGATGTAATTCAAACCTCCTATTACGAGACACCATTAACACCAGCAGCACATACAGCAAGAGGTGAAAGAGTACAGTTAACTGCCTGAGCCACAAGCAAGCACAACCCCAAATACATCTGAAAAATCACACAACTGCACCCAATCTGTAATTGGCTGGAGGTAAGTAAGGGGTTGTAATATTGCATTGTTTTGTAAAAAGACAATATAAGCTGCATCACTCATCAACAGAAAAACAATCCAAAAACACACCCTACAGGTTACAATGGAAACATTTAAGACAGTTTGATTGTTACAACTCTGTTACAGCTGCAATAAAATACATCAGTATTTTTCCAGCTCACCTACTGGCCTAGTTCAAGGATTAGGGACATGACCTGGAAATGTGACCAGATGAATGTTAGGAGACGACATCTAACATTAATACTTCCACTCATGGGCTGTTAATACCGAGGATCTCCTGCCTGGTGACAAATGAAGTCATGTAGAAGAGAGGCAGAATGTTTTTGTGTATTGCTTCTGTTTGGTCTGATACCTTAAGATGAATCTTCACAAACTTATTGAACAATGAGCCGTCCTGCTTTGACAAATTTCAGGCTGTTTGACTAATTTCTCCAAATTTGTAGCTTTATGACTTTATTGCAACCATTGGGAAAGGGAATAAAACTTCCTATAGTTAAGTTTAGTTACCTAAAACCCATATAACTGTGAGCCTTGGAGATGTTAGAGAAATTTGCTTGTTTGAGTATTTACATCAAGCACATTACATGTTCTTCACTTGCATTTCTATGGTGCAGTTTGCATGCATACAGTGAGAAATTCTCCAGGTCTTTGCTTAAAACGGAACATTTTTAGTAGCTATGGGAAAACATTGGACTCATACAGACCTAGCAAAAAAAATGTAATGTGGCCCATGTCAAGATTAGCCACGTTAGCAAGGGGTGGAAAATTAATTCAGTCAGTTGAAATTGTGAAATACTATGGTGATAGTCTGAGTTTTCATTTGGCACCAACATCAGTTCAAAATATTTAATTTGTCTAATGCTCTAGTTTATCTTCAGATACCTCCAAAACATGCTGCATTCCCATCAGCCCTTGCTGTACTCTGTTGGTTTTAATTCATAAATGTTAGCATGCTAAAAAACATTAAGACGCTAGAATGAAAAGGTTAAGATGTGAGCAGGGGGAACATTTTTTGTCCTAATGTTCAGCATATTAGCTTTGTCACTGAGAGCATATTGTGTCTTATGCGTTTCTGAGGTGACTGTTTTTAATAGTAGCAGTATTTCTGTATGTATGTGTTGCATTGAAAAATATATAACTCTTGCAAACACATTGACACCTTCGCTCCTTCAAGTGAATTTACTGTACATGTTCTGTGTTTTTCCATGGACTTTGTATGCAGCTGAGCCACTTCTACGATTTGCCTCACATTCTGTCCGAACACAGAGTTGTCTTTCTCTTTAGCAAGCAGTGGTCAGTTGGTAAACAAGGCATTAAAAGCTCATATTATATCCAAAAAAGGTTCAAACCCACAAGACACCAAAATTGTAGCGGAGGTCCCAAAGTAGCTCAACAAAATGATTTACAAAACACTGAGAACGGTTCCATTTGATGGAATATTGCATTCATAAAATTCAGTAATTCTTGTGTTTTTTACTTGACTCAGTAAAAACTTTATATAGCTCCAATCCAGAGCTGGACCAAAGCAGATATAGGATAAATTTGATACTGTAATACAGAGTTGAACGAGAGGATTTATCAACCTTTAAGCTGCTTAACGGGAAACAATTTGTGGGTATTAAACCACTTCATAAGTCTCACAATGACATTATTTTGGTAAAGAATGATTGGTTACATCATTAAGCCATTAATTGTGACTGTATTAAGCCAATGGAAAGCTGTGGCCCCCAGTGTCAACACTGGCAAACTGTGTTTCAGCATTGCCCTGCAGGGGGCACTCTGATAATTTAGCATCAAAGTGTGGGGAAAAAAATTAGACAGGCATGAAAATTTATACCTCTCAGAAACAAAAGTGGGCTAACTAAACTATTAATGAGAAAAGAAAAAAAAGGCTTTTTTGTTACGTTATTCATGTTGTTTCAAAAGTGACATTTAATTTCATTCAAAGTATTTTTCACATCACATTCTCTTTCATCTGCCGTCTATTATACCAAATACGCTTTCATCAATAAGCTCCCGGGTGAGTCATTAGTAGGAGAAAGTCATTACATGTCTTCTGCGTACTGAATAATGGAGATGGCACCAGTCATCTTTGTCATTAAAATGTTTATAACCAACATGCACCATTACCGAATGGATTCAGCAGATTCTCAGTGAACACACTTCACTCATTGCTGGGCTACATTCACTTTCCTTATAACCAAAACAGACACTTAAATTGAATAAATTCTCTCAGATTCCCGTACTTTTTAAAAAAAACTTTTGTGTTTGCTTTCAAGTATTTCTTCAAGAACCCGTCATGCTCGTTGCATTTCTGTTTTTTAAACATTGCAGCTTTCTAAGATAAGCATAAATAAGATTTCTTTACAGGTACTGATGATAGAGTCAGATGTGTTGTACTGTGTATGAATGTGACATAAATCAGAATTCAACAAACTACAGTCCGCACTCTTTTTTTCTCAGCACTCATCAGAAAGCATCATATTTTTGTCAGAGGAAAGGAAAAGTCTCTGCTTCAGTTCGAGTGTGCTGTCACTGGCTTTTGAA
This sequence comes from Naso brachycentron, assembly GCA_029874485.1. Classification (NCBI taxonomy): domain Eukaryota; kingdom Metazoa; phylum Chordata; class Actinopteri; order Acanthuriformes; family Acanthuridae; genus Naso; species Naso brachycentron. The sequence continues at coordinate 5,408,632 of JAQFJA010000013.1, read as the reverse complement.
ATAACCACCGCGCTGCTGTCACGAGTGATAGACTTGAAAATGTATGTCATGTAGCCAGGGATGACTAACTTGGAAGACAGACAGCCACCAAAACACTTCCCAAGCCAGAGAGCGATGAAAAATGTGCTGCAGTTCCAAAATATTACTCAATATTTATGTTGTTTTGCTTTGTCTGGGTGGAGGCGTGCGTTTGATAAATAGGACATGGACATTTTTAATATTTCTTATAAAATGAGAAATGTCATTCTTCAGCCTGTCACTCGATTTGGCTATTTTGTCTTCTAGATCAAGCAGGCAATTTCAGTCGGGATTACATCATTTTTGGTAACAAAATGACAAAAATGCACCCCCCCCTTTTAACCTGCCCTCCTCACTCTTCCTCTAAAAGCAGAGAGTTCAGGAGCAGAGAGGTAGTTTAGTTATGTTAGTCTTGTCTGTTTGACTCATCTATCCTTTATCTGATTGAGGTTTGTGAAAGTGAGAATCTTTAGGCCCAATCTAACTCTCCAATCACTGACACTTTCATGGTGCTGAAGTATTAGACTGACTGTGTTTTTCTTTAATTAGTTTACAGGAGACATGATTACAGAAGTGGTTTTGACTAGAGGGTTAGGAGTAAGGTAAGTATTGTTGTAAGATGTGTTGGGGTTGCGACCATTATCCCTTTTTATAGATATGAAAATACACAGTGTATCCAGATTCCACTTGCTTAGTGTCAGCTTGGATGAGCTCCCTGCAGCCCTCTAGGGAAAAGCGGTATTTGTAATAGATGTTAGCATATTTGGATAACCTTGTTTTACAACTGGTGTCTGTCACCTCTGTAATACTTTTTGCCTGTCACTAAGTTCTCCAAAATTTTTATTATAAGCAAATTCACATAGATGTAAGCTGCACAGCATCAATCTGTTTCGAGCTGTTAAAGAAAGCCTGGGGTTTCAGGAATATAACAGTTAAGGTTATATGGTTAAAAAAATAATATAGAGTTGCCATCACCAAGGATACTTATTTCTCCATTTTAAATCTTCAGACTTAAGTCCCTACAAGGAGCTTTTAACTAGTTATGAATCAGCCTAAATTTAATACTGATGCCTCACATCTTACTTATATCAGCATGAGACCATCAGCAAGAAGACTGGGGATTACCATCCTGTCTCTTACAATGCCTTTGCCCGGTCCGCTCAGTCAGCAAAAATGCTACAAAACGCTTCATGGCGTGCAGACCGGAGAGGTCGATTTGTTGTTTATGAGCACAATTAATCCTTTATTCTCTTTTCTGCTGTCTACGGTTGAAAGCACGGGGATGTTTTTGTTTAGATAATTTCAATATTTTGTGTTTTTGGCCAAACTAGTTTTGTGCAAATGGCGTGTTTCTTTCATTCTCTCCCAAAACAATTGCTTGTATAGGCAAGATCTTTACGACAGTAAGCAGTGCCACTTTTATCCACATGCAGCACTACAATCAATGCAAAGTAACAATGGAAGAAAAACATGTTCTCATATGGGAAAAAACAAATACAATTCAAGCTACGTAAACTTGAATGTCTCCTTAAAAATGCATGACCACAGAGCTGAACTTGGCTCTTTGTCTTCGCCAATGAAAAGTTCATGCTGTGCAGATACGTGGTTTCCTCAGGACAGCAGCAATAGGCTTTTAGAGCAATAGTCTTGCCAGTAAACACATCACTGCACTCCTCACTGGAGACTGCATTGTGCCTGTGTGTGTGTGTGTGTGTGTGTGTGTGTGTGTTTGCCGAGACCCTGCAGTGTATGCTGATTGCACACTATATGAGACGAACCAAAAATGTCTGCAGTCGCGTGGAGCTGATAGTATAGCTGTAAAGTGGAGGCTGGAGGAGGGGTGCAGCGAGGACGGTAACAACAATGATTTAACCTGCGAAGGATCAGAGGTGATGGAGGAAAAACATAAAGCCTGTCTGTGCAATACGTCCGAGCTCCTCAGAGAGATGTGAGGCAGTAAACACTAAGCCGCCTGCAGCTCTGTCATACATATTATTGGGTTAGCTATGAAGGGAACCCAGGCTTAATCCTCTTCAACTCTGCAAGGCAAGGCAGGGAATCAGCGCAAAGCGGTTATCACATGACTGTTTATCGTTTTATTAAAGTAAATTAAAAACTTTGCATCCATGCACATAACAGCATTTGATAGGCAGGAATTAGATTTTTTTTTATTCATTTCATGGTGATTAGAGGATTGTAAAACACTGCGTTAAGTGGCAACCAAGAGAATCCACAAGGGAAGCTTATAATTGTGTAATATTTGTTATTACTTCACCAGCACAGCAAATTAACAGGATTCACTCTTCCATGAAAAAGCTGTTTATCTCTGTTTTTTAAACTCCCCGGGGTCGGTGTGGCGAGGCACAAACGCCCCAACTGTCATCTATTCCCCCATGATTCTTTGATCATTTTGTGACCTCTCTGCACTCCTCCTCCACCCTCCTCCGTCGCGGCGGTTTATTCACATGACGATTCATCCGGCACTCGATCAGCATTAATAATGCAATCTGACAGATATTGTATAAGGCTGAGTATGAGGTGTCACTCACAGCAACAAACAAGTGAGAAAATGGATGATGCGATACGGCTCGAGAGGGAGACAGGGAGAGTCGGATCAAAGGTTTAGCAGTTCACCTCACCTTAAGTTATTTTAGTATTTGACAGATATAGAGCCCCTAATCCTCGTGGATAAGATTTCATGTGTCACCATTTTGCGCAAGTGTGCAAACTGATTTTGGGTTCATTATTTACAGATATTTTTGGAAAGAGTCATTTTAAGTAATATGTAGTCAGGATGTGGGACGTGAAGATGGATTTGTCTTTAAGAATGAGAAATAGTTGTCACACAGACAGATGACAGTTGATGTAGGGCAGAGAGAGAACAGCTGAACAGTTTCTGCATAGAAAGGTGCACAGTCCCCTCATAGGAACGTATCACATCTGAGTGTTTGACTTCATATATTGCTCTTAATCACAGCGAGTTTGTTAATATATATTAATAGTTTTGCACAGTGCTTTAATGGATCATACCAGTTTATTTTTGACTTTGCATCATTAGCAGGGATCGCACTTATCGTCTCCAAGTGTTGTTGTTCAGATGTGACCATGTGTATACTTAAGAAAGACTGCATTTTTAGGAGCCATTGACACAAAAGTTTTTACGTCTGGAAAAACAGTTCCTTTCAAGTGCTGCCTTCCTAGCTTGAATATCAGTGTGAAGAAGGATTTTCACACAGATGCTCTTTCTAACTAATGTCACACATCTTCAGGCACTTTTTGTGACATTTATTCAATATGGGCAAAATGTAAACAAACACCATATCTCATTGATAAAGCTATTATGAAAAAAATGGGTGGGGTTTATGTAGCCTATGTGGCCCATGTTAAAAAGGACAATGACATGTAATAACACTGGTATAGTCCTTTAAAGTAAAGAAATTAAGGGTTTCAGTCATTAGAAATGCTTGAAAAATCATGTTTAATTGTTTTATCAAAAACATATACGATTCTTTTTTCAGATAAAAATAAGCTCTCAGAAATGTTTAGTTGACTTTTTTTGTAACTTCTGAGCTTTTTTTTTTTTTTTTTCCAAATGATTGATGTCTTTTAAGAGTGTATATGATGATGCAGCTTTCTGAAATCCATCTCAGAGCTGGTATTTTTCTAATGTCTATTTTTATGTTTGTTTCGTCTCCTGCAAGTTATGCTTTTCAAACTTGCATAGCGTTACGCATAAAGCCATATGGTGCATTTTATTAAGAGGAGAAGAAGTGTCGAGGGCAGCAGACAGACTCCATAAGACTCGTCTGCTACACAAAAGACGGCGTGTCCTGTCAAACTGTCAAATCGTATACTTCAAGGATTGTGATCAGTCCGCTGCATGAGCTTCTCCATCGCTTTTAAGTCTGCGGTGTTTGTGTACAAGTGTGTGAGTTTTGTATGAGTGACTGTGCGTGAGTGAGTGTGTGTGTTTTGACATCTGTGTATGCACATGTTCTTATTTTTGCGTGTTTCACAAGTGCATCCACGTTTGAGCACTTATGTGTGTTTGTGCGTGAATATTCAGGATGTCTGTGTCTTTTTGAGAAAACCTTTGGCTTTGATAAATTTTTCTTAAATCTGTAGCTCCTATACTGCATGTCAGTAGACCTGATAAATGGAAATATGCGAGGGCAAGAAGAAAAAAAAAAAAAAAAAAACGGCTTCACTCCATGAAGCACGATGACGGCTCCATTGCCCAGGGAGGCCCTTGAGGGTTCCCTTGAGTTCAAACTGGCAAATGCTTTAAAAACCTGCAACTGTGCTCTGCAATTACCGGTTGGAGAAAGTGAGGTTTGTCTAGTCGAGAATAGGTAGAATTAGCAGCAATTACTACCTGCTGCAACAGTGTTTTTATTGCACATTTGAAAAAGACACAAAAATAAAGAGTAAGTGAGGCATCAGCCCCTTCCTCGAGCCGATCTTTTTGTCTCTGCAGTTCTTAATTCTTAATTATTTAACCATCAAGTAAACTCTTGAAAGAGTATGGCTGTCAGCAAATACTGAGGTTGTTTTAATTTTACTTTACTGTTACACAAAAACGGTGCACAGTAACAGGGAAATGAAATGAGTGGGAGTTATGAATTGTCTGTTTACAGACAGAGAGGGTGGGAACCGTTTTTAATGACACCACATGCAGCCAAACAATTAAATAAAGCTGTTGAACATATATTTCTCCCCTTTTAGACACATGATTTATTTTCCGCTGTCTCTATGTGCTTCTGCATGACACTACCAATACTTGCTATTGATTTAAATTCATAGCATGTATTGGTGAGAATATGAGATGTGTCATCTTTCAGTAGTATCAGTGTTACTAGCTCTTCTGGGATTTGTGAGTTATTGAGAGTCAGCCCTTAAAATCTGGGCCCGCAAAGTTTCCTTTGATTTTTGGGAACTATGCCCTTCAATACAAGAGGCTCTTCACGGCAAGAGGCCACTTTGATATGCACATTTTAAATTGAGAGAAATCTATTGACTTGAACACCAAGCGAGCTCTGCTTTTGTTTTGGCTTCATTCATGCTTGCAAGTAAATGTGATTTCACACACGCCTGTATGTGTCTCAGATCTATGAAACTAAAGAGGTTAAAAAGCAAGTGCACTGGCTCTTCATGAGGTACGAAAAGCTAACAGTAAATCTGCAAACATGCACATGATCCGCTGTGTTTGACCTCCTGAACTTATTAACCACATGTGGTCTGTATGTGTCTGCAAAGTGGCTCATATTTATTATTGCTGTCTGATTGGAAGAGATTGATAGGACAAAATGATGGTACGGGTAATATAAGTTGCATTAACCTTTTAAGCAAAGGGAAATTAACTTTTATGTTACAGTTTCTGATTGCATACTGCTCTGATGTAAAGCCATTTCGCCAGAGTTCACTGCTCAGAACACTAAAAATTGAGATTTTCTTCATCTAAAATCATTTCACGACAGTATTTACAAATAGCACTTTTCAGCAATAACCATTTGATGTATTTTTAAGCCCCCAGGAAGTGTGCCAGGCTTTGAAGTCTCTTCAACATAGTGGCCAAACTGTGTAACTACACCTCACATTATATGGGGAAAGACTTTTCCAATAAGCTTACTCTGACAAGACGCAGTTGTAAACTGGTGGATAATTTTGAGCACACAACAAAGCAAAATAATTGGTTTCACAATCAGAGTTTATCTATTTTTGAACATTTTCAAAGGCTACATGAGATTGAATCATTTTTGTATCCTTTAGGTTAGAACTAAACCTAAAGTAAGCCGGCTCAACCAGAGAAAGTCTCTGGCACGTGTGCTCTATCTACATCATCATACGAAAGCACTGCTGTTATTTTCACTTGGGAATCAAACTTTTTTTTTGCTTCTTGCTCCACTGAGCAACTTTCTTGGGAATAAACAGGTCCCCCCTATCAACACTGTAACCAGTTCTCTTAAAACATCTTTGGGAATTCTCCTGATGCTCCCGCTGGCCTGCATGCAGGTACTGAATGTATAAAACACACCGTTCCCGAAGTGCAGAACACAATAGACGTCATTCAAGCCACTTCATTTCATTTGTGATTAAGTAATGAACAGAAATTGCTGTGTTCATCTATTTCTGATTTCCTTTTAGGTATGGGCAAAATTCACGAGGGGTGCGGACAGAAACATGCTTGTCTGCATTAAAAAATTTTACCAAAATCAACTGAAATAAACATTAAAACTGAATTAAACTTCAAAGTAAACTAATATTTTTTTCACTGTATGTTCATCTTCAGCAGGCATTTATTCATCTTTCAGGGAAAACGGCTACAATTTTAGAGAATTCATCTTCATGGTTTTAGTTGCCATTCATCATTAATACAGACTGTCACAGAAGAGTTTCATTACCTT
>JAQFJA010000013.1:5378938-5389145 GCA_029874485.1 Naso brachycentron | reverse complement strand
TGTTATTTTTGCACCTGTGTCACTATAAATTTGTTATGCCCTGATGACGACTCCTTGTGAGTTGAAACCTGTTGGCAATCCATGAATTGATAAAGGAATTGTAACTTTTATCAGAGCACCTCAGAACATCTACCCTGACTGCCTTTAAACTTTGGACTTCTACTTAGAGAGAGCTGGACAGTCATCATTGTTTTTATTATGGAATTAAATTTAAATATATATGTGTATATATATATATATATATGTATGTATACACAGATGATATTCCGCATCTTGGCTCTGACCTGCTCACTCCCCACAAGGAAATAGCTCTGCGTGGCTGATACAGGGCAATGACCATCTTAACTTTCACTCTTAAAGAAACCGGACTTAATGCCATTAATGGTGTCTGTCTAATCTTAGGGAGAGTGTTAGTTCATGTTCATGATCATGGTTTCGGTACAAAGATAATGTCTTCATGGACATTTTACCAGAATGCATTTCCCAGCTCTTGTCCTTCAACTTGAAAATGATATGTCTAACTGCTCATACACTCTTTCTCACTTCCATTATGTTGTATCCTCAGGGCAGATAAGGTTGGTAGTGAATGAAGGAATATAGTATACAAAATAATGAATACAACTGAGGTAAACAGTCCTAGTTCAAGGCTATTACCTATTGAAAATAATATTCCCCAGACTGTTAAGTTTTATTTTAATGAACATTAGCTTGTACCGACCATGATTTTTGTCCAGAATAAGAATTTTATTCTGGAAAAAACAAAAATTCTGAGCTGTTTAAAAGTTTATTGTGTCTCCTCTGAATCAAAAGGACATTTTATTGGTCTGCCTTTTTCCCCCCTAGACTACATTTATCAACCTTAACGTCAAGCTGATAATCCGTCTTGACTTTCCCAGCCTCTTCTAAAATTATCTGGCTACTGAGGGAACAGTAGCCAGATGAAAACCTAAGTGGTTTTGTTATTTGCTTTCAAATTGTTTAGATAATATTGTCATGCCTGTGCAGATAAGTGCTTAATACCTTTCACTCTAAAAGCTGATTTTCTGATGTGACACAAGTGAAAATATTATAACAAAGGGTTTAATGAGACCTTTTGTGCATCTCTGTCTATTGTTGCTTCATGGTAAAGACAAAAGATCAACAGCATGAATTCTCTTTGTCTGAGTGATGGTAGCTAATGTGTTGTTGCTCTTTATTATGAATGGAGTAATCAGCAAATAGGCAGGGAAACACATCAGTTATTAAAACCCTGTCGCAAGCGGAGCTATCGCCAATCAGAGCCCAAACCATCACGGAGCACTCGACCATATCTGTAATAATAGTGTTGGAGATTTATTTGTTACTCTTCTACAAATCATTTGACTCTCTTCATGTGTGATTGCTTGTTTTTGGTTGAGAAGGCAAACATAATCGAAAGTATTTTCATTACTCCAGAGTTCAATTCACACCGACCAAGGCAATCCTGTCCTCATTCTTATCACCGCTTCTACGAGTCCTGCACAGGGACTATGACTGTGAGATACATTCTTAATTGACAATTAAGGACACCCTCAGTCTCATCCTCCTGTGCTGATGCTTTTAATATTAACATGGCGGAGAAATGAATCAGCCACATAATGATTTGGAGTTGAAGAATGACCTGACACGAAAAGATCCATTTTCCTGTTTGAAAACGTTTCATTAAAGTGTTATTACCTGCGAGCTGACTGCACCTCAATTGCAGAGCTCACATCTACAGGTAAGCTAATATTGCTATATTGCATTCAATTACGTTGGTATTCAATCGCTGGCTTGTTTACTGAGATCATACACAGCACACATAAAAAGCAGCAGGACATGTTGTCATGGAAGTTTGAAAAGCATGGTTCTCTGCTGGCAGTGGCCACTGAAAAAGAGGTCAGTGGAATAATCACATCATACCACTGCACAGATCCACCACTGCTGCTCAGACTCACTGCTGATGACTTATCCGTGCACTCGATGAAACACGTGTCAAGGGTCGTAGCCTGCTGCCACCACAGAAGATGAGACTGTCGCTCTGTGTGTGCATATAGATGAAAAACAGCTGATGAAAGTATGCAAAGAAAAAATAGTATAATATCACAGCTGGCAGCACCTTCGTTCCCCCGCCGCTGAGTGAAAAAATGGATGCTTCATTACCCCATCAAATATGAATAGGAGTTTATGAGATCACATCTAGGAATGTGAGCACAGCAATCATTACTAAATTGCAGTCAACGTAACGTTCTTCTGAATGGCCTAAGTGCAGTTCCTCTATACAATTCAGTTATAAGCATGAGGATGTTTCTGTAAAAGCGCCGCATGAACGCAGATGTTGAAGTCTTAGAGCAGACATGAAGAATCAATCCTCTGTTGTTTCTGTCCTCACGGTGCGGGAACATTCAAACCCAGACGGCATTCCAATTGATACTATACTGCTTCAGCAGTTGATGTACAAAATAAACGAATACACTTTAAAAGAAATTATACTAAATGTAAAAACTTAATCCATGGATGCAGGCCTTCACCTGTGCTGATGTAAATCCTAAATCCTTTGGAAACCTTAAAGAGAAAACAAAATGTTTAACAGCATTTTGTAGATATATTACCTTGTTGCAAAAGGTTTACTGTGATGAAGCTGTGAGTAGCTCTTAAATTTTCTGTGTTATAATGAATTTGGAGAATAATTTGCTAAATTAACATTAAAAATCAACAGGGGTCTGCCGTAAATGGCTTCAGTATGCCTTCATGTCTCTTTCCAAGGTGAAAAATCCAGACCCAAGCTGTTTTTGTATTAGTACGTCACTAAAAGTACGTCACGTTATTAAAAATACTTTTACTGTTATATAACTGTGACTAGCTTTTTACTTTCATGTATAGGTTGGATTGTAGGATAAGCAGGACAATAAATGCCAAAAAAACAGCAAAAATCAAGGAATGTAGTATGCATGCTGACTCTCGTTTAATGTTGCTGCCTTCTCTCCCTTAGTGGTGCTGAACATCCAGATCCAGACTCTGTTTCAGTAAATGCTTTTAACAAATCCAAAAAAGTATATGTAGTGTACTAGCTTTGGGGTATTAATGTTCCTAATGACTAATATCTCTGACATTTAAACGTAAGTCTCAAGTTATCACTCACTTATCACCTACAGGTTTTTTAAAGGGAATGAAGGAGGAGGCCTGCGTCCCCTTGTTTAACCCATTACCCCAACTCTGCATTCTCTGATAGGGGGTTTAAAGGGTTGTTTAGTATATGTTAGCCTAGTTATCCTGACTAATAAAACTAAGGTTCTGAAATAGCCGAACTTTGCTGTGTATTGGTAAAATTCCTGACGCTGTCCTTGGTGCTGAAGTGGCAGATGGTTTTGTAGTTGCATCTTTTTCTTTTATTGGTGCCTTTTCTCTCAGTTTTCTCTTTCATCTTTAATATTCTCTAAGCTATACACTATAAATATTTAATTCTATGCTATATTCCATACTACTTACCCAAGGGGTTAAGGGGGATTCGTCCACTGGGGCCATCCCCCCTGTAGAAAAAAGGAACAAATAACTGACTACATATGCCTAATTTTCAGTCTTATATGAAAAAACTTTAAACTCAAAACCGGCTTAAAATGAGAGTACGTACTCTAACTGGTACATATCCCCACTTTTTCCATTTTAGCCCCGAAACTAACTGAATTTCAATATAATCACAATAAAATCAGTTACAAATATGTACGTATTATAGCCTTGCAAGGCCAGCTCTCTACTGTAGCAAAATCCACTTTAAGACCAAATATCTCCACCTCTTCATGTCTCTTATGCGGTTGTGTGTCCCTTCCCTCTGGCTAAAAGCTGACTGGGGGGAATTCCTCGTGACACAGTGACATGATGATTGCTGGCATCCATGAACCTCAAATGCATCCGAGCAGTTTCCGTCTTCACCCACTGAGGTCTGTCTGCTACATCTCTATGGCCTTGCTCTTCAGCGGACTCAGTGGGCTGCCATAGAGACAAAGAGTGACAGATTTTTTGCCCTCAGCTGTCCCAGCATGCACTAAGCCTTAACATTACACTGCTGAGTCTCCAAATCTACATGTTAAAATACGCTTAGAGGACAAGAACAATATGCTTTAGCAACAGTAGAAAGCTAAAATAAAATTTACTCTCTTGAAAGTTTATTTGGGATTTTATGAAGAGTATGACACATTTGATGTATTTGCACCAAATATGTTATGACGCATATCCCTCTTGTCCTTTATGTGGTTAGTTGAGCGTTTTTTCCTCATCTACAGCAGTGGTTGTTTCAGCTGTGTCCTGATGTGGCACCGTGTGCTTGTGTGTTCGTCTGCCTGAAGGCAGCAGACGTGATTGGCAGGTGGTGATTGAAGCCCTGATGGAAAAGGACAATGATAAAATAACATCTCACATTTTGCTAAGAGAGGCCATGTATGAAGACACAAGCTGCTGTGCAACCCGGGGGCAGAGGAAAGAAGGAGAACGGCAGAGACAGGTTAATAGCACAGAGAGAGCGAACTAACAACATCTCTGGAGAGACGTCTGCGAGCAAGCACACCTGATAATCTTCCCTCTGTTGACTCCTGTTTTGAGTAGCCTGGCCCTCCCTGAAGAGATCTGCATTCTCTTCCACCTGGAAGTTTCATGGTGAAGGTCCATCCCATTACAATATTAATGACCACAGTGAAGGATAATGTGTGATGGATCACCAATCATACTGCCTCCAAATGGCATTGGCAAGAGTTAGGCACATAAATAATAAAGTGATTTAGATGCAAAATCCATCCTAAGCGGATTACAAAGGCAGCGGCACTGCAATCAATCGTCATTTTGGGCCAACATGATGCATAGCAAGAAGCACAGGACACACAAACTGAACTATAGTGAGAGGAGTGAGCAGGGACAGGTAGAGGGAGAGTGTGCAGGAATAACTGCTTAATGTGTAAACACAAGATTTGTGCTGGAAGTGTAAAAATATACATGGATTTGATTTGATTTAATTTATACTCTTGATCATAACTGACCAAACACAGATGATGCAATATTATTCTGGAACATTTTGAGTATTTATTAGGTGCAGACTGTTTTGGGAATTTGGGGGTTGGCTGATACCTACATGAGGGGGCACAAAAATTCTGATGTCCGATACATTGGCCGATATTATTTATGTATAATACTGGCTGAGTGTGTGTAGTGTGTGTAATGGAGGCAGGATATCTTACATTTTAACAAACTTTGTTCCAAACATCACAAGTCCAAGTATTTTTTACAGCCTTTAAAAACAATCTTAATGGGCATTTTTGGCTCTAGAAACCTAGTTCTAATAACCTCCTGTTTTATTGCATCCCCATGGCAGGAATGGTGAGCTATTGTAGTTTTTAGAACTATATTTTGAGGAACTTTTTTAGCTCCAACTACAGAGTAGGTACTTTTGCATCACATGAGGAACTTTAGTGGCGTAACTGTACATTGGTTGGTCAAACTCAGGACCCAGCGTCATCAACTGCTGTTTTTAAAAACCTGACAGCTATATTAACAAGACGGCACAAAATACGAACCAGGGATAATGAAGAGTTCGCCATCGTTTTGTCATCGTATCTTCTCTGAGATTTAATGGCATTCAGCATGAGATTTATGGTATGTTACCGCCACATACTGGAGCGATAACGCAGTAACTTTAGCCTTCGATGTTGTTGTTGTTGTAAAGTTACATTGTAAGTCGCATAAAAGTGACGTTAACCGCCAGCCAGTTCACGTTGCTTGTAGGGGCTTCCTATTGGCAGTGCAAATGCCAAAGACAAAAAGCCCTTAAAGGTGTTTAGTTCCCCAGGAACTCCTCAGTGGACATTTCCTCTCAGTTTCCAGAACTGTTGGATCTCAAAAATGCCTAATGTTGCCACATATCAGAGAACATATATCGACATATATTTGCAATAGGCAAATACCACCAATAATATCTGCACATCAATATATCGGTCAGGCCCTAGTACTTAAAGTGGACTTTGAGGCCTTTTATTTAACTTTTCAGACTGAAGCAGTACAATGAGACTGGTCTATTTTCCCTTCTTACTCTCTGCAAAAAAGTGATTAACTGTAAGCTATTTTTTGAAATGTCAAACAATTGATTTTAGTTAGAAGTTGGTGTCGTTCCCCCAGAATTAAAAGCACAAAGGCTTTGCTAGACTCAGTTTTTGTGTTTAGATTCCAAGAGTTTCTGAGAAAAAGAATAAATATGTAACTCATACAGACAAGGATGGGACTGCAGAATAAATCGCAACACTTCCTCAGAAAATACATGCAACTCCTTAAAGGCCCTGAGTAATCACAGGCTTAACATTACAAGTGAATACCCAAGGGGGATTTTCTCTTTAATGTCTAGCCAAACCAATCCAGCTGCATCTTCTCCACCTGGCTGCTGTAATTCTCTCTATCATTCACCATTAGTATTCACAGGCTCACTTGCACTTTCAAATTTGCATAGATAATTCCAACTATGTCTACAATAACTGCACAGCTCAGTAACTTTATTTTGAGAGCCAGGTTCAAAGGCACGAACAGTCCTGGGTGAGAGGCCTTCTGGGTATTGCAGTATGTAACTAGATGGGCCAATTCTTCCTGATCCACTGGACTGAACCTTGCCAAAGCTAACCCCATAAGGCCTCCTCTGTGTCTTTCATGTCCCCGTGTTTGCTTCTGAGCCTGTGAGAGTATTCAGTGTTTCTGAGCATGTGTGTGTGTGTGCTTGTATGTGTGGTCTATGTGTGCTCACGGATGGGAAACGTTAGAGAATTCACATCCGCACTTCAGTTGGAAAAGGACTTTAACCAGAGTGCAAACGAATGCGATATCACACAAAATGCAATATTAATACATAATCTTTCTCTTTGCTCTCTTATTTCCTTCTTTCTTCCTTTCCATATCTCTCCTTGTCCTTGTGGGTGATTAGAATGCACCCTGCTTGTCCGTCTCCTCCCTCATTAATCACGCTCTGAGAGGCTCGACCGGACGTTGAATGCACAGTTGGCCTGACCCAGCATTCGACAAAAGCATCCATAACACCAGGTACAGAGCAGTGCGCAGGCTCGCAGTCCTACAGTAACATCAACAGTATATTTTGAGCTGCATTCAGAATAGAAAATGTTTCTTTTGTGAGAACGATACAGAAGAAATTTAAAATTGCTATTGTGCACTTAATAGGCTTTATTAAAGCCACCCAGGAACGCAGGAGAGCACATTTCTCCTCCTGTCTGTCTCTCTGTCTCTCTCTCGTTCTATATCCCTCTGTCTCTTTCGTGCATTCTGACAAATGCTTTAGTGGGGCATGAGCCACAGTGTGGACAAAGTGAGATGGATTACTGTGTGGATTTTGGCAGGAGAAACTGCAGCTAATTCTCTGATTAGAAGCCGGAGTTCAGAAGGTAGAGAAACACTGAGCTGTGAATCAGAGTCAGAGCACAGGACTCACTGGGCTCCAGAAAGCTGTGTGTGTGTGTGTGTCTGTGTGTGTGTGTGTGCGCGTGCAAGTAGGTGCATATGCTCATAGGATTCAGAAAACAATCTTGTTTTATTTTATGTGCACATTTTGTCTGCAGGTATATGTGCTTCAGTTCTATTATAATTACGCTTCTACAATCTGTAATAAAGTTTTATTATCTCAGTATCAATATTAATATGAGCAAAGAGATTAATTCTTACAAAATTTCCCTTTCCATCACCTCCGCCTCAGAGCAGGCCAGTTAATATAGCACACTTTATAAAAGTGTCAGTCACAGTGCAGGAAGTTTAGCTGGTTGCAATATGGATTCTCATACAAATGTGTCAAAGTGCTCTTGAAGTAAACAAAGACAGCTGCTTCCTCAGCACAATCACAATGGCCAAAATGAAAAATGCAATATCCACTCCAAAGCCATCAGATATTCAAGTGGTTATCCAGTGGGTCCCATAATCCACAATCATGGAAAATTCAAAAACCAAGATTTAAAGGAGCGTACCAGTCTATTTTGACTTCTCACCATTAGCAGAGATCGCCCCTATCTTCTGCAAATGTTGTTGTTAAAAATGGAACACGTGTACTTTAGTAGATCTCAGACTGCATTTTTAAACCCCATTCACTGCCATTCATGTTGACACAGGATATAGAAACACTATAGGACACGTGAATGTTGCTAGGTATAGCTAATTCACCCTTTTACATTTATTTGGTCAAAAACCGCTGAGCAAGAGAGAGAGAGGGGAGCTGGAAGTCGTCGGGATGAAAGTTATTACGCCTGGAAAAATAGTTCCTTACAAGCGCTGCCTCCCTAGCTCAAATATTAGCGCAATGAAGGGTTTTCACACAGACGTTCTTTTTAACTAACACTGTCACTCACTTTGTGTAACGTTTATTGAATATGGACAAATGTAAACAACACCATATCTCTCACATAAAGCTAATTTGGGAACAATGGGTGGGGTTTATAAAACCAATGTGGCTGATGTTAACAAAGGACAGACACATGAAGTTTCAGAGTTGCTATTGTCCTTTAATCCTTTTTGCTTCTGAATTTTACTAACAGGCTTCTTATGCAAAGGCTAACACAACACAGAGATTATACTTTTATTGCTTTGCAGCTGTAAAAAATTTGTTAAAATCGATAATGTGTTTACGGCACGTCAGAAAACAGACTTGTTTTGTTAAGTAACTTCAATTATGTTTTTGAACAGCCCTTTAAATAGCTGAACTGAGGAAAAAATACATATGAATGGTTTAATGAATGCATTATTGTGCTCAAATTACATGATAAATCACGAAACTACATTAGTCTTCTCTCTTTTAATTAAAACATATTAATTAAGAATTCTTTCACAGTACATCTGTTGGCACAAACAAACTAAAAACAGCAGCCAAAACCAGAAAATCTTATGCAATCTCACAAACATGAAAGGCTGCTAATTAGAAACACAATCATCTCTGGTTGATTCAAACAAGACTATTGTTGCTGTTTGCAAGAGAGGGGCTGTAGTCGTCCTTTGTGTTTTAAAAACAACACATTGGCAATCCAAATACAGACAAGTCTTTTATTCAAATGGATAATACAACTGTGCTAAACCTTAATGTTCTGAGATGTAACCTTCCCGACCATAACAGGATCTGAAACATAACAATGACGCTGCTGTGAGTCAGTTTAGTCGAGGACACATCCATCTTCATTCCTCTGTTTATATCTTCCATCTTCCCAACCAGCCACCTCAGAGTCTCAGGCTGCGTTTTTTCTCCCTCTAACTGAGGATCCCTGAAGCTTCTGTCCCATCCTTTATAGTGGTTATTAAATAAACTGATGGAAGCACGGTCTGCGATGAACAGTGGGGACAGTGAGGACTTCAAACTAACAGGATTAGCTTGAAGCCTAACAAGCATCCTGGCTAAGATGTGTTCATTAATATTACATCCATCTACAGAGAACGAGAGGGAGAGAGAAACAGCGAGGAGGAATGGTGGCTCTGGACCAGTGAAGATGAACGGAGTTGGATAATTGTTCCCCATGCATAATCACAGATGCTTGTTTACTACTGAGAGCTTAGATTCACATTTAAGGCACGCCGATGCAGACAGGGCAACACAGTATCACTGCAGCTCAGGAAATAGTCACAAAATTGAACTGAGCACCACTTCAGAACTAATCAGGTCAAACAAATTATATGAGCAACAAATTCAGCGTATACGAGAGGAGAAGGTCTGCGTATATGTATGGATCGAACATAGTTAATCACGCAGCACACTGGGGTTCATTCCTTGTGTGAAACCGATAGTTAATATTGATTGTTTTACAGAAAAATCATTCAAACCCAAACTGTGATCTCTGTCTAAATCTAACCATTGGCTTTTAATCTTTACTGCAGCTGTCACCTGAAATGTTTTGGAGTTTAACTGAATTCTTTTTTTTTTTCTTGCTAACTTGATTTTAGGAATGAGAGTGATAATGGGTGGGCTTGCAGGCACAGGAGATCCGTTAGTTTGGTAGTCAGATTTAGTGTCACGAAAAAGTTAAAACATTTTTGTCCATGAACAGAAGCCTATTTTTCAAAAACTGTTTTATTACAAGCAAATACTCATTTTCAACTGGTTACATACTGATGCTGAGACAAGATCCCTTTTAAAGGACCATGCCAGTCTATTTTTGACTACTCACCATTATCAGAGATTGTGCCTATTTTCTACAGATGTTGC
>JAQFJA010000013.1:5328961-5341787 GCA_029874485.1 Naso brachycentron | reverse complement strand
ACTATTTATAACATTTTAATGATATTTATATTTCATGTTTATCAAAAGATCATCCTAATTTCTACACACTTAACCTTAAAGTACCGACTTTGCTGGGTAGAATCTGTGAGTTACTTTAAACGTAACTTTGCTCACTTTATCTGTAAGCACATATTTGAATGGCAAAGACCAGACTTTCTTCCAAGGTACATTCTCTACTAAAGCGTTCCAGTATGGAGTTATATAAGGAATGGTAACAATCTCTTTCTGGTATAAGGTCCTAATTATTCTATTGTTAGTCTAGTGCTCTGCATAAATTCCCCTCAGCCGTATCAGATAAATCAAAATTGTGAGTCAGTGGCCATGGGAAATTTATGCCCCCCTGCAGCATACTCCTTAAACAAAACAGGAATTTAAATTTCCACAGAAAATCTGAATAATTATACAGTCTACCAGTTGTGTCAAAGAGTTGGCCAACAAGTAGGATATCATTCCTAAACCAGTTTTTGGGGGGAAAAAAAAAAAAAAAAAAAGATTTGTTTTTGTAGAAAATATCCTTACTATGTCAAATGTAATATTTATGAAGTGAGACATTCTGTTTAAATAAGGGAGACCAAGCCAGAGGCATCTGCTCATGAAAGTATGAATGTTTGACAGTTTGATTGGGATTGTGCTGATATTATTATTACACAATAAAAGATTTTTGGGGCCACCAACTTTAGAGAAAACATAATTTGAAATAAAATTTCATAACGATTTTGGATTATTAATGAATTGTCTGAGACATTTGGTTTTGAAAGTGTTGTTTAAAGTCGTGAAGTCCAAAAAATTTAAACCACCACATTGATTAATATTCATTATTAAAGACCTTTTTAACAAAATGAGTTTTTTTTCTCCATACAAAATTCACTAACATATTGTCAGTTCTCAAAAGACAACCTACTACTGACATATAAAGAGGCAGCCAAATAAGTAAGTGTGGATAAGATCTCTGCCTTGATGCTAATAATTTTTCTCTCAAAGATAAGTCTCTTTGTGGCCAACAGTTTAACTTAACTTTAAGTTATATTTTGGTCTTTAGTTATTATCGCTGCCGGTTATACAATCTTGTCCTTTACAGGGATATCATATATGCTTAATGAATCACATTTTTTTACTGCCCTAAGTTCACATTTTTGTAAGTTTAATTTGAGACCTGAAGCTTGTGAGAAACTTTTTATCAACTCTATCACAGGAGGAATCTGGGAGGCATCTCTCAGGAAAAGTAGCATCACCAGCCAGTTGACTAATGATAATATGTCTATGGGCCATTGTTATCCCTTTTCTGGTACTGTTAGAGACATGCTGAGCTAGAAGCTGAGAGGCAGTCAAAAACAAAGAGGGTGAGATTTGGCGACCCTCTTTGATTCTGCACGACACACTGAATCTAGGGCAGGTATCAAATTTCAATCTGACTGCACCACTACCATTCTTATACAGGGTCCTGACAGTTTTGTAAAGCCCAGCTCCAAATCCAAATTTTTTAAGAGCTTTCAAAATAAAACTATGTTCAAGTGAATCAAAAGCTTTATAAAAATCAAGAAACAGAATGAAGCTGTTGTCAGTAATAAGGTCATTATGTAAGGGATAATGTATAGTGAGCTGGTGATTAATTGAAAAAAAACTCCCAACAGTGGAATAGAACCCCTCCGCTCCATGTCGGGGTTCTATTCTATTCCAAGGGAGTTTTTTTTCAATTAATCACAGGCTCACTATACATTATCTCACTTAGCACATGGCACACCCCTAAATCTTTCAATAATGTAACACAAAATAATGATTAAAAGAGATTTTATTGATAAAATAAGGCGGACCAGGTTTTTTCTACTGTACACTCTCCGTGTTTGTGTGTGAGTGTGTTTGTGTGTGCGTGCGTGCGTGTGTGTGTATGCAACAATAATAAAACTAATTAGCGCTTAGCGTTTCCGCAGTTACAGTATCCTACCATCAACGGTTGAGTGGTAACCATGGAAGCGCCTGCATAGCAATGGTGAATATAGCTTATGGAGCAGCGGTGACCTCTCTGGAAATAACCACCGCTGAATTGACCAATCAGAATCGAGTATTCAAGTGAGCCATGTGCTAAAATCCAATAAGTCCAGTACTAATCCAATGTTATTTGCAATTTCTCATTTCCTCATAAACCTGGACTGTGATTCATCTGTAACAAAATCAAAGATAAGTGCAAAAATTTTAGAAACTATTTAAGAGTGTGATAGGACGCCAATTTTGTAGACTGTTTCTGTCCTTATCTGGTTTCAGAATCAAAGTGACACATTAGTCTCAACAGGGTAAAAGATTTAAAGTGTTTGCTTTCAATGACATAAAATACAAAGGTCATTAAATGGACATGATGTCTGTGTACATGTGTTGTATTTTACTGTGTGTGACTATCGATTATGTGTCCTTTATCCACACACATATGTTCTTCTGCTTTATTATTTTAACTTTTTTTGGCCCTTAAATCCTTCACCATCATTCAACAAAGACAAACTGTTCAGATATGTAAAGATTTAGAAAATTCAGGACATAATGACTTCCATGCAGATTTCTAATATATTCCAGTTTTTCCGGCCATTTTTCCCCATTCATTTTTATGGGAGGAACCTTCAAAATTTACACAGTTTAACAGTTCTACTGCTACCTAGTCAGCCATGGTTTCACAAACTTCATTCAAACCTTTATCTGTTGCTGATCTTCCAAGTGACAGAAGCACAGACAAACTGCCGCATTTACTCCCATATAAAATGAGAGGACTAATCTAGGAGTGAAGCAGTAGTAAAATATAGATTTTTTTTATCGTATATTTTTGCCTGTATGATATTTTAACTTTTTCGTATGTTTAGCTGACTTGTTTGCACTGAATAAAAGACTCTAGATTAATTTTTAATTCCTTAAAGTCCCCCAACACTGAGTATGTTTTTCTACTTGTTCCTGCCGTTAGATGTTTGAGCTTCACTGTGCATAAAGATGTCTGTGCAGAGTTTGACACTGGAAGGCTGTTTTGGCATTCATCTGCTGCACTGCAGAAAGTTTTTCTGTGATCATCAAAAATCTGTTTTGAAGAAGCTCAAGCCTTCGAACATGATTTGTGACATCACAAATAGTGAAGAGGTCAATCTGAGTTTATTAACAGCATGTTAATTATAGGGCCTGTCCAATATGGGATTTTGGGGGCCAATGCCGATATTAGGAAGCGAGAAAATTCCAATATCCAATATATTGTTCGATATTATATAACCAGTGTTGGACAGTAGCGTCACTACAAATAGGGATGTTACTAACTTAACTACATTTCTCAGTAATGAAGTTGATTTATTGACTAAGTAGCACGTGGCGTCCACAAAAAATCAGCTATAAGCTAGTTTCCCAGGAAAAGCTCTAAAGTGCAGCAGACGTTTTCAGTGCAGATATCTAGATAGATCTTAGAGTAATAAGTAATGTGACTGATGCCAGCTCCACACCCAGACGTGTAGACAAGGGAAGCACTTCAGTATGACATCACACACTAATTCTGCAGTTTAACCTGCTATTAGCATGTCTTAGCAAGACTCGCCCCAGTCTACCTCTGATTGGCTACGTTGAGCTCCTTGATGCATCTCATATATGTCTTGCCATGCTTGTTAAGGTCCAAGAAAAGAGCTTGAAAGACAAAGAACAGTATTAGGTATGTAGAGAGGAGAGAAAGAATGACATCCTGATGTAACGTGTTATTTGCAGGACATGTTAATTCTCTAATGTCCCCAAAAAAGAACATTTTAAAATTAGGTCTGTATTTTTCATTGTTTATTTTATTTTTATTTAAAAATATTTCATGGAATTCTGTTTCTGAATTGCTCACATAATAGAATAGATTTAAGTATGTTATTTTATTACAGTTTTTCATATCACTGAGACAATGGTGTTTTGTCTTGAAGAAAAAAACAACTAAAAAAGTAGCTTTGCAAGTAGCAAGCTACTTTTGCCATTCTCTCGTAGATTAACTTGCTACATTTCTCTGTGGATAGCTTAAAAGTAGTATACAGTCCCTCCAGAAAAACGCCATTATGCAATCGCATAATTCAATGCATAATCAGTCAAAGCCCGCATATTATGCGGGGCTTGCATGATTTCATAATTCCAGCATTTTCGTTGCAAAGAGTCACATGTATCTCTGCAGAAAGTTGAAAAATGTGGCATGTTTATTTTACACGGGAGCAGCCATTTTGCCTCCGTTGCCTTGGGAACATTATGAAGTGACGTAATTACACGATGTTAAACGTCATCGCCTTGCATGAGAAGACAAACGAAACCGCGAAAGCTCAGAGAAAACACCACAATAAATAAGGCAAATCAGCACTTATTTTAACAGATGATGTCTGTTTGTAAAGCTACCTCACTTTCATGACTCCAAAGCACTTCTCTTTACAGAGGTTGTAGCCTATTCTACTTCTGTTTTGTAAAGCTACGGGACTTTTGTGACTTGAATATTTTGTAAGTTTGAGCCATTAAGTTTAGAAAATAAAACATGATGAGAACTGAAATATTCCAGCACTTTCTGTGATGTAGTAGTCTATGCCTGCTTATCATAAGAAGTCATTAGAAATGACTTTTACATTTAGGTAGCAGCCTAGTTAGAACTGGGTGTTGGGGGAATCACTTTTTTTGAGTATAGCTTGATTTTGATATAGAGTACCTGGTAGCTTAGCTCACTCCATTTTCCAAGTAACTTTCCCAACACTGTATATAAGATCAGCTGAATTTAGCTAATCAGAATCTTTGTAACAAAGATATGTATGGCCAGCTGTCTGCTGGCAGAATTGTGTGCTTACACCGTTTCAAATCAACTGTTCAAGTAATTTTTCAGGCCTTTACAGCAGTTGTAATGTCAGTGCATATCAGAGAACATGTATGCAGATCCCGCTACAACTGCGATAAGCCAGTATCGGAAAACCAAAGTATTGGTCCAGCCATGATTAGCTGCAGGAATGTGTAAAAGGAGTGAAGGGGAAACTGTGAAGCTGATATTTGTGAGATAAGATTTGAACCAAATACTTCATTATTTTCTGTGAATCCCTCGTGCATGTAAAGGCAGTTTACAATCAGCACTGGAAAAACAGACCCTGCCACTGACAAGGAAAACTGCCAGAGGGAAGTTAACATAATGAAAGGCTATTGCTGATAAAATGGAGGCCATGAGTACCATCAAATATGGAATTTAATGTCATGAAAATTGTTCACCTAATATGCACTCAACCAGGCAGATAGTCCCTAGAGTATAAACAGTTTCCATGCTTTACATAATCACCTAATGCCAACTGAAAGATGGCATCCAGTTTGTTCAGATATTGGCATTATTGAGTGAAACTTGAGCAGCACTGCACAGCATGGTGGGCGTAAGCTGTGCTGTAATCTTCAAATTGAAAGCAGCAGGTCCACATTTTCAGCTGGGTAACTTTGCAGTTGGCCAGATTGAGATGTTCTACCCTGAGGAAAGTGTGACTCACAGTGATGATATGATATCCAAAACTTTAGAAACTAAGAGTATTAACAGATGACAGCATGCCGACTGTGATAAACTGGATGCAGCAGCATCAATAAAATGAAATGAGGACAAACTAAATGGAAGTTCAAGTGGCTATAAATGAATGTGTGTCTGTGCTTCTGTGCCTCAGCAGTGAAGACAGACCAGCTTCAGACTATCAAACGGGAGCTGACTCAGATCAAGATGAAGATCGACTCTTTGCTGGGGCGCCTGGAGAAGATTGAAAAGCAGCAGAGAGCTGATTCTGGTGAGAAGCTGCTGCAGAGTAAGAGCTGACCGGTAGAAAGTGAGAGAGAGGGAGAAGGACATCGTCCACTGAGGGAGGGAAATTAAGAGCACACACAGGCACACATACATCTCTGTGACATTGTGGGAGATAAGAGCAGTAGAGCTCTCCGTCATAACAGCAGACAGGTGTCAACACTGCGCTGACTCAGTTTATATGAGAGGTCTTTATAGATGCCCCGCTCTGAGGGACAGTCTGAGAGAGCAGCTCACT
Source organism: Naso brachycentron (assembly GCA_029874485.1). Taxonomy (NCBI): domain Eukaryota; kingdom Metazoa; phylum Chordata; class Actinopteri; order Acanthuriformes; family Acanthuridae; genus Naso; species Naso brachycentron. Next base: position 5,335,746 of record JAQFJA010000013.1, on the reverse strand, counting down.
GTGAAGGTCGCTCAGACTTTATGCAGTGTTGTGCCTGTTAAAGTTGTTTTAACCAGGCATATTTGCAACAGGGGTGGCATGGTGGTACAGTGGTTAGTGGTATGGCCTCACAGCAAGAAGATTCTGGCTTTTGCTGTTCTCCCTGGTTCTGCGTGGGCCTCCTCCCCGGTACAAAGACATGCTGTGTGGGTTAATTGATGCCTCTAAATTGCCCATTGCAAAATACTTGTTTGTCTCTACATGTCTGCCCTTTGATGAGCTGGCAACCACAGAGTGTGACGCCGCTTGTTCAGTGTCAGCTAGGATCAGCTCCAGCCCGCCGTGACCCTGCAAAGGACAAGCAATTAAAAATAATAGAGGGATGGATGGATGTTGGTAAAATTCCATTAATATATTGGAGCATTTACTGTTTTAATCCCATCTGATTTGAAGACCATATAAATCAAAAAAGGTGTGGTCGCCCTCAAGGCAAACCACTGTTTTTCAGTTTTAAGTGTCAGTGAAAACTATATTTTGGAAATAACAATGTCCACTTCAAGGTTTGCAGAAATATTTATATTTTAAAGGTCCTATTTGTAGGTTTCCCAGTTCATCAAATACTGACAAGTTGAGAATGAGACCCAAAAAAAAGGTATCTCTTCAAAGTGGACCTTTAAAGACGACTTGCTAAAAGGGCTAGTTGACGAGGTCATTCACAATAAAGAATGTAACAATCTTGGGCTTTTTAATCATCCAAAAATGTTTGTTTCATAATGTTTGGTCTCTCTAATCTTTCTTGAATGAAGATTTTGTCTGTGACTGTCATGGTTTTAAAAGTAAGAGTAAGATTTTGCTGTAAATTGAAAGGAAAAAAAAAAAAGGTAGCCGGTTCAATGATTACAATTTTGTTTTAGTTAAAACTCAGGGAACTGAGTTTTAAATTTGCTGTAAGCAAGACTTTGTAGAAACATTGTGACACAAGGTGGTTAAAGTAGTCCAGTCTTGGAATGATGAAGGTGTGAGTAACAGTTTTCAGTTTTTTGGAGAAAAAACATCTAATCGTTGACATGTTTCTCAGAGTAAGATAACAAGACTGAAAGTTGGTTTTATTGTGTGTATTTTAAGTTTAGGAGCAAAGATGACACCAATGACCAATTTATTTGCATTCTTCAGGAAAATACAATTTGCATTGTTTAACAACATTATTCAATATGAAAAAGAAGTCATGTACACTGATAGTATTTACTGATCCTGTTAGTGTTGACGTTGTGTGTGTCATTTGTTGAGGTCAAACCAGTTGTGTTTGTAGATCATCAAAACCTCACAGATGCTGTTAGGGGTGACAGAAAAATGCAGCAAAGTGAACTTTTCTACTTCTTTGCAAACCAAAGGAAATCAGTCACTCTGGTTGCTCTCTGAATCTCTTTGCTTTTTCTCTCAGAGGCTCAAAGAAAGTATGAGGACAACTGCGACTCCCTGCATGAGGAGTCAGTGTCAGAGACAGCAGAAAACTCCGGGGAGGAGGCCGGCGAGGGGGCGCTGGACGTGGAGGCAGGAGAGATGACCGATGGAGGCGAGGACGACTACGACGAAGAGGGCAGCCACCATCTGGTAAGAGAAACGGCTGACAGGGCTGACAGGGAGGGAGAGAGCAAGGCACTTTGGGAGATCTCAAGTGGGCAGCGCGTCTTCGCCTTCTGAAAGTTAATTTTCTGGAATTATTCATGGCCACAGATCTGAGAGAGCAGGGCTTCACATGAGTGAATGGTGAGGGCGCCCGGACTGACAGTTTTTCCCTGTCGACCCCGGCTCAAACAGTGGAAGCAAGGCTCTTCACAAGCCCACACACAGGCACAAGCTCACACACACACACACAACACACACACACACTTAAAGGCTGTAATTAAAGCAGAGGGCTCGAGACGCATTGGAGAGCATTTAAGGCCAGACCTGCATGGACGGCTGTGGATCTGACTGTGAAGTAGTGTAAGTAGAGCAGTATGACAAAGTTTTATTTCGCAAGGTCACAGAAGCAGTTTCACCAGCGTAGAAAAACCAACAATGGCCAGTCTGTCGAGAAGATTCAATAATCCTTCAATATTTAGTCTTTTTTAAATAATAATTTAGTCTTTAAACATTGCAAATACCAAGATCCAACATTGTTGTCTACAAATTGCATATTTTGTCCAACTTTCAGAACTCAAAGATGTTTAAAGTACAGTTATTTTAAAACTGAAGGAAGGAGGCAAATTTCATAACCTGACTGCACCTTATGGTTTGTTACACCCAACCATCTGAGAAGGCTGCTTTGGAAACCGTTTGGAAAAGGGCAAGCATCTAAAAAAAAAAAAATACTTGCAAAGTGATTGGATAAATCATCTGTCTGTCATAGCATATCGCGGACAACTTTTGCACTACCAGCGAAGCCACTTTGTAAATCAAACTATTACTGAATTCAGTTGGGAGAAGAGCAAAAAAAATCTTTTCCATCAAGAAAAGTCTTTGGTTTTGTTCTTTGCTTTTCTTTCAATAAGGAAATACTCTCCAGTACTAAATGAACTGATGCTATAGTAACATCTACGCTAACCAAGTCCATAACCGCTATTGTTGTTTTCTGAGTGAAGCGTTGATTCTTGCTGCGTCACACACGGTTCAGTGACCAGTCTACCGGCAAGACATGGAAGATGAAGTCTAGCGAGATGGATTTGCGTGATGTCATGATCTTGTGATCTTGTGAGTCTAGCTGCCTCACAAGGTTACAAGATTTCTCAACTTGTACTACAATACATACATAATACAATACATTTTATTTCAAAAAAGATTTTAGCCTTGCTTAGAATAGAGTGCTAACACTTCACCTGCACAGGGAAGGCTGCAAATTGACATCTGCCATCATTTATATTGGTTGATTTTTTTTTGCCTATATGCTTTAAGTTGTCACAGTGACAAAATGATGAATTTTGTTCAAAATTTCCATTAAAATGATTTGTGACTGAAATTATTTTTTCAGGTTTGTGGCTTAAAAATTCTAAATTTGGTTAAAAAAAAAACAAACAAACAACTTTTTTTAATGACGATTAGTTACAAAATTCACTCAGATTTTACCCAAATAAATCACATGCAGGGAAAATAGTGAAATATGCTCATGACAATTTATTAGTGCTTTAAGGTGATATTATTGACTTGCTTATTCAACGATATTCAGCTCATGGCCACAAAAGACAAAGAAAAGCAAAACTGAGAAGGCGGAACCTGCAAATGTTTAAACATTTTTTCAAGAAAGTGATTCATCTGTGAACAAAATAGCTATTATTTTTCCATCAAAGGACTAATTGATAATCTTGATTGACAGCGTGGGCATTTAAACACACAATGCTCTGATCATACGGCAGTTACAACATTGCGTATGAGGATTCTCAGTCATCTACAACATGGAGTATCTAAGTGCTAAATAAAGGCTCTGGACTTCCTTTAAGTTCTCTCAAAATGCCCCCCTACAAGAACCTTGAGCACTTAAATAGAAAAGTTAGATTTTTTCCAGAATCCCTGAACAGTCATGTAAACCATGCTCCCTCCCTGCACATTGTTTCTAGTTCAAGTATTGCCACCAAAGTAATTATCCTCAGTTTCATGTGGCTACAGCTGTGCAGTCTGGTTTTGCTTTTGTCCAAGCTTTCTCTATTATGCTATATTTATTATCTATTAAGCAGGATGAGCATGGGCGTGCTATCCTCGATGAAAGCTCTGCGTCCTTGCTAAAAGCACACATTATTTTTCAGAGACTAGCTGGAAGAGATTTATGTGTTTCTTGAAGGTCACATTGATCACAGATGGTGATAATGTACCACAAAGATTGTTTCACAGGTTGGCATAACTGCTGTTGTGGAGTGTATATCAGCAGTGACCTTTGAAAAAGATTAAATAAAACTTGTGTGCTAAGCTTAAAATGCTTCATTGTGTCTCTGATGTTAACTTCCTCTTTGTCTCCTTTTCAGATAGAGAACCACGTATCGGATATTGACAACTGAGATCAGGTAAGATTTTTATTTTTCTTTAATCCAAGTATCCGTGACAGCAACTGTGAGGTTGTACTACAAGAATGCTAAAGGTCCTGCAGGCTCTCACAGCCAGTCCTCATTAAAGGCCTTACATCCAGTCCTCGTTAAAAGCCGTAACCACTGATCTGTGGCCTGAGCGTCTCTAAACATTCGTTAATCATCTCCTAAGTCATAAGCTCCATGACATTTTCGAAGACCAGCTCCACTGAAGGGCAGCTAATGCTGAATTCAACACAGGGAGCAATAATGGCATTCCAATGGGCCAGAACTGCCCATAAACAGTCTTCATTTAATTGAATTGTGTGGAAGGGGGTACAAACAGCGAGGCCCAAGGTAAAGAGTTTCCTGCCTCTCGCCTCAGGGTCTGTGTAATGATGCAGCCACTTCATCAGTTGGCTCGGTGCTGGCTGGCTCCTCATAGCGGGGGTACTTAGCTGTGTTTATGAGTCGCAGACTGTTGATGAAACATTGAGTTAATCTCTGCTACAGTCTTCCTTCACTCCTGGGTAAGCAAAAGAAAAAGTGGCTTTGTTCATTGGAGACTGTAAAGCAATTAATTCCGGCACCTGCTTTTGATTCAGTTTTAGTATCTTGACAATAATGGATGGAAGTTTTAGTTCACTTTCACCAGTGAAATGTCAGTTTTCTTCATGCATGTTTTATAAGTATGCTCTCAAGCTATTTTTTAGACACTTACCTTCTCCAATGTGTATGTTGTCATAGTTACAGGTGTTATTGTGGGGTTTGCCGGAAAGCTGTGTTTTTCAGACTAAAATAGTACACACACAAAAAGTGCCTTTTATCCTCCCAAACTTGTTCTTTCCTTATAAAAACAAGATGTTATTCGCATTATTATTGCAGCTACATACTGCATGATTATTCAGTAGCTGGATTTACTTGCTTGTTTACTTATATATTATTCACTGTTAAATTTTGGCTTGGAAGAAAAGTTTGACATCTTCAGAAATACACATAAGAATTCCTGCTGAAAATAAGATTCATAACCGTGACACTAGAGCCAGCAAACAAGTAGTTTATGTTAAATAAGATTGGAGCCTACATGGAAAAAACTTGTTTACTGGCATCTCTAAAGCTAAAGGCAAAGTGTAAAAACTAAATGCTGTGATTTTATAAGAAACTATTCAATGCTTAAACTATTTCTTGTCGACTAACGCTGGACAAAAAACACAGTATCTTGAACCGTTCCTTCTTGATAAAATGCGTAAATCTTGTTAGCACTTATTAGCCCATAAACATGAAATTTAGCTTGCTGAAAGTTTCGTTAGCATTGCATCTTCAGCTCATGATAACGTCATCTTAACATTGTCTTATCTTTTTATAAATATTAGCATTCTGACCTGCGTTACTTTTATTTTTGAACTGTTTGGTTGCTACCTCTCGTTCACTTTCTGGTGGGATTTTTGATGCATTTGTTTCATAAATCTGCCCCTTGTTACCTTCAGGAAATTAGTAATGTCGGTTAACATGATGAAGGTAAAGCAGCTCAATCTACTTGTAGCTGTAGATGGTAACGTTTGGAAATCAAGCTAACAGTAGCATGAGGCTTCTTGCGAAGCAACTCCACCGCAGCCTCCCCTCCCTGTTTTTGTTCCAGATGTGTTTTATTTGGTTTGTTGTCATTCTGTCTTTCAAGGCCAGTTTGCGCCAAAGATTCATGACGAGACGAAACAGTTGCAGTGAAAGTTGCAACAGTGTAAACTGGTCCGTCTCAGCTCGACTCAAGCCGGCTGAGTTTAAGGCACGTCACTTGATTCAGCAGCCAATCAGATTGTACCGAAGACCAATCAGAACGTAGAGGTCAGAGAGCATCACTGAGTGGGCAAAGATAACAGGAGCGTTAGGGTTTTTATCAATCCTGGATACAGAGGCATGATGGGAAAACACAGAGATCTTGCAATACTTTCAGACTACATCAGTTACTAATAGCTGTTTATGGGTATTAAGAGTTTTTTTTTGTTGTTTTATGTTTACTCCAATGTTAAGAAGTAACATTGGAGTAACTTTAAGAAGTAGAAGAAGAAAAGTTTTGGCGTTGCTTTACTTCTTCAGAGATGCAGATTCATACAGGTTGTGGAATAAGACTAAGCATAAAAAACATCAAGTTCTTCAATTTAATCATTTATTTTTAATCACTTAATCACTTAATTGCAAAAGTCATAGTCTCTGTTTTTTGAGTTACTTTTAGTCAGTCTAGTCTAATTTTTTTCATGGCTAAAAGGTCACCAACAAACCTTTTTGTCTTTTTTTTGTTGTTGTTGACCAAATTAACACTTTCATATTTATTTATTATTTTTATGGAAGTGCAAGAAAAATGTTCGAAGCTAACACCACACCTTTTTACCCCATCTGCCTGTTCAGGCGTCTGATGTTCCGGTTCTCTCTGCCTCTTGAGAATCCACACGTTACACTTGAGTTTTCCATTTCCTTTCCATGCGACTGCCTTTTTAAAATTCTATCAGCAGCCGATTCACAAAACCTCCTCACAGCACATACATTTAAAAACCTGAAAATCCCTCTCGAGGTCGTGGAGAATATATGAATGTTTTGCTTGCAGGCCTTCCAAGGATAGAAAATCGCTGTGAGAAGAACCTCAATAAGTCATGTCCAGAAGGATTAGGGAAGCAGCCTCTGGCTACCAGCAAATATTTCTGCACTTCCCAAGATATTTCTGAGACCATTCAAAACGGACAAGCTTTAAAACTCAGGCTAATCCTCATCAGATTTACA
>JAQFJA010000013.1:5258145-5271889 GCA_029874485.1 Naso brachycentron | reverse complement strand
TGAATATGACGTAGATCCAAGTGTTTTGATTTGGAGAGGACAGGAAATAGATAATCTTTTAAAAGGGGATCAAACCAGAAACTTTGGCACAAGAGTCTTTATAGTCAATTACAATAATATAAGTGGCAAAATATGCTCATAAACCAAAGTTTATCAAAGGCAGTTTCATTTTATCTGTGTCACACCTTATAGTAACCTTTAACAAAGACACGCATGTACTGTATATTGGTGGGCAGCTAACAGCTCACTGCTCCTGTGTAGTTACATAATAGTTAATATTTTACTGCAGTTTTCCTTCTTTGGACCACATAAAGTAGGTTAATATGTAAAAGTGACTTTACAGTCCGAGCTCTCATCACACTTTGAATGTCATTTTAAAAAAAATTAGAAATGTATATTATAAACTTTACACAAACTGCAAAAAATGGCATTGGATACGATTCTTCACAGGGTGCGGTTATCTTTTGTCTGCTCAGACTTCTCGCACCACATGTTGGTTCTGTGAAAACAAACAGTTACCCTGATAATGCACTGTATGTTCATGAGAGGCGGCCAAAAGGGGGAAAATGACCACTAAACTCAATTTTGAATGAACTGTTAAGACTGCAACAAGGGCCAAAATTTCCCAAAAGAAGTTTAATTTTGTTTTACTTCAACTTTTTGACTTCTCATTGTTTATTTTTACTCTAAAGTGAGTACAAAAAACACACATTTGGACATAAATTACAAAACAAGGTTCATTTATCAGCTGTTTTGTTGCTTTTAAAAGCATCTTCCCTCTGTAAGCAGATGGAGTTTACCACGTTGTCACTTAATTTCAATTTGTTAACTTCAAGAAGACATGAATAAGACCTTAAAATGCTCAGAATAATGGAAATTTAAACATCTTCAGTGACATGACAACTTATCAGCCTTTATTAGGCATCAATGTCAGCATTTCCCTTCTGCACAACAATGCAAATATTTACACTCCACTATGTTAAAAACATTCCCTGGCATTGGTTATAAAGCAGTGTCTGAAGATGCTGCAGCATGTCTGTGCAGTCTTGCAAAAACTGAACGCAGCTGAAGTGTCATCCACCACAGCGGCTCGCCTGCAGGCCCAGCGGATGTACAAGGGAACACGAAATGACAGCTTCATTGTAAATGTGACAAATGGACACACGGAAGACCTCCAGGGTCAAGTCTGCAAATCTGTGGTACATTGATGCAGCATGTGTGTGTATATGAGTGTCTGAAAGAAGCAAAATGATGCAGAGGGAAGGAGAAATACAAAGATTTCCCACACTGTATGCATGGACATGTTCCAAAGTGTTGTTGAGCTTCGCTACAGCTGTTTCACCAGATGGACGTGATGTCTCTCGCTGTTCTAAGCAGTTGTACCGTTCAGTGTATTCTCTGAGATTCAGCACAGCTGCCTGATGCAGCGACTTACTTTAAAAGTGAAGTTGTACAAATATACATTTTGTATGTTTGGTATTGCTTTAAAAAAAATTTTTTTTTTGTTTTCCAATGACACTACATTGAAGTTTGTGCCATTTTTTGGAAAATAATGTAGTCAAGTTTTGCATTTTTTGTTACCCTGACAAAAATCTCTTCTAGCCAAAATATTGCGTGATTTCCAACTTTGCATTCATTTGTTTTTCAAGATATCATTTTCCTTTAACAAACTTATTTTAATGAAGTTCCTAACCTGGCTCATGTGCCACAAAAAAACTTCATCTAAGCAAGTAGGCAAGAACAGTTGTCTGAAAATGAGTTCATCAAATATTATGTAACAGCAGAACTGAGCCTCCCCTCCGCTGCTTTGATGAGCTGTTCTGATCTCTTTGCAGATAATGATGATTGCAGTTAATTAACATGCCGTAATACTCAGAGGCATTGGAAAGCTTGTTTGGCTTTGTGGTGTTTTCTATCCCTGTTGGCTCTTGTGCTGCGCCAAAATCTGCTGCATAAGCCTGCTGACCTGAATTCAACATTTCAGTGCTTGTTTTTAACATTTCTGACATGCACGCGCACGCCGCTCAGGGGTTCTCAGCAGTAACGAAAGCTCATTTTTTAGCTCAAACCAGGGCTTTTTGTAGCATGTATTTAACGTTCACTTAGGCCGATTCGTTAAAGGAAAACAGACTTCCCACATGACATTTCTCTGACCTACACATGCGAGGTCACCACAACATGCAGCCTTATCTGCCCAGCTGAAAAACAAGATACTGAATGTGTCTCACTGTTGGCAAAGCAAACACAGATGCCTCCGTCATTTGAACTAAAAACAGGCAGAGTAATGGGCCAGCTGATTGCCATCGCACTTCCTCCCCTGTGAGCTTCAGGGCAAGCGTGAGGGGGATATTGACCGACCAGCATCCTTATGCAACCAGACACGATCTGTCTGGCACCAACAAAGAGACACACAAATACTGAGAGAGATGAGGGAACAGGTTTGTTCCAAAAAAGACACAGGCATTCACTGATCTGTTTGTACATCACACAGCGCATCGAGTGGCCATTAGAGTTTACAGGTTCATGGGGGTAAACAAAATGAAAGAAACCTTTAAAATATATTAAAAACTGAGTCTGGGAGCAAATGTAGGCAGATTATAATTTGTTTGTTTTATTACTTTTGCAACAATTAATAAAAGTGGGTTTTTTTTGCCATTGTAATTTTTGGAAGCAGCCTCTGTTTATATCAATATCTATAAAATTCTTCCATTTTTTAATTCCCAGTTGATTATTTATCCCTTTTATGATGGGTTAATGTATTTTTTCCGTATTACAACTAAAAGTGAAGTCAGGTGCAACCAAGCATTATATCCTACAGCATGCCAGTAATGGTGTAAAAACAAAATGTACGTCCAATAAATAAGGGAAAACCTGTTCTTAACCCAAACAAGTTAAATCATTGTTTCCGTGGCTAATATTTTGAGTCACAACAAAACTCTGTTTGCAGGTTCACTTGGTTTACATCCGCCTGTTTCCCTCTCTGACTCAAACTTCCAGCATTTTCCTTAAGATGATTATGAATGAACAAAGGTCTGCATTTATCAATAATTAAGACAGCATTAATTGTGTTAATTCAGGGGTTGTTTGCACCTGAGGCTTAGTTACAGTTCTGGGAATTTAGCCTGATCTCTCACAGCACTGCTGAACATTTGTTTGAGAAACAATATCAACCATTGTAAAAATATGCTGAACTGGTGAGTGTCTCTTTCTAAGTTGTGTGTCAAGGTCGCTCGTAAGATCGGTACTTAGAAAGTAGATCTTATTATCTTAATATAGCACACATCAGCTTTAATCCAAAGCCTCACTGCAAACACACAGTCAGTCACCAGCTGTAATTCTAACAGACTGCGTGCTCACTGACCATATCTGAGGCAGACGGGTTTAATAAGATTTCAGTTTCTACCTCAGACTTTAAAGCTTGTTGGTCAAACAGGACTTTGGCTTGAAGTTTCTGACAAAGCCTCGACTGAAATATTACTGGATCTCATGAGAAAAAATGGCAAAATGGTTAGAACAAATTTATAGATTAGAGTTTTCTGTAAAAGTCAATCAAACATTTAGTTGGGCTAGATTCTACGTAGTCTCTTTCCAAGTCTTTAAGGGTGCTGCTGCATTGCCCTGTCGGGCTAAAACTTTGTGCTGTTACTTTTAAGAATGTTAAAAAAAATACGTTAAATAATTGTGAGCTGCTTATTCATCAAAGTTGGAATTGTGTCTTTATATACGCTCAAAAAGTTACATGTCAAGCACCCAAAAGCAGTTATGGCAACACATTAACAAATAACATTGACCAAAATAAATAAATAAATATGAAGGAACAAGCTTTCCGACCAACAGAGACAGCAAGCCCAATGTGAAAATTTTTTATAAGGCCCTGTTCTGAGCGAATCAGGCGTATCCCTCTCATTTAAGCTTTGTTTATGGTCACCGCAGCATTCTCTGTGTGCGCCAAAAGTGACGCAATCGTGTTCATTTCGGCATTTAAAAGCACACCTAAATCAAATAAATCACAAGAATATATACACAACAGTAGCTGCATGTTTAACCACATGGCTTTATGAGTGTTTATGAGTGGCACACACCCTCACGCCAAGAAGACTACAGTGACCATAAACCAAGCATTAGAGTTGACCTTTAAGAAAAGGTAACTTGATGTCACACTGCAATGGCCAATCATATCTTTGCCCAATCAGGTTGGGCAGAGGCAACTCTGCCATGAGGGATTACAAAAATGTAAATTTATTTTTGCACATAGGTTTAAACTCCTTACCTGCTGCACAAACCTGCTGTGATCACTACAACGCGTGAACGTGTTCTAGAGCCTTTTATTGCTCCAGAGGGAGTCTGGTTAATATCCTAAAATGACATAATTTCCATCAGTCAGTTGCAGTCTTCAGGCTAAAACGACAAAATAAAAAATGAAGTTAATCTGCAGGTGTGGAGTTAGAACAACATAGACTTACCAGACCTCTGCCTGCTTGTCATTTATCCTTGAGGCTAACAATTCAAAGCTACATTAGCTACTACTAGCATAACACATTTGAATACCAGACCAACTGGTGGTCAAGTCACATTGTGGATAATGTAGTGCCAAATTATGGCAGGGAAAAAGAATAGCTCTGCTTAGCATCGAAAATGATCTTTTAAACTGTCCCTTGTGATAGCAGCGCTAAAACTAGGGCAGGCGATAATGGCACTGCAATAGATTCTTTAATGTATTGTCCACAGCTGCACAAAGAGGATCAACATATTAGAGCACTGCAGGGTTTATCATGACTTTTTGCATCCACTAGAGATGGGTTAAACTTGGTGCAGTCGTTAGCAGGCGTTCACTAAGGATTACCTCTGCCCTTAAACAACAGGTCATGCCCTTTCACCTCAATGCTTCCTTTGCCCCATCATGCTAATGATAATAATAGCACACATACACCTCTACTGTACTACACCCAAGTGAGTAAATTTTATCTGTGGTTAAGAGGTACAGAATAAAGTCCTGTCAAGATAAGATATGGTAAAACATTATTGATTAATGTCATAAAATGAGGTCAGTATAGCAATATAAAAGGGACTCTGCAGGGAGGGGTGGCCTACAAAAGAATAAAATCTGCAATAAAGAGAAGAAAAAGGATTTAAAACAGGCTGTCTTGTTTGGAAGGTAGATATGAAACATGTATTAGTAACTTTATATTATCAAAGTGAACTTAAATCAACTTGATTAGTCAACTATTTGCAGTAAAAGTGAATTAATCTGTGAATTTGTTCTGCAAATTGACAATATCTTAAATAAGGTAAATATTTTAAAGTTTAAAATGATTCCCCGTACAAAATACATCCTTTGACTACCAAAAAATCGTGAGATCATTGTACCAGTTTCATCACAAGGCTGGTTATGTAAGAGGTGCCCATTTGACAATAGGGATTGGATCCAGCCAAAGAGATAATCCATCATTTTATATTATGAATATTGTAACAGGGTTTCCAGGAATTTGATGCCCTGCAGTCATCAGTGTTCTCCCCTTTTGTTAATTTCTCTGAGCCATTATTCATCAATATTCCTTTAAAAATTCATGTACAGTATGGTCCTCATCATTATTTTACATTTCCAGACTATCCCACCAATCCTGTATGAGGCTAAAATGTAGAAAATAATCGTGTATGAATATAAATCAGATAATTAACAAGTGCGAATTCAATAGCTGAGACCAACAGCTAAAAATGTCACAGTGGTCTTATCACATGTTATCATACAGGTGCAGACGCATCACGTCCACAAGAGTCTACAGTGTACGACAAATGATTGATGAGCCATGTAAGGGGGCGGGGCTGAAGTGTAGGGGTGGGGCAAGACATGACCAATGAAAATGTGTGTGTTTGTGTGTTTCTGCAAAGTTTGGCCATGTTACATAAATCCCTTTAAAAGTTATGCACCTTTCTTACAGGCCACTCCCACTGCTTCCTTTTTTGCCACTTGGCCCGTTTATCAGCTGTCCTTTTGCTTATGACCAACCTCTCCACTAAATCTTGTGCAAGTCTGTGAATCCATTTGGAAGTTATGCACCTTTTTGCAACAGGCCACTCCCACTGCCATGAACACAACACACATCCTCACATACACATGCACATTGACTTTCATGTCAAATTTTTAGCCTCCTAGGGCGAAAACTGAAGCCCCCAAAGAATGCAGAATTTTTTTGGACCAACAAACCAGTGGACCAAATTAGAGAGCTGCTAATCACAGCTAAAAATAAAAAATAGAATGAAAAATTAAAAACCTCACAGATTGATAACTTTGGGTGCAACAAACACTAGATTTATTACAGAAATCTCCCTTTTCTAAGGAACTATTCATGTAATATTTTTCGGCAGATGGTATTTCCGACAGATGGACGGTCTCTCTCCTCACCTGAGGAGGACCATCTGTTGGAAACATTGTCACTCATCTCCAAATAAAATAAAATGAGCTTGGGAATGAACAAGAAAGCACTGTAGTGTTATTTCTCCTCCATTTAGTCCCCCAAGAAGTTTTGTACAAGCATACACTTCTGTGGCTCTTGGCTCTATAGGACTAAGAATGCTTTTTTTGTAAGTAAACCAGGGGGGGATATGGACAGCTGGGAGCCAGAAATAACGGGTGCGGGGGATTCAGCATACACATTGCATGTGCCAAGTCTCCCCTCAAACAAACACTGCTGTTCGCCCCATAACTGGGAGGCACAGAAACAAGGCCAGCTCCCTATTGTGCTGCAGCCTGAGTGACTAAAAGCACAGAGAATGCCTGCAGCGACACAAAGCTCCACTCAATTCAAGTCAGTTTGCATTTTATGATAACAAATGTGAATATGGCCAGTATTCAAGAGCCGTGTCTGTGCATTATGCATAATGTTTTTGGCATCCTGCTCTGTAGCTTTTCACATCATCACTCACAACCCGTTCATCACCTGTTGAATGGGTGTGAGGCGGCTTAACTAGCAAACAAAGATCGCAAATGCAAAGAGGATAGTTCAAACAAGCAAATAAATAAATATCAACAAGGGAAAAAGAGAATGAAGTTGCTAACTGTAATCCTCAGTTATTCTTAATAAATGCAACAGGGGCACAACTTTCAAAAAATGTGTTTGCCAACACAAATGAGAATAATAAAAATTTGTATTTGTTTTGGGGAACAAAAAGAAATGAGTGAAACAAGAGAAAAACTTAGTCATTCAGGCCTGGCTTGTTGCTGGTGATGGTCAGCGAACCTCCGAGTGTTTGCACACCAGCTTCCTCAGTGAAGCATCTGCAGAGGCCGGAAATTCCCTCAGGGACACACACTGAAAAGGACATGAATGGAATATCAATAGTCCATGCCTGGAACGCTTTTTTTTTTCTTCCCCTACCAGAACACAGGGAAGTGCCAAGGACCACAGCTTCAGTCCTGTCTGCTACGCGCTCATTCAGATGCATATGAGCCCTGCGAGTTTCTCTCTCCTTCTCGGCTCGGCTTTCTTTTGAAAGTCCAGTTTTCCGTCCCTCTGGCTCTGCAGCACGCTCACTGTGACTGTACCCCGAATAGCAAAGAGGTCCATGCACTTCTTTTGCAGCTGACCACTTCTCCCTTTACAATAGACGGACCGAACTTTGCAGAGGAGACAAGCTTTGCATAGTAACACTGGAGATCAGTGTATTTGGGTCTATTCATAGTCTTTCTTTATCTTCTCCAAGACCGATGTTGAGTGTTAACCTCAGAGCTGATGAGAATAGAGCTGCTTACAGAACATTCTATGTATGTACACTGAAGTGCCAGTTTATTAGGTACACAGAACTTAACACTAATGCAGTCTGATTCAACAATCTTGTTTTAAAGAGTCTCCAGTTTGTAGAACTGCTGAACTGGACCACTTTATTCTGATGATGTGTCTGTCATTTTGTCCATCCGGCTTATATCAGTGAGTGCAGGTTCAATAAAACACAACATGGTAAAAACAAATAAAACCTCCAGGTAGGGTAGCCTTGTAAACCAGACCAATTCCCTTTACAAATCAATTCGCTTCTTGAAAATGGTCTGGGAACCCTCCCATTCAAAGCCATTTCCAACCGTCCGAGAACTTGACGGGCCAAACGCATCCATTTACCTCGTATAGGGCAGGCTTGATGCAATGACTTACTGAAAGAGCCGAGGACGGCAGCTACGGTCTGTGTAGTGACACAAATTGTTGATCACCGGCAGACAGAGGAGGGGCACGGCTATTATCGTGAATTGTACACAACCTGAAAAATAGTCACATACTGTAGACGTTGTTATATTGTGTTGTGATATTAGCAATTTAAGTCTAAATGTACTTTCCCCGAAGACCACAGATCAAAAAGTATGTTATTTGAAAATAAATCAAATAATTTTCGAAATCAACTAATGTTTCCACTATTCAGTCCCGGAAGGTCAACACATTGCTCCTCTTTGTTTGAACCCATCCAGCAGCATCTCAATAAAAGGATAGAACCATAAAATACTGACGTTTTATACTAAGCAATAATTCAAAAACATAATACAACAGATCATTTTGTTTGCTCAAACTATCTGTTGGGCAACAGCAACTAATTTCAGTATGCAAAACCTGCAGGTGAGAAATTACAGATGAAGAAGCACAAACTGCCAAAGTGTAGGCCTTAAACTCATAGTTTAGGTCTTGGGACTTGACTTGGGGCTTGAATGCAAAGACTTGATGCCTTGCTTCCACTTATGTATGTGTACAGAGGTCAGTCACCCAAAAGTCCGTTCATTTAATCTAAGTGATCTGTGCCTGCCTAACTCCTCCCCTTCGTAATATTCCGTTCCAGAATTTGCTTCGAGTATTTTCAAAAAACTGAACTTTTATGGTGGATTTCAGAGAGACCGTGTGACAGTGTGCTAGCTTAGCTAACAGGCTGCTTTAGCTTAAATGCTATTTTTTTCAATTGAGTTGCTTATTTGGATTGTCAGTTGAGTTTGTTACTGAAAATAACTAGTTTATAGTTCAAACACATCAAGAATCTGAGTAACGTTATTCTGCTACGGCTACGTTATTACGTTACGTACAGTTAGATTGTCTTTGTCAGCTGAATAAGAAAAGCAAGCAGATTGTTTTATCAGTTTGATATGAAATAGATTAATTAATTTGATATTAACTTAGCCTGCATACAGTCAGATTTATCAGTCTGATATTAAATACAGGCTGAAAACATGTAACCTTAGTTTCTATCCTTCTATAAAAAATGCATTTGC
The DNA here is from genome assembly GCA_029874485.1 of Naso brachycentron. Classification (NCBI taxonomy): domain Eukaryota; kingdom Metazoa; phylum Chordata; class Actinopteri; order Acanthuriformes; family Acanthuridae; genus Naso; species Naso brachycentron. Next base: position 5,262,651 of record JAQFJA010000013.1, on the reverse strand, counting down.
CTGCGGTGGATACTAGGAGCATTATCCATATATTTATAGATCTATGGCTGTTTTGTAAGTGGAAACCCAGCATGACACTTACTTTTAGCATGTACTTGCAAATCAATGACCTGCCTCCACTTTTGGTTTATACAATTCTTCAGCATATGTGCTGTATGTATATGTGGTGTAAATACAGTATGTGTGTGTTTTAATTTAAGTCTTGACAAGCAGAAGCGGCAGTTGTACATGCTGTACTCATCAGGCATGCAGTATGTTGAAGTGTATAACATAACATCCCCTTGTGGATTCGCTGCAGTGCACAAACATGGCAGCACTCCAGGTTTCTGAAAGATCAGTGCTGCACTCGGCCTGTGTTTCAAGGTCTTTGCATACCTCCAGTAACAATATCAAAGGTCATATATGCATTAATAAAGCAAATATTCAGTAACTGTATCACACCCTTTTAAAGCAAAGAAAAAGCTACACATGCTTTTGGGACTCAGTGTTGCTTCATGGCTCTGTTCAGCCTGTGAGTGCCTTTTAATCCATCTGATCAGTGTCGAAATCTGGTCTAAATAAAAATTGGGATTATGTGAAATCTTACATAATGTAATCCCTGCAGGGACAACAGATTCACTCAAATCTGTGTCCTGACAGAGTTTATCAGAATTTCATTTCACCAGCAGAGTCTCACAATGGGATCAACTTCCTCAACGAGGATTTAAGAAACATACCAAATGCATACCAAGTTACTCATTTATTAAAATAAAAAGCTGTCAGCGAACAAAGACTAACCAGATGTGTAAAGCCTGGACCTTTATGTATGTTGTTCATGAGTGCCGCTGACAGCTTTCCTGAAGTATACACAAGAGAACCCCAAAGAAAACAAAAACCCCTTAACTTAAACATTTACCAGATTACTCTTTTCCTTCCTCAGTGCCTCTTGAGATGTCATGTGTACCCACTGCAGCAAAAGTTACACTCCATACTGTTATCAGACATAATATCCCCATTTAATGATGTGGCAAAATCTAGTTCTGACTGAATGAAGCATTTACAGATTTGCACTTTGTCATCATTTGTGTGTAATGCACCCGCTCAGATTACGTAAAGCAGTGTTCCCAATCCAGTTGCTCCTAATGAATCATTTGGTCTCAGTTTGTGTATTTTTGGACTGCGTCTGTCTGGGAAAAGGCCAGAAGAGTTCGGACTCATTTGTTGCACTGTTACTCCCCCTTCAGATGTTTTTTCATGCCACTCATCCATCACAGTCCCTGCCCTCGGACCAAATGTGCTCTTTATCTTGTGTGTTTTTGGGCCGCTGTGCCTGTGTGTGTGCGCGCGCATGTGTGACTGCAAAATGACCTTCTCCAGCAAAAGCACAGGATGTACTTGATGCTGTGTAATGACATAATTATTGTAAGTCAGTAATTATTAAGCCTAAAATGTAGCAGGTGAGTAATTATGCTGAACAGAGCAACATGTTCTTATATCAAATATACTGTTTATTTGTTCTATAACAGTCTTACTGAATTGCAAATGCTTTTAGTTTTGCTTAAAATAAATCCAGTATTTTTAGCAATGGGTAAAATAACTGTGTGTAATGTAAATGGTGTGATGAAACTACATAAAATTCTCTCGTCAGCTGGCGGAGGCAATTTTGCTTCTTTTAACTCCATGTTTTTGATGTTCTTGCCTGTAACTGTATAGCGATTGTTTGTTGGTTTTTTGATGTAGGGTTGTAGTCATAGAAACCTGCCATAGATAACTGTCAGCTTGTCCTCTGTGTGGAGGAGCAGCGTGGTGAATCGGCAGGAGACAGAGCATAAGATTGCTGTAAATGGTACCAATAGCAACACATCTTTTAGCCACCAACGAGACCACCCACCTAAAGCATACATGTCCCTTTATGTGTATGCTACAATTTCAATATTCCTAGTGCTCTACATTGCAGTCAGACGGCTGATTTCTTTGGGACTAGTCTTGCGTAGTCAGACCTCTCTTCACAGCACTCAGTGCTGGGGAAAGGTCTAACGCTACACATTCTGGTACAGAGGAAAAAACGCTCTGTCTGGTTTGTTTTTCTCTAAACCAATCACAATCATCGTGGGCGGCGAGAAGCCCTGGATACTGCCACTGTGTCTCTGCTAAATAGTGTAGGTGGGAAACTCATGTCAGTGAAAGATTTAGACATGCAGAAAAGAGCCCTGCTGTTAAAATGTCTAAATTCCTGTCATCAAAACTTGACATTTGGAGTTATTATTGTTGTTTCCTGTAGTGGGGACTCTGAAACGGTAACACACAGAAAATGGTGGGCAATGCCAGGTTGCTCTACCAGCACCTACTTAGCCAATGGCAGTCTTATACCCGCAGTACACGTCCAGCAGGTCAGACTACTTTGGGACTACATTCCCTCAAGCACAGAAGGCCCATATTCCTACGCACAACAGCAACCCTACATACGGTAGTCTCAAGGGAGACGACTGTCTAATGGCAATGCAAAGTGTTGAAAATGAAAAAAAAATGTGACGAACACATAAAGGACATATATGCTTTAATTAGGTAGTCTCATTGTCGGCTAAAAGACATGTTGCTGTTGGTAGCTACCATTTACAGCAATACTGTGCTCTGTTTCTTGCTGGTGCCTTCCGCAGCTTCTCCAGACAGAGAGTGAGCTGACAGTTATCTACAGCAGGTAAGACAATGACCAGGCATTAGGGCCTCATAAAACCCCACATGAAAAAAAGAATAAAAAAAATAAAAAGACAGAAAAAAGGAAAACATTCTTTTAATGTCTCTCTGACATTTGGACCAAGAGACAAAGTTAACAACTACAGAGCTATAAGAACAGTGAACACTGCATTTCCTTTTCGTAGAGGGCCTCGATCATGACTCACAGTGGAAGATAATTTCACTCCGTCTGCTAGATGTGTGAACACACAACTTGGCATGTTTGTGGTATCAACTCTACAAGATCTAGTGTTGTGTTTACATATTGTTCTTTGTTGATTTGTGGACACATGTGGCTACTGGTGTATGCTTCAATAAAGCTTATGTTTTCTCCACATGAACTGAATGTGTGCATGAGAAAATGAAGATTCAGGTGAATGTCATGACTTACAGTAACGTTACTTTCTTAGACTCTCTGTTAGACGTCTTCATACATATATTTACAGTGCTGTTCCTCAATCCCTGATCTTTTCCATGCATAACTGATCACCTTACCTAAAAAAATCATAAATACAGTGCATCCAGACTGTGTAAAAACCATTTCAAATCAAGAGATAGTATTTGTTTGATTAGATATTCTTGTAAGCATTAAAATGGCTTTTAATTAGCCATGAATGGAGGCAAACAGTAATGCATTTTTATCAAGAGTCATTCATCAGAAAGCCTGCAGCTGTTATTTCCTTGTGGTTCTTGCTTAATGTGGCTGCAAGATAAGGCTCTTTCATAAAAACTCATAACTGAAGCTTTACTGATGAATATTGATTTAAGTGTTAGCTGCCGAAGAGATAGTTTCCATCACAACTGTTCACCTTCCTCTGATTTATGAGATAAACTGTATGAGAGCAGCTGGTGGGAAAAATCAATCAACAAATAATGGTGGTATAGATAATTCTCCTGTGAGGATTTCCTACATTTGAGGTTATAAAAGCATCATAAACCTCATGTAACGGGCAGAGAGATAAACAGATGGTTGGTGGAAAGAAAAGGGCGAATAACAGCTTCAGCAGCATCAGTTCTGATTGATATTAAACAATTTCAAGATATTCAAGCTGTTTTGAGGAGGAAGTGAAGTCAAGGATTTTATTTTAGACTTTAGAGAGGATCCAGTTTAATCATAGTTTGCCTTTTACACATCTTCATTTGTTCTTTCTCAGTGACAGATGATCTTTCATCTGTCCTTCATTCAGAACATAACACGAGGAGCACGGCAAACATTAAAGATAGATATTCTCTTTCCTACAACCTTTTAAATCAATACTCACATATTTACAAAGAACTAAATCAACAGTTAAACACATGCATCTCTAGCATCATTGAGCAAAGCATGTTTCTATAAAAGACAAATCCTTAAAAATCCTTGGAAAACAGTCAGAACTTCAAAAATTATCATGGTTTTGAAGATATTTATAGGGTAATCTTACTCTTTAAATCATCTGCATAATGTAATTTTGCATCTGTTACCTGTTCAACAGGAAAAAAAGATTTTTATGATGCCTCCCAAGTTAAGATGAGTGCATGCGACATCTCTCAAGGCTCTTTATTCACAACACGAGAAAAATACTAACATGACATAAAAATATGAAATACTGGAAACTTATTCGAGTGGGACATTATTTCAGGAGTAATTTACTGCTGTTTAAACAGATGAAAACAAATTTTAAACTTCATGTTCCTCTCTTCCGTATCACCTCTAACACACACCACACCGATCACCAAACCAGACAAGTGAGAGATGTTCTCTTGACGATGATCACATAAATAATCAAGAAGTATCTGATCACAGCATTTGATGGC
>JAQFJA010000013.1:5104173-5115859 GCA_029874485.1 Naso brachycentron | reverse complement strand
AGACTTCAACCAAGAACTTTCACAAAAAAGAAATAACATGACATTCTTGTTAAGAGTTTTTAAACTAGATAGGTAATTATGCACTTTTAAACAGGTGCACCTTAAAATTATGCACTTTATTCTGTTTAATCTGACTGTTTATATAGTTAAGAAACAATATACTTGGTACTAATCAGTCAATTTATATGTGTATCTAGGCTATATGCACTTTATGTTGATCAGTCTGATTCAAATGTGTTTCCACTGTAGGTAGGTAAGGCTGTGATTTGAGATTATGGAGATTATGAACATTTCTACTATGTATTATAACATGCACTTGGTAGTGTCTTTGTTTTATGAAAGTTTATTGTCTTCAGTGCTTGATACTGTTTATTTTATTGTGTTTATGTTTTCTGTTTGTACTACTGATGGAAATGAGCTTTTTTGCTAAATCTGTTTCACCCGTCTTTTTGTTGATTGCAAACAGTTAATGTATGTGCACTCTGTCCTTTATAAACTAAATAAAACAAATTAAAAAAAACCCTAAAGATTGATAGCACTCACATCTGTATGGTAATCAAGAAGCTACAGCTAGCAGCCGGTTATCTCAGCAAAGTGAGACCTAGAAACAGAACGACCCCTAAAACCAGTCCAAGTTGTCATTGGAAGTGAGGTGGGTTTTAAACAAATTTAAACAAATCAGATAGAGTAAAATCGATCTATTCATGTAGTTCTTAGCAAGACAGTCAATAAGCTTAATTTTGAAAACTTGAAACTAAATTTTTAAGTCTTTTTGCTTTTATCTTTTTTTCATCTGCTTGACAGATTGAAGTTTAAACATGTTGACAACAGCAGGTGACATCAAATCAAGCCTTAAAGTACATGCAGCTTGTTTGCCAGTTTAATTACAGTCTATGTACAGTAAATGGTTGTTTGTGTTTACTAGTCTAACTGGAAAAGTTGAAGTATCAGCACTTCTGCCTCTACGTTCTGCTGAACGTCTCTGGCTTTTTAGTAATTGCTTCTCCATTGTGTTTGTGTCTTTTTGGCTCAGACGAAGTTGGCTGAGATTAATTTGGCTCTGGAGCGGAGCGGCGCTTTCCGCACAGGCTCATATGGCTTCACACTTCCTCTCATCTGAAACAAATCCAGATTTGGGAAGATGAGGAGTTCCACAGACCCGAGGTCAGACAGCCGCTCGCCTTGTGTCATAAAAATGTGGATTTCATAGATGTTATCACAAGAGGATTAAGAGCGTTAGATCACATGTTGCTCAGCCTCGACCTTCTGTGGAAAGCAATACAGGTTTGGCATGTGGTGGAATGAAATGTCACTGGATGTCAGGTTTTTTTCCCCTCCTACAGTTCTTTTATATGCAAGGTGGGTGTCTTCAAAATAGATGATCCGTGTGGATAGCATGCTCTGGAAACAGTGGATTTATCTGAAACTTGAAGGCCTCAAACTGTGTTAAACAACAATGGTACAGATGTTCCTTTGAGAACCGCTGGTGTTTTGTGTTTCCCCCCATCACACACCATACCTGGAAACCTTTAGATTTCATATAACTTTGTAACCTTGCTTTAACATCATATTTGTAATTGCAATTTTAATAATAATAAGGGAAATAAGCCAGTGATCCATTTACCCTCCTGTAAGTTTTGACTTTTCTTAGCCAAGCAATTAGTAGAAGTATATAAACTCAGCTTTGACATCATCAGTCACATCACCTGTGATAACAAGATGGCATAAAGTTAACACAAAGGTTTGGCTTTGCACTGATTTCAGATGTTAAAGAGAAGTTTTGCAGGCAAGACCGAATCTGAGTGTTTTTTGATGGCTTTGAAGATCGGAAAGTGTCCAGCAGGACGTTGGCTGCACGAAAATGGCCATTCATTCATTATGTGATTGATGGCTTTTCCAAAAGAAAAAAGAGATCAATGCCGTGTTTGAACGCTACATCTTTGACATTGATGTTCATGTTACCACATTTCACAGCATCATTAATGGATGTAAGATCAGAGGAGTGCCACTTTAATGTTTGGTCATCTTACCTTTTTCACTTTAGCTTCTTTGAGCTTCTCGAGAGCGAGCTTGATCTTGTCTGCTTTGATCTGCGCCTCAATTTCCTCCTGAATAGGAAAAAATATAAATGCATAAGTTGCTGTTGGAATGAGTCCCAAAACCTGGAAATGAGTCGGTATTATTGCACTTCCTGTTCTTGTCCAGTGGAAGGGAATTTTACATATAGATATTTTTTTTAATGAATTTTTGGTAAGACATCTAAAAGCCTTAAGAAGCTTTCACACTTTGTTCAGCAGCATAAAATACCACACTCGTTATTTCTGAAGTGCTAACATGTCTTTAAAAAGTGGTTGCTAGAAAATGGTGAAATAAGACTATAAAACATGAAAATATCCCAAACCTTTGTTTGCAGCTGAGTTTATTTTTTGCAAATCCAAACTTCAGTGGAAAAATCCAATTGACTTTTTGTCGAGGGAATCAGGGAGATGCTAACTTGTTAACTAGGGTTTGCCTACAACAGTAGGTTAACTCAACAGCACTCTATAACAATTATTATGTCCATCCACCCAACATCATCAACCGCTTATCCGAGGTTGGGTTGCAGAGGCAGCAGTTTTAGCAGGCTGCCCCAAACTTTCCCTTCCCTGGCCACATCAACTAGCTCCAACTGGGGGATCCCAAAGAGTTGCTGGATATAATCTCTCCACCTGGACCTGAGGCTGCCCCGGGGCCTCTTCCCAGCTGGAGCACCTCCCTGAGGAGGCGACCAGGAGGCATTCTGACCAGATGCCTGCACCACCTCAACTGGCTCCTTTCAACGTAATTATAATTATTATGTAATTATTACAATGAAGAATACAAGTTCATACGCTATCAGGTACAATCACACAATAAGTGGGATATACTTTCGTAGATTCAGCGTGTAAAAACAACACTTGAAGTAAGGCTATGATGAGCATATTCTAAGCTAATGAAGAAAACATATTTCTTAATTTCAGGTGATTATACATTAATGAAACATAATTCTGAATAGTATATTTCATTTTCCCCCCAAAATTCCTCTAAATCCTGCACACTGGGTCCTTTGAAACGGGTCCTAAAGCTAAAATGAGAGGAAAAGATCCAACAGCGTCTTTCTCATTTCCATGGATGAAGCACATTTCACTGCATTGCAGGAGGTGTAGCATCTGTTTTGATTTAGTTTTAATTTCAAAAGTAGACGGTTCATTCAATTGGGAAATTAATTCCCATCTACCGGATCTTAGCAGGAACATGATACCCTTTTCTTCAGCTTATGAATCAGGTGTTTTTACATATAAATCCAGTCTAACAACGCAGCTTTAATTTACCTGTACATCTCTTTCAAACAATGACACATTTTCCGCCTCAGCACAGCTGGTGTTTTTACCTCAGGAGGATGAGGTAACAAGCCCTGCTAAAGCAATAAGCTCCCGTCTGGTCTGCCCCCTCCCTCTTCTCTAACCTTTGGTATTGATCCTGTTACTCTTTCCTGCCCCACGACTGTATGTGTTTGATCTGTTCCAGACAGACTCTCGACTGTTTCGCCACATGAGTCTCCGTTACTGTAACAGATGCTTCCGTCCAGCAACAACTTCGCCATGATCTCATCGTCCTAACTGTTGTAGGAGAATAACACTCGTCCCAGCTCCACAAAGACAAAAAGGACTCTGCAGAAATTTATATGCTGAGAACTGGTGGTATTTTTTATTCAGCCTTGTCACGCTTTGGCTCAGAAAACACTTTCTGGTGGTGAATTGAGACACGGCAGCAATAAAACTGAAATTCTGACATTAATGCCTATTTTTGCTTCATGTTTCCTGCATATATTATATGAAGAGCCTCACAATGCACACAGTCTCAGTCTTTTCTTTTGTCATCCATTTTTGTGACACTTTCCTGAAAAGTGCAGCACCAAAGTCAGTTCTCTATAATTCTGAAAAACTTTGATTAAAACTCTCACTTCTCAAATTTTGGACCACTTCCTAGTAGAGAGTACTAAAGGTAAGTGCAGAGATGCTTCTCTTAATCTCACAAACTGTTCACTCGCTCACCATTGTAGGCTTTGCTGACTGTGGGGGCGGAGGCGGTAAAGGGGAGGCGGCGGAGGAGGCTGAGGTGCTAACATTGCCGCTGGTGCTGCTCGCGGGTGATGTCGGGGAAGCGAGGGAGGATGCAGGTTTTGTACTCAGGCCCTGGGGTGGTGGTGGCAGGTCAGACGGGGGTGGCAATGGCACCTTCAGATCTTCTATCTCCGCTGCAAGTTTCTGTTCCGTCGCGTTGAGGTCGGCCACCAAATCAGCCATGAGAGCATCCAAATCATTGTCTTCCAGTTCATTGAGGGACTCTGTGTTTAGAGGAGAATCAGCATATTTGTCAAGAAATGACTCAGATTTATTGCTCAGTATGTATGAATGTATATTAAAGAAAAGTGCTCAATGTGTTAACAAGCTGTTAATAGTCTAAACAATGCAATTAAAAACTAGACAGATGGATTTCTTCAGCTTTATTCCTCAATCATTCTACTTTGTCTTTCAAGTGGATTAGATGCCTTTGGTGTTGTAGGATAGATTAAGCATTAATTAACTATTTATTACAACTATTAAGCCATTATTAACAACTTTGTAAAGGTTTTTTGTTTTTGCTTTGTCAGTCACAGCCTGGTGCCTGCAGGATTCATGTTGCTGTTTTTTATTTGTAAGTTAATAATGAATCCTCCTTTATGCTTAATTCTGTATTATAAAAAGAGGCATTTATTTGTTATTGAGGGGGCATTTAATTATAAATAAAGAGATATTTGCTCAAAAAATTTAAAATTAAGGCACTTGGAAGATTTGTCTTTCCTTTGTCGATATAAATGTTTTTGTTTAGTTCTCAGGCCTCTTCCCCATTGGCTTAAGGCTGGAAAATCAGCACCACCACAGAATCACAATAACTTTTTATCTAGTACCATAATTAAGTCAAAGCTGTACTTTGACAATAGTGTTATGTAACAACTGTAAGCATGCTACCATGCAACAGTAATGTGGTGGAAGCTGTAAACAGTACATGTGATTAAGAGCATGTTAGCATTTTAAGTCTTGCTTAAAATGTTAATTTTTGAGTTTTGTTTAATGAAATCTTGTGAGGTTTGTCCTTGTAAAATAAACTGAAGAGCAGAGCTGTGTATATAAACCTGATTGGACAAGACTGAAGTCCCTAATTACATATTTACTGAAGTGACAACAGGGAAAGGGAGACCTTCAGTCGAAGCTAATAACAACTGATGTAACCTTGCTTTAACATTAACCTGCTTGTTTTAAAGCTTATAAGAGCCGCAGTAATTAGCACATACAGAGACCTGTATTTCTGACTGAAATCACCTCCTGAGCAGCAGCCAGACATGCCGCAGCTCAACTGAATGCTGCTCTACTTGCTCTTAACATCACACCAGCTCTTGATCATTTTCTAGATAATTGATGAAACATGCGATACTCCCTGCCCTTGCACAACTGCACATGTAGCAAGTCATAGGGCAAAATTTCTACGCTCAGCTCTCATTTCTACACACTTGACAGACAAAATGTTTAGTCACCATTCAGGTCAGTGAAACCAATGGAGAAGTTGACTTCTGTGTTGGTGCTGGGGAGGGATGCAGGAGGGACCGTTTCCTGACCGAGACTCTGCAGGGAAGAATGAACAAGGCAGTGTGTTTATAGGCCTGAATACAATATCTGTCAAGCCACATGACCCCTGGAAGGTCGATGTGTTAATCCACAACATATTCTACGTGCTCTGAAACATAAACCGCCCCCAAACATTATGTAAGAAGGTTTACACATGTAATTTTAACATCTGTTTTTAGATATAACACAAAACAGGGTTTCTAGGTGTAATATTAAGCCTCCCTGGTGAAATGGTAGTGTTTCAAAGAAACATCAAAGTCATCAGCAGGGAATTCACAAAGAAAAAAGTGTGATCTCTAGCTGGCTTATGAGTTTGTCATTTGACCTCCTCTGCAAAAGAGAATGCAATTTATGGTTGTTAGATGACCACAAAGCCCATTTTCCCCTGCTGTGTCTGTTGTGCTTGCAGGTCTTAAGTGTCTCAGTGATCGATGGCGGGTTAGGGTTAGTCAACTGTCTTCAAAGAAGACAAGTCCATTTAAGCTATAAGGTGAGAAAATGAACCACAGGCGGTCTGAAAAAAAAAGTGTTGCTGTGTTCAGTGTGTGTTGCATCAAAGGTAAATGCTATCACTGTCATTCAAATGATGTCATTGTAAATGCAAAAAGGATCTGATAAAAAAATCGTGAGCTTCTTGGTACTTCACAGTGGTAATTTAAAAGCAATCCTAGCATTTTTCTGATTGGCTTTTTTGGCTATAAGTAAATGTAAAAAATTAAAATACACTGACCATGAGTATGGACACATGCATTGAAAAAGTCACACCAACTTATTGCGAATAATTTGTCAGCTCAATAAAAAGGAAGTGAAACCGAGTGAATGTTGACATTGCTCAATAATGCAGCTCAGAGCTATTATGAAGCATTTCACTCTTTATTCACTTTTATTTGGCCTTTTGTAATAATTTCATTGTGATTTCTTAAGTTACATCTGCAAATTCATTTTTGCAAATGACTCTGAGCAACTGATACAAAATACATTTTTAAAGTTTTATTTATGTAGTGTTTTGTCACATTTGTGGACTTCCTTCTTCACTCTTTGATACATCATCTGGTGGTGCCCATGTGGGGGTAACACCATGTTTTTGACAGGCAACCAAATGAAATAAATTGTTACCTTGATAAAAATTCTCTGGGTTGAACATTATGGGAAATTTGGGGACATTCAAAGTACAGAAATCAACAAAATATGTACCATAAGATTAGTCATTTTGAAACATTTAAATGCAGAAATGCATACCTGTATTTTAAGATATAGCTAGAAGAAAACTGTATGACTGGTCATACTTTATGTGTTATAGTCTGGTTGTCATTGCTCACCTGAGTGAGGAGGTCCATCTCCCCCAGCAGGTCACTGAACATGGCATCAATGTCATCCATCTGTTCAAAGCAACAACAGAAGCGTCAGACACAAAACACTTCAACTAATTCATCATGTGACAAAACTGTCTGTGTGTATCAGTGACCTGCATTGATCGGTGCTGCAAGCAAAAGAGTGTTTTATTGATTTAATGTGGTTGAAACAAAAACAGTGAATGAATGTTTGTGCAAAAGTTAAATCTGCATAGTGAAGCAAATATAAAATACTCAGTAAGACACAGCACTGCTACTTCATTTTGAAGTGTGAGCAGTATTATGTGCCCTGAGGCTGTGTTATCTTGCAAAACATCCTCAACCAGACTGAAGGAAGAAAAGCATGTGTGCATAACTTTCAGGCATGCAAATTTTGCCACAACTTGTCACGTCTTGTTGCACATGTCCAACTGGAGAGTGTAATTTGTTTTCATTTTGGGGTTTTTTGTCGGATTCACATGAAATTGACTTTGTTCAATGTATGATGTTCGATGTACAATACTGAAATGGAAGGTATAAATGCCATCTTCTGACTTTCCCGCTTTTGATTTGTTCAAAGACACTGGATGAAACAAAGTTTTCCACAAATTCCTGTTTATTTTAAGCCACAGATCCTCTTACTCACAACTGCACTCAGTCCTGTGATGATCATTACTAAAGGCCATTTTGTGTTGAAGTCGTGGATTCACATTAGACGAGTACAATATGTAAAGTGTGCTTCAGTCATTATGTATGATTAAACAAATTTATTCAGACTGGAGAAAATTACAAATGCTGATGTAATGCCAAAGTAAAGGAAATATAGCCCTGTGAGGTGAAATGGCACTCGGATAAAGCTCGTTCCAGAATGAGAGTGAATCTCAGTTTGGCTTTCAGTTGCTTTTGAGCATCAAAGGAGTGGCTGGGGATGAAGAGCGACGTGGAGTTGACCTGCTTTCTGTTGGATGGGTAGATGCCAAACACTGGCGGTTAGCTTGTGCTAGCTTGCTAAATCATTGACTTTTCCATCAGAACGAACGTCATATTCCTACACAGCTTGTTGTGTAGGTGTAAGCAGTATAAGAACACGCTACAATACTTCTGGTGGTGCTGAGCTCAGGACAAGGGGCCAAATTTGTGTTTACAAGCTGCAACGTACAAATGCTGCTGACTCAACCTTTAATAACCACATAATTTGGTCCCTGAAAAAATTAAGAGAAACTGCAGATCTGAAGGCTATAGTGTAGCTCATCATTATTCAGGCTAATCATTCAGTCTTAAGTAGAAAAATAGCCTGTGGAATGAGTGAGGTAGCTGTGTTTTTCCAGAAAACAACTTCCGTAGACACAAGTGAGATTTCCATCTGTAATTAGGTTGCACAGGCTGTGCTGTTTCTCAAATGTATTATTTGAATCAGAGCGAATGTTATGATGGGCTAGAATGTGCAGTCAAAACAGACTCCTGTTTTCTTACAGGGGAACATGACCAGTGAGAAGGTGTCAGTGGGAGTTCATGCAGTTACAGTACAGAGATGTTTAGATGGTTTTTTCATTTAGCTAATTCCAGAAATGTAGCCTACTGTGCTCCATTTGAGCTACTGTACAGCTCCAGTGCATGTCTGTAGTGCAGCTAGTCCTCAGTGACTGAGAAAATATTCAGATTAGACTTTTTTTCTTACATAAAGTATGGCTGCTGTTGCTGCTGAACCAGCCTCTTTACTTGAGATTTTATGGATGGTAAAGTTTTGGTCCAGACTGAAATATTTAACATGGACGAACGAACATTTATGATCCTTAGCGGACAAATCCTACTGGCTTTCCTGATCCCCTGAGTTTTCCCCTTGTGCCTCCATAAAAACAAAGTTGGCTCCTGTTCAGTCAAATATCTCGACATTCATGGTTTCCAGATGATGTATCCTGATGACTGGGATCCCCTGATATTTCATTCAGCACCATCATCAGGCCAAATTTTTAATTTGTCCAATTTATGCTATAATAGTTAGCTTCACCTCTCCTTTACTGTGCTAATTACTAAATGCCAGCATGCTAACACATGCAACCGTGGCCAAAAGCATTGCAAACCAGCATGTTAGCATGCTGATGTTAGCATTCAGCTAAAAAGTACAACCCCCACAGTTTAAGCAGTCATTGTTTCCAGACTGGTTTTATGTTATCCATCCAAATACTTGCTCCAAATCCATCATGTTGATTAAAACAACAACAACAACAAAACAACCTATTCAAATAACATCTACAGTGACCAGTGCAAATTATTCTTAAACAATAGTTACAGTGGTATTGTGGTTCATCACAACTTCTCAATATGAAGTAATGATAAATCAACAATCCAAGTGATCATACATGTGCGAGAAAAACATAACAAAGATAACACTGAAACTTTAAAACTACTTTCTATTTCTGCCAGTTCAAGTAAAACAAATAAAAGGGTTTTTATCTAGTTTGGTAAACTGCAACAAACCTTGGCAGCGCGCCAACTTGGTTAGTTTCATGCTCCACCCACCCACACACACAAAGAGAGACACACACAGATTTGCAAAAACACTTCAGCTCTTGAGTATTTACAGCACCGACTCACCAGCTGAAGTAGATCACTTTGGACTGTGATGCAAATTGGAAGGTTGCATTGTCACAAAATTATTAAATGTAATTATGCTCTCACTTGAAGACCTGAGGTGTTTATTTTAATATTAAACTGAATATTGTTGTGCTCAGGTTAAGTTTAGAAATGGTTAAATGTAAGTTTGATGTGGTAAAAGTTATAGTAAGAGTGTGGTCGCTGAGACTTCTGCACAACTAAATCACATCTTATTATGGCCACACACACCCAATTCCCTGTTTTTACAGGCATCTCTTGTCTTCTTTTTGTTTTTCTGCTGTTATGGTACATTAGATAAGAAAATATGACCTTTGACAAAGTGTAACTTGCTGCTTTCACTTGTCACAGTTTGGAATCTCTTTAGTAAACTTTTACATCCAACAGAAAAAGGAGACATTAACATAGATTTAATCAAAAGCAAAGAAAGACACTTGGGGGGGAAACCTTTCTTGCACTGTGGAGGAGACAAAAGTGGCTGATTATGTTCCAGTAAAGAGTTCATAGAACTTTTTTACATGACATCACTCATTTGAATGTGAAATGGATAAGTATCTTCCAACATCTAATAGATTGCATGTGCGTGCATACGTCAAAGCTTATGAGTAATGTGTATTTTCTGGTTTACATTGACAACTTCGGGCTGATTCGGATAAAAACTTGCAAAACGTTTGAGATTGTGATGGTAAAGCACCAAGTATTTTACACAATAGCTACATTTCTGCAAGTGTCAGGGAATAATTTCCATGTGACATGTGCATGTATGTGCTTTTTCTAACAGGGACCCACTCCTCCACCCCTGCACACACGAATGGTTTGCCCTTTGGAGGAAGTGATAAACTTCCTGCAGTGTTCTCAGTGTTGAAATTGTATAGGAAATGGTGACACCAGCAGCCACCTGCAACCTCACACTACTGTTTCCTGCACTCGCATTAGGTCACATTTTAGGGTCTGAAAACATCATTTCCATGGGTTTGGTACACTGCATAACAGGAAAACAAAGAGTAACGACACAAAAGCTGTCAGACTTTATTTGTTTTCCTGACAACAACAATACAACAGATCACCGTCAGAGCATGATTTGCTCACTTAGATCACTAACAACCACAAAGAACATGAAAACGCAGCCAGTGGCTGAGGCCATTTTCAATGTGCATGTTTTTTCTTAACCACACAAAGCAAAGAGCAGTGTCAGTCTAGTCGCTCACTGCAGCTGCACTTAGAGCCAAAATGCATTAAATGAAGCGCTCCAACTTTTATACAGCAGAGAGAGAGATGGTGACTGTAGCTTTGGTCAGACCTTAAAGTCAAACAAGCTTCTGCTGCTGGAAGCAAAATTTCTAGCCTACTCCTAAATTCAAGATTGGATTCTTATTTAAATCAAAAGGCAAAGTGAACTTTAGGAAGTTGGCTACTTCACTTTTTTAATTACCATAAGTGTAGGTGTGGCACTATGAATACAACAGAGAAGAACCACAAACAAGGTGTTAATCCATGGTGTCATTAGGCTACGACCACGCTAATGATTTTCAGTATATTCTATTAATTAGTATTACTCAAAGAAATAGTTCGACATTTTTAGCACTGTGTTAATGTACTTTATTGCAGGATTATAAGAAAAAATTGATACTGTCTCTATCTATCAGTTAAATATAGTTTAGCTTAGCAAACGACTGAAACAGCCTGGCTCTGCTTAAACTTAAAAAAGCTACAGCTACTGTATTTCCCCGTGTTTCAAGTGTCTACACTTAGCTAAACAAAACTAAGCTAAGTTTAGTTCACCATAAGCAGGTTCAGGTTTAGGTTACTTTATTTATACCCGGTAAGAAGGTAGATAGGTAGATTTGGTTTGCAGTTGAAAAGTACGAGGCATTTCACTGACACAGTTTCAGACACCACAGACAACAAACTGTGCAAAAACATGAAAAAAGCACAAAAAAATCAAACTATAAAATAATGAGAGTGCTCCAGTGCGACTTGAAGTGTGGAAACAAGCAAATAAGCTTCCACCGATGACCCTCCTTAAAAAAAAAGCTAGTTTTAACAAAAAAGTAGCAT
>JAQFJA010000013.1:5088663-5104073 GCA_029874485.1 Naso brachycentron | reverse complement strand
TTTTAACAAAAAAGTAGCATATTTGGCTGAGGGTATCAGAGTTGACATGGGTCTGTTGTGAAAACATGCAGGAGATTTTTATCAGTGATACTGGAGAACCCTCAGAGCTGGAAGAGAAAGTTCAGCATGACTAATACTAATTAAAATGAGCCATTAGTGACGCAAAACGTGCTCTGACGTGAGCTCAGTTTTCCATTTTAATTGAACACGTTTCGACAAAGAGAACAAACTAATGCCAGCTGTGGACTGTCTTCTGTAATGTGAGATGAAAAAAGAATAATTTAATTTCCCTGCATTAACTGTATTTACTCTATCGCAAAGTTTATATTTGTGATTCATATTCACATTTCTTTGGACGCTGTTGCAGAAAAGAAAAACAAACACAGAGGTACAGTACATCGCTGCTTCTTTACACCGTTTCCATTTGCCTTCCAGAAACCCCTCTGAAAATATGTGATTTGTCAGCATTCATAAATATTATTGGAAACACTCGGGCATGAATTCTGGCGCCGTTCCAAACCCGCACATTTTTGAAAACACTCCACTGTACCTCTAAAGAAACAAAAAAAGGGACAAAAATATAGCATGCAAGCGACTTCTACATTCCTTCAGAGGAGGATTTCCCCTTAAATAATCTCAAATATATGTTTTCCATGCATGTGGAAAACAGCCTTTCCACACATGTGCAACTGTGAGGCAAGAAAATGGAAACCAGACAACAACAAAGGACAGAAACTCCCTCTCTTACTCCATTTAAGATTTATACATGGAGTGGATGTACTCTAATATAAAGCGGGTACAGGAGGATCTCTGCTGCAGAAACAAAGTGCTAAAGGGCATAAATGGAAGCATAACTGACATTTAACAGTACAATAGATTACATTTATGTCGCTAGAAATCAAACATGGACTTTCCACAATATTTACATGAAAAAATCCTTCTAGATTTTTGTAAGACAAAATCCCCACTTTACATGACTCATTTGACAGACTATTTGAACAAATGTTGCAGAGTTTTCTGGCTTGACAGTGCTCAGAGACAGAAAGCACCCTATCATCTAATGGTTTTTAACACCATAATTACAAATGGACACTATTTTTGTGCAATTCAGTCCATTTTTTTTACGTGATTTAATCTCATCTTATAAAAGCCAAATGTACAAAAAGTTCCTATAATCGGAGGCAAGCTGACAGGACTATCACCTTTAAAGAGTCCAACCCTATCAGTTTCATGAGGTTATTGAGTCATACAGCAGTCTGAAACTAGAGCTGGGTCCACCCAGTTGGAAAGCAGACAAGAACACATGAAATAATGTTCTTTTCATCCCAATATGCCTAATGGCTCTCTTATCAACTTAATTAAGCCTTATCTCATGAATGCAAAGATAATAATAAGAAAACAATAACTCCTTTTTGTTGTCTTTGTGCTGTTGTAACAGAATTTGGCAATTTTTTGCAATCAGCGTAACTGTCTTTTACGCAATAGTCAAAGTTATGTACGCTGGGTGTTCACCGTTAACTGACGGTACAACATCCAACTTAACAGAGATGTAACTCACCTTTTGAAACGTGTTAATCCTTTTTTCACCAGTTGGATTCAAGATAACAGCCTCATGGACATCAGTTCCACCTCAAAGTGTTATTCTCTAATAAAGCTCTACACCAAAAAATAGTCATATACCGTCAGATTTGTGTGTGCTGATGTGGATTACATCTGACTCTCTGACTTCTTCCTGCTTAATGCGGAAGTTCAGGTCCAGACCTGTCACTGCATTCCTGCCAAGAGCTCAAACACTTTCACAACAGTCTTGTCTAGGCAGCGCTGGGCCGTCCCCCTTCGCTGCCATCTTATCAGCATCGACTGCAGCTGTCTCAAAGCTGCAAACCTGGACAGACCAAGACAGAACTGCAGGCCGGTTTGCTGTGACTTCCAGTCATGCTGCTGATTGACAACCACTTGGGCAGATGATGAACTTTTTTTGGAGGGAATGAAGAAAGTGGGGTCTCGGTGGGGTCAAGAGAACGGCTGAGTCAGCAGGAGGAATGTGACAGTCTTGGTTAATAATTCACCTCACTGAAAACTGATTTACAGCAGGTCTTTAGGCTGGAGTGGTAATGTGGCACGGCACAGCGCTGACAGATACCAGACTCCAGCAGAGCTCCAGAGGTCTGAATGTAGGAGAGGAAGAAGGATTCAGATCCATTACTACAGTACAAGTACTAGTACAACAAAAAATTTAATTCTCCACTTTCAAAATCTTAGGTTAAGATATTTAAGTCATATCGGCAATGTTGTCTGTCAGGGTTTTATATATGATTTTTTGGTTTTTTTTAAAAAATTAATGTCACTTCTTCGTTAATGTATATGGTGCATTTACTGCCGTAGATGTTTTAGGTTGAACTCATTTTAGCTCTTTTAACTGTTTGATTATTAAAGCTGCAGTAGGTAACTTTTTGCGGGTAAAAATCAATAACTTTTTGTGTTCTATTTGGAAAAATTGTCACAACACTTATAGATAGCTATTGGTAAGGGATGTGGTCTGGTAGTAACGTGAGCTCTCTGTGTTTTCCCTCTGTATTCAGAGGCATGATGGGAAATCCTGTCACTCCCGTTCTATTTACCCAGTCAGTGAAGCTCTCTGTCCTGTCTATGCTGCACTTACAGTGACAGGTGACGTCAGTACGAGTTAGTTAGCTGTTTGTGCCTTATGCTCTGACTCAGAGTGTCTGCAAGCAACATTGTCAGTCGGATCGAGGCCGATCTCGAGCTGAGACGCACCAGTTCACTCCGCCGCAACTTTCCCTGCAACCGTTTCGTCTCAGTTCAAACTGGACTTAAAAGAGAGAGAGACAACAAACGAAATAAAACTTGAGCTGGCGCAAATGGTCGCAGCAAAGTTGTTTCCCACGAGTCTCATGCTACAGCTAACGTCAGCTTGCTAGCTTGTTAGCATAAGTCACCTACTGCAACTTTAACTTTATAGCAATGCATCATATTCTCAGTATTGGACAGTAACTTGTAATTGTAATCTTCAGTTATGGACCGAAAATGTGTAAATCTATCACAGTAACTAATTCAAATGCCTGTGATGAGTTTACGTCTGAATATATTTTTTCAATAAAAAGCTTACAGTATATTGTAAGTAACATTCATTTTGTTGTTTCACATTTTTTCACTGTGCAGGTTATTTTGGCTTGTTTTTAATGCATGTCAGCAAGAACTGGGACTATTTTAGTGTAACAGGGGTCAAATACAAGATGCCTTTCAAGGAGCTGTCTCTGTGTCTAGACAGGCCTCATTCATTGGGCAGTATCAAGTCAGATTTTGCAGCCCTACAAGGCAGGTGCAAATGTCGTTGGACAGCCATGAATGCCTTTCATTGCTGAAAATGGTTTATTATATTCATATTATGTTTATGGTGAAAAAGGGGGCTTTAAAATGACTGTGCAGTGTAAAGACTGTTTACCTGCAGTGAAATGTAATAACTTACACTGATGAAGGGTATCCCGTAATGGAATAAAAGTACAACACTTCCTTTTAAGATGTAGCTTAGCAAAAGTAGAAAAATGCATGATAACACTCAAGGTCAAACAAGCACCTTAAAATTCATACATAGATACAGTACTTGAGTAAATCTACTTAAATCTTTGGCCGTACAACTTAATAAAGTTTTAAATAAAACAATCTAGACAAAATCTTGGTGACTCAGAAATACCCTTCCCTTCACTTTACTGCATTTTCTTCGCTTTAAAATCAGAGAGGAATATCTTAAGATGGTGTTGTGGTGCAACAAGGTCAGTTATCTTGTGGGGGAAACCAAGAAGAGCAGAGCTGTCGAGCTATGAATAGCCTCTGGCTCCTATCTGACCACGCAGACACAGATAGCTCTATTTATTTGCATTTCTCCTTGAGTCAACCTGTGAGGCCAAAAAACAAGATTTCACATCTTCTTTTTTAATCTGATACAGAGGCTCCATTATTATACTTCTAGAAACTCCCCTCATTGCTATTCTTCTAGCTCTCACATCTGTTTAAAAAGGAAAACATTAGTTTCCATTTGCATTAATTTGCTATTATTAGTACTTCTTTGTCTTGTTCCTTCCACACCAGACTGGGCTCCTGTGGGAAAGGCCGACCACCCTCTCTGTGGCAAAAACCCTGTCATCAGAGAAGATGAGCTCCACAGGAGGGAAATCAAATAACCTTGAACACGTCTTAGAGCCTTTCGGGGTTTGTGATGTATTAAACAAACATGCAGGGTACAGGCATCTGTCCCAACCGCCACTCATTTCCTCCCTCTCTCAGGGGTTGACAAACAGATGTACGGCAAAAGCAGCAGCCTCCCGTTAGCTCCTAAACGTCCTCTGAAGGCAGGCTGGAGCCTCGCAGAGCAATTCTCAAAGAGAGGGGGCACTGAGGGTGGTCCAACAGAGTGGATGCTTATAATGATTTTTGTCCATATATGCTACAGCTCATACATCACAGCCAAGAGTCAAGAAACTCTACAGAATTGCTATTTTACGGTGTGTTAATCAAATGTTGTGCATTGCAAATAGAATATGAGCTGCAGTTTTAAACGTTTACAGGTTGCAACACAAAGCGCTTTTTGAAAAAGAAAAGTATTTAGGTTTTAAAGTACTGCAGAACTCCAGATGGTAAGGTGTGAGGTGTAAAAGAGGGCATACTGTACTTTTTAATCATTAGTCTCCATAGAAGTGCTCCAGCACGCCTCTTAATACTTTTCTCGAACTTTTCTGCACTGAAACAAAATTGGGTGATAATGACAAAACCAGTGGGCACTTTGCAAAACGATAAAGTATTTAAATACTGCAGAGGAGAGGACAATCTGTCACAGTGATGCATATAGGAGTGTTCTAGTGCCATCTGTTTGTACTCTGCTGTACTGTACATCCAAATCACTCCTGAGCCCAGTGGGTGGTGCAAAACAGTTCATGATATCAACCTGCTATTATTATTTTCTTTGTGGAGCACAATCCATTATGTCTGTCTCTACCTGGAGAGCAAGCAAACGGATAGCTGGATCTTTTTGATTGCATGAAAATAATTTAAGTTTCCAATCAGCCGTGCTTGCTCAGATCAATGGGAATTATTTTCCAACATCAAGTAAACGCGAAATTTGAGGATTTGTTTTTATTCATCAGTCAAGTCAAGTCAAGTCAAGCTCGCCTGGCTATGGAGGCCTAGTTCTACCAGATTAGAGGAGATAAAAATGTGGAAATAAGAAAAATAAAAATGCTTGTGATGAATTTAAATGATATTAAGTCAACATATACAGCCATAATTGTAAGGAATTAAGCCAAAGAGTCAGTATTGTGAAGTAGGAGCCTAAGTCAGACCCAGTCCGGTCCAAAAAGCAGCTGTGGGTTTCACATTCCTGACTTTTGCCTCGTAGGTGCCCTCAACAAAAGTTTGACCTCTGCTGGCTCTGTCTATAAAAAGGGGCACGCAGTGTTGACAAGGCCAGTATAAGTGAAGGACACTGTGTTGAGGACCAGCAGCTGTCTCAACATTCAGGATACTAAACAAAAAAACACTGGCACTTTTTGCATCTTGGACAGCCATAAGGTCAAAGGAAAGTCAACAGTGAGATAAATGAAAAGGGACAGTAATCAGGACCGAAGCAACACATGGACAAAATGTACAATTTGTTTTTCCCTTTAAAATGAAAATTGGAATTAATATCAAAATGCTGTTATTTAGAAAATGTTTCCTTCTGTCTTCTTCAACCTCACTGGAGAATTTCTGTGTGGAGAGCACGGAGGGTGAAGGGTTAATTTGTGGCCGGGGAAACCTGATGCTAATTAAGTCTTCGGAATGCCACACAGACTCCTGACATTGTGGAGCAGGAGCCCTCAGAGCGGGTCAGATATGGAGAGTCGGCGGTGATGCGTGTGTCTAATGTCTTTATTCCTTACTGACAGTGTGGAAAGCCAGTCTCACCAAACCCTGGAGCCGAAGGTAATGTTCTGTCATGCATGATAAAGTTTGTTTTCAGTTGTGACACAGATGGGTTTAACCTGATCCTGAGAGGAGAAAATCAATGCAAGGACTTTTTCTAGATTCGTTTTGGAGATTTTTTTTCACTTGGGAATCCAAAGTTTCATTTGCATTTTGATTCTTTTGCAGAGAGATCTGTGCTTGCTGATGCACAATGGTTTCAGTAACACCAGTGCTGTTGCTGCTGATGTCTTGGGTATCACTGCCAGCTGTTGCAGACGTTTGCCGGGGGATGCACTGCTACGGCGCGGAAACCGGCGATCCAAGACCGTGCACTGGAGCTCATTGTCCGGGGAGCAGATCCTCCAGACCGCCGCGGCAGTTTAGCCCGACAACGCAGGGGAGAGCGGGGCAGATAGTTGCCAGCCAACACCATGCGTACCCGAGCTCTCCAAGAGCAGCATCGGACGCCTATCCGGCTCGCCAGACACTTCGCGGGCGGCACGGTGACAGCAGCGGCGGCACACGGATCAGAGCGCTTGAAGTTTTACCTGCAGGATGCACCGACGGGGACTGCGCCGCCCCTGTGAAACAATTTCAGCCCACAAATGACACCCGAGACTGCAGAGGGATCGAGTGCAGACTGCCGCTGAGGATACGGCCAAAACATCGAGCAAAGTGTGTGGGTGAGGGATGTCTGGCAGGTTCAGAGGAGAGCGGCTCCTCTGCCGCCTCCAGCCAGCTTCCTCCCGTCCATCTGTCCGACAGAGCCGCGCAGTTTCTGGGAGATTTTCCGGAGCTCGGATATCCGTCGCCGGAACTTGGCGGCGCGCCTTTGGGTGTTCAGCTCACGTGTGACATCAAGCCAGGTCTGCCGTTATTAGGCTATCATCTTATATAGCCATCTAAAGGTTTTAGTTGTTGTGTTTACGTAATTCAAGGCTGATAAATTTGACTTTACTTCTGCAAAATGGCTCTCGTGCACAAGCGCGCACGTCTGATCGCTAATGAGTTATCTTGCACTGAAGAGGTGTGTGCCCATTTTGAACCCGAGCATTAATACACTTTGCAGACTTTGATCCGTGAAAGTAACGAACTACATTTACTTAAGTACAATTGTATTCTACTTCAGTAATTCCATTTTATGCTACTTTATACATCTGCTACACGGTAATACTCCATTACTACTACATTTTATATGACAACTTTAGTTTCTAAATACTTAATAGATTCACAGTATGAATGCAAAAACATATTTAACTAATAGAAAATTATGATGCACTCTATTGAGTACTTTTTTTTATAAAGTGCTGTTTAAGTAACAGACATGAGTACCTCTGCCACCTCTAACTTAAGACCCCTTTGTTCACCAACTGGCAGACAAAAAAAAAGACAAAACTAAAACATGGGACTACTTCAAAAGTTCAAGTAATCATCAAATGAATTGTTTGATGCTGACTCAATGTATTGAATTTATTCTGTTCATCCAGTTTTATCCAAAAAGTCACCATAAATATAAGATAAAACGACTAGTTTAACTAAAAAAAAAACTAGTTGGAATGAGAAAAATTAAAAGGAACAATCAACAGCTTTGTCTTATTTTTTTTAGTGCTCAGGAAAGAGGATTGCTGTCCAAAAGTAGAGGTAAACTTTGCTGATCTTCACCCCTAAAGTGATATCTAAAAACCAACTCAAGCAGCCCAACTGGAAAAAAAATGTCTCAGAGTCAATTGTCCGGAAAATGCACAGTGCTTTGATGCTGGTCGGTGTAGGAAACTTTCTTTGCACTTGCTGTTCATAAAAATGACATGTCTGTCTGATCCAGTCTTTCATCCTGCATTGTTTTCCTCACAGGGGAGAATGAAGTTCCCTCAGAAGATGCCCTCATCTTGCACCTCCAGCTGACCAAGGGGCAGGAGAAGCTGGTGGAGGCCCTGCGAGCCCAGCAGGTGGTCATCCGTGACCTGCAGCAGAAGCTCGCAGAACAACAGGAGGCGCTCCTGACCCAGCAGCGGGAAATCCTGGAGCAGCAGCGGCGCATGTATGAGCAGATGGACGTGGTGAAGGCCCAGTACGGCCTCCTCTCAGACACCGTCAAACAGGTCTCCTTCCAGGGCCTGCAGGGTGAGCTGCAGAGCTACTTCGAGAACCACCTGGCTGGTCTGCAGAGCCAGGCCCGCAGCCACCTGCAGAAGTCATACGCTGTGCATAAAATGGACGTGGACACAAAGGTGATGGATGTAGTCGGAGAGGCTCATTTCCCTCAACCTCTGCTGGGATGCCCTTCACCCTGTGGGCAGGAGGAGTACTGCAATTTTCAGAGGGACCCACCTCAGTGTGAGAAGTGCACCATGTGTCCACCGGGCTTCTTTCTGATCTCACAGTGTTCTCCTACTGCAGACAGGATGTGCCAGGTATAAATACTGAGATCCTGAGATTATCCTCACCTGTATTTCAATCTTTTCTTGATGGTGAGACCGATACCTGCCCAGTATTGATATTGTGATTTCATTGGTGTCTGATTTCAAAAATACAGTCAAACTCAACTAAACCGTGTTTTTAACATTTAAAATTTCTTCATGATAATAATGCAATATTATATAAATTGCAGGACAGAGATGAATGCCTTGAATTACCAAACATTTGTGGAGAACGAGTGAAGTGCCTTAATACTCCAGGTGAGTTCAACACATTACTTAGTATCTGATAAATAACACAGTGGATCAACTCATTTTGGGGCAATGTGAAAAACAATATGACACCTTTACTATTTTAATTTTTAAACTTTTATTTCCACCTCTTTTTTAATATTTGGTTATAGTAGATTACAATGCTCAATGATAGCTGTTAAACCCTGTTTCTTCTCCTTGGTTTCTCCCTCCTCTCTGGTTTTTAATGGCAAAGGGGGCTTCAGGTGTCTGGGAGTTTCTGAGAGAGAAGCAGTGATGGGCGTGTGTGGTCATGAGTACTTCTACAACCAGGAGCTGCAGGAGTGCCAGGCTTGTTCTGACTGTGATGGCGAGCCTGTCGCTGCTCCCTGCACACCGAACAGTGACGCCGTGTGTGGCCAGCCTTTAGAGAGCCGCCTCTCCCACTCTTGGGTAGCTAATGTGGCAGTTCCCCCTGCCCACACCTCTGGTGCTCACATCTTCCCGGGGCTTCAGCTAAACATCCGAGGCAAAGAGATCACTGATCTGTTGTCCAATGAGGCGGGGCAGGTGAGGTTCCTGCAGCATGGCTTGGTGTGGTTGGATCACAACTTTGCCATAAAGCACAACTGCAGGAACTTCCTTCAGGTGGGAATGAGGCTCAATGGGAGTCAGGAGGAGGAAGGTCTGGATCTCAGTGGTGTTCGCATCGAACAGCCGGATGGGAAGTACTTCCAGGGTGTCAGCGTCAGCAGTGGAGTCGAAGTGGAGCCAAACCACACCTTCACTCTGCTGCTGAAGAGTCCGAATCATCACTGCAACCAGAGCAAGGATCTCCACGTCTATGATATCACCTCTCCCTCTTTCAGCCTGCTCTGGTTGTCACATGACACCGGTGCTGTGGCTATGACGGCTCAGATGTCCCTGTTGGCGCACTACCAGACCAGCTACCGCCCAACTTTCCGCATGACCTCTGTGTCCGACCCTTATATGATCAGTCTGACCCATGACAACCGTGGCGTCCGCTTCACAGAAAGCGGTGTTGTAAAGTTTGTCCTCCAGCAGGCGCTTTACTCAATGGGCCACACCTGCATTCGAGAGGGTTTCTCCCTTATCGCCTACACTAACCGCAACGGGACAGGACAGGAGGCAACGCAAGCCTTCAAGACGGGCGTCAATTACAGGGACACCTCCATCACTCTCTCTGGTGCCATAAGTGTGGAGATCGGGGACACACTCAGCTTTGAGATCACATCTCCATCCCAGTGCAACATCCGCTACTTTGGGGACAGCACTGGGATCAGCATGCTAAGCCTCATCTGGATTCCTTCAGCTGTGTCATCAGCCCTGACTGCCACCGTGTCTAGGACTGGTCTGCCTTTCGGAGCGGTCAGGAATAAACCGCTGTTTTTTCAGCAGATCAGCCCAGACACGCCGCAGGTTCATTTGTCCCGCTCAGGGGAGCCAAACAGCCGGAAGAACTTTATATTCCACGAGAAAGGGACAGCAAATGTAGCCCTTAACCTGAAGATGATACACTCTTGCAATATTGTAAAACTCACCTTGCAGCAAGTGGGAGGTCAGGGTGGACAGGCGGGTCCTCTGGCTCAGCAGGTCTCTGGGTACATGCCTGAAGGGAGCCAGTGGGCCAGTATTGGCCTGAGGGCTTCATTTCAGGTCCAGAACGGTACAGCTGTGTTTGTAACTTTGGACTGCATCCGCGGACGAGTGAATCAGATCACACACGAGGGCGGCACAAACATTTCAATCCTCTGGGTTGGAGTTTAATCCAAGAAGGGAAAAAGTTGTATATAATACACGTTGTGGGGAAAAAAAAACAAAAAACGTTTTGCACGATATTGAATTGCAGAGCAAATTCAACAAGTTACCAAATTATGTAAGAATATCCGTTGACGAAAAACATGTATTTTTTCTATAACTCATATTTTGTAATATTATTGTTTTACATGCATCAACTGTATTTTATTGTGAAATCTGTGGTGGGTATGATTTATTTACTGTAAGTACTGCCTTTGCTTGAAGTACTTCGGCTGGTTGAGCAGTGACCAATTCTTCACGATGTGTGTGTGTGTGTATGTGTGTGTACAATATGTATGAGTGTGTATATGTGAGGTGGTGTTTACATATGTTTATGTGTGTGTACACAAACGTTGGCATGCCTATCTTTCCATATATGTTTGTGAGTCATATTTAACTTGTGTAACTTGGGTAACAAACCTTTTTGTTTCATATTGTTTGGCAATGTTATTGTACTGTTAACGATGTTTGACATTTTGGGAAATGCTTTTATTTGCTTTCTGGAGGGTAAAAATGAGAACATTCCACTCTTAGCAGCCAGTTAGCTTAGCTTAGCACAACGACTGAAAACAGGGGGAAACAGCTAGCATGACTCTGCCTAAAGGTAACAAAATCCACCCATTAGAAGCTCATGAATTGATGCAATATATCAAATCTGTCCAAAAACTGCAGCGCAAAAGCATTAGCCATTTTAAACATGGACTAGCTCCTGTTTTCGCTCAGCTACTGTAAGCTTACCCGCTGTTCTTAGCAGATTTCGTGTACTGATGTGAGAGCAATATCAATGCTCTCATCTAACCCTGGGCCATGAGGCGAATGGATGCATTTTCCGGAATGTCAATCCCTTTAAAGCTCTAAGGAGTTTGTCATGGAAGAGCTATACACAAATGCTATGTAGTAAACTCTAAACAAGCAGGTATTTGATGATGTTTTTGATGATATTTATTTGCCATTTATAAATCAGGACTCTTGCATTTACACGACAGAATGCATATATTTGCCAAGTACATTGTAGAACACTGAGTATGCAGTCTTGATATGCAAATACATGCAGTGATTGCCTCTATTGTACTTATCTGCACACTTATAGTTTAACATATTATTCCGGAATGTGCAAACATCATACTTTTTTTTCCTTTTGCCTAAATGCTGTTTCCCTGTGAAGAGTTGCCCATGCATATCATTCCTAATTGCCTCTGTGTGTGTTCTGTCCTCCAAACAATTAGGCACAATTAAGTGTTCAGCGAGTTGGCAGCAAAGCCGAAAGCCACTGAAATTCTTCAGCCTCATTCTCACTTTATTATGTTTAGTGATTTTTTTTTCATTTTCTTTGGTTGGGCTCCCCGCACGTCTTGTGAATGTCAATGCATGCAAGTTTGTTCAGCACCAAATAAAATGCACATATATTGTATTTTGTCAGAAACAATATTTCAACTATTGCACTAACTTTTTCTTTTGGTTTTATTCCCAAATATGACAACTTTAGAGCAGAAAACTAAACCTATTCGTTTCATCATTAATCCACAACAATCAGATGAAAGACATACAGTATTTAATTTAGCATACTGCGCAAATACAACTTTCCTTCCCAGCCACATCATTAAGCCTCATACATGACCTTAATCCAAATGCCTTGGCATTGATATCACAGTGGACTTACCTATCATGGCAATCATCATTTCATAACTATTATAATTTTCCATTAAGTCAAAGGGTAGAAGTGTAACATTCAGACGTTACTCATTCCATTTAATCTCAAACATCCTGGACCTATTTGAAAGCAACCTTTCAGCAGCTAAGGCACCAGACGTGCAGACATAATACCTGGAAAAGCGTTGACTGTATCTTCAACTCAATTGGTCTCAATCAAATTTAAATAATTCCTCCATCTATTACCTATAGGAGAGCTGTCCTTTGGGTTAAACATAACAAACAGGCCGTGAGTCAGTGAGAGGGAGAGAGGGGAATGAAAGGTCTGGTTGTGAGAAACAATCAAATGTTTCTGTCGGTTGCCTCAATTGAAAACAGGTGTTTCAGCGGAGCAGCGCTCCAGATGTCTGACGCTGTAGATCAAATGAGACCAACAGCGCTTGAGCAGTGTCAGAGACATCAGAGAGGGAAATGGGGACAGAAAAAACAAAGTAGGAAAGAGAAAAAAACAAAACAAAACAGATGAGTGTATGTGTATTAAAAACATTGTATTTAAAGCTTCTGTAATGAATCCATTGTGACTGCATGTAAAATGAAAGTGCTCGTTTGTAGAGACAAAGCCGAGGTGAGTCATCACTCAGCTGTGTGTGCCCCTTTACGACGCCGTAGCCTCTTAGCCTTTTGTGAGCCTTTTAATTAATTTTGTTTTGATTGTACAGCCAACAAATTCCACTCTGATCAACCCAATTTCTGGCAGCTGGCAGGTGTTTCCAGCAAAAAAGATGAGATGTGATAAACTCACTTCATGCTAACTGCCAAGTTGGCAGGCAAATAAAATGAGCAACTAGCTGGTTGGAGGCTGCAGTGTGAAACAGAACTCAACGGTGAGTTTGGACATACATTTGTCAAGTGGTAAGTAGCTAACTGATGGTTGGAGACATAATGCACAGAGGTGACATCCTTCATTGTGGCCCTGAAGACCAAGTTCAGTAACTTTTGGGAATCTTTTTGACCCTTTTTTATTTTCACCAACAACAGTTATGTCACTAAATCCACAGACAAGCAATGTGCAGACTACTGAGATTATTTATCAGTAATAAACTACACTTGCTTGTCATGTCTAATCATGGAAAAATGGATCTTAACTCTCAAAGTCGTCCACCACGACATCAAAACACAACAAATGACAGCCAAATTTCCTGTGTGTTTGGTGGATGTGTGAGGCTATTTATTGCTAACACATTAGCTTGTATAACTTAATAAGGTGGTTGAGTGTTTCTCTGGTTTTTTGAGGCTTTTTCTTTCCTGTTTGCCTCATAGACGTAAAAGTTGAATTTCATGGTCACTTGGGGTATGTTGAAATGCTAATAGACAAAAATCCAGCAGACATGGAGCAAAATCACAATCAATTGTGAGTCATTTTTCTGGCCACCTGTTAAAGTTAAATCCAATTCTCACTCTTCTTTTAGCTCTGCTGCGCAGCTCTTTAACTGCTAAATTCTCACCGACGTTTAGCAGCTAGTCACTAACCGTATCTGTCGGCTTTTTGGTACTGGGCTCGTTGGTTTTCAAAGCTTTATTGCTGTAAAATCTGCCTTCTGCATATGGAAATGACGCTATGTGAGCGGACTGAGTGAAAAACAAAATGATTACCTGAAAGTCTTTATTAAGCAACATTAAGTTGAGGGGTGGAGTCAGATAATAAATCTCCTGTTTCACATAAAACTAGTCATGGGATTCATTGTGTATATATAAAACATTTTATAATCGGCTTAAATGAGGTGGTTTACTCATGCATTAAAGTGCATATGAGAAAAGTTTGGTCAAGATCGGATGCAAAAAGTCAGAAATTCACTTAAGAAATGTTGAGCTGTAAAAACACTTAAGGTGCCATGTAGTTTCGCAACTTGATGCTCTGCAGACTTGCTTGTTGGTAGATCTGTGGCAAAACAGAAAGACATCATTTAGCACCAGAGTGCATCTGTTGTGAGTTTATGTGCTTTCTTAGGGCTTTTGTGTTTGGATTTGAGTCAAACCATCTTTGGCATGTGAGGATGTTACTCCAACACAATACAACAGAGGAACACTCCAACAGCTCTGAAAGCAAATGTTTCAACAACTTAACAATCCAAAATGTCTAAGAATACTTTTGATGTTTGGTGAGGATACAACTCAGTGCTCTAAATGTATCTTTACCTTTTCTTCCTGAACACTGAAACAATGCAACATGGTGTCATGTTAGCAGTCACATTAGTCACAGTGATTTGTGGCCGAGGTGAACACCCTCCTAACCCAAACCTGGCCCCAGTCTGCACCGATGTTGACTTAAAAAGGACAAAGCTGGAGACAGGCTCGCCTTAATCAGAAGCGGATGTTACTGTAAAAGCCAAGGCCTCACGTCTACAGGGAAATGTTTAGACCATGTGGTCGGGTTTGATGCTGCAGCCCTCCGCACACTGTGCTACAGACTCGATGGTGGATATGGGGTGTGAAAAGAGTTTGAAATGATGTTGATTTTTCATCCAGCTTGTTGGTATATCGTCAATGTCCAACAATTACAGACTTGATATTTTTTTTTATAGATCTTGCCATATTTAAAACCAAGTTTTCATCTCTTTTTGGAAAACACAAATGGATGCAGACTAAATGGTGTCATTTGTGATTAAATTAAAAGAATTTATTGGTTAAAGTGAAGTTTAAATAAAAAGCGACATCATCCAGCTGGTTTGATTCCAGATGATGTTTCCTCTAACAGCTTTTAAAATATCTCTTGTTAAGAGGCGACTTTTTACTGCGGCTCCATCGCCTTTTAATGGTGGACTATTTTCCATTTTATCATTATTTTCTTGCTACATTAATCAATTCCTTTAGGTAAGAGAGGTTTTCCTGATGATCATTCATGATCCTGAATGATTAAAAAACAAAATACAAAAACATTTGTTTGTACAGTACATTTTGTTTTGCCCCCTCAAGTTTTTCAGCCATGTGCAAAACGAGCTTGAAATCTTCAGCCATGCTAGCAGCTCTGTAAGGCTGCATTCAAACCTTAAACACGATAGCGCTTTGGGCTAAAAGTTAATGTTAGGACGCTAAATTCTGACATGCTGATGTGAAGCAAGCATGTTTAAGTTTTCAGCAGTGTTGTAGTCAAGACTACACTAACCAAGACCAACACTCGACTGAGACAAGACCAAGACTCTAAGCAGGGTGAGACTGAGCCAAAGCTGAGATCATTAAAAAAATTTCCTCTGATTTCAAGGTGGCAATAAGATTGTTTTCTCAGCCGTCCTAGTACGCACTGAGCACTCTTCTAAGAGTTTTCTTTTTATGTTGTTT